>ML784721.1:558076-569661 GCA_009831015.1 Picea engelmannii | reverse complement strand
GTGCTTCAAATTTCATTTTGGGCATGGAAATTAAAAGAGATCGAAAAAGGAGGAAACTCTGGTTAAATCAGAGAAAATATGTCGAGACAATATTGAAGAGGTTTAATATGCAGGAATGTAAACCGGTCAAGGTTCCTATTCCCATTGGTGTAAAGTTATCTGCGGATCAGTGTCCCAAGACACATGAAGAAGAGGAGGACATGTCTCATGTTCCATATGCGAGTGCAGTTGGCAGTTTTATGTATTCAATGGTCTGTACTAGACCAGACATTGCACATGCAGTGGGAGTTTTGAGCAGGTATATGTCAAAACCAGGGAAGGAGCATTGGACAACAGTAAAAAGGGTTTTCAGGTATTTGCGTGGCAGTACTAGCTATGGATTGTGCTACGAAGGAAGACCAGGATTGGATAGAGTGGTTTATATACATGGCTTTGTTGATGCAGACTGGGCTGGAGATTTGGATCGTAGGAGATCTACAAGCGGGTATGTGTTTAACCTGTTTGGAGGAGCAATAAGTTGGATGAGCAAAAGATAGGCTCTAGTGGCACTTTCAACTACAGAATATGAATACATGGCTGCCACTCATGCAAGTAAGGAAGCATTATGGTTACAAATATTGTGTTCAGGTATTGGGTTGGTACAAGAAGCTGTAAGGATAGAGTGTGACAGTCAGAGTGCAATTTTCTTGGCGAAGAACCCTACTTATCATTAAAAGACAAAGCACATTGATGTTCAATATCATTTTGTAAGAGACATGATTGAAGAAAATAAAGTATCATTGATGAAGGTGGACACTTTGAAGAATGTTGCAGATTCATTAACAAAATCTGTGAGCACTGAGAAGTTTTCTTGGTGTAGAGGATCCATGGGCATTGCTGCCCTAGATTGTTGACTATGTAACCCTATAACCCCCTGTGTGCAAAGAAAACAACAAGTGGGAGAATGTCGGGTATGTGTTATATTCTTTGCACGATTAGTAGTGTCTGAGCACCTGCGCTGGTCGCATAGGGGGGTGGAGCCCCCTGCGTGGGGGTTCGGGGGCAGCGCCCCCGGAATTTTTTTCCCGGGCCGACATATTTTCGAGACCACATGATATTAGGTGGTTTTTCGGCACATGGTTTTTTGCCGATGGTTTTCTATTTCCGGTTAAGGAATTAGGGTTTTGGACTAATCCAGGTCATTGGGTTAGGGTTTTGGATGTCGCTGGCTCCTATATGTATATTGTATTGTAAACAATGTAAAACAATGTATGAATATAATATATGTTGGTTTTCCCGGTTTGGGTTTCCAGGTGAAAAATCTCTGTGTAATGTTTGTATTTGCCATTGTATCTTTTAGGTTCTTTTCTGAATATCGATTTGCAGTAGATATTGTACAAGGTTAGAATTTACACTCACCATCTATAAATAAACATCATCTATAAATGGAATTTGTTCATCATCTAAAAATAGACTTCCACCTTAAAATAGCCTGAGGCTCCATCCTAGTGTAGGTGCATAATTTTCACTAGGATCTTCTTATTGAATCTCAACATACCCATCATGATATTTCCTTTGTTGTTGGTATTGTTTCATATGCAAACACCCCTTGAAAGCCATTCGAAAGAAGCTAAAAGGATACTTCGCTATGTCTGTGGTACAGTTCAGTTTGGGATACATTACAATTCAGGGGGATTGATCCTTTATTTGTTGGTTTCATTGATTCACATTGGGTCGACAATCCTGATAATTGGAAGTCTACTTCAGGTTATTTTTTCAGCCTTGGTTCAAGACCTGTCACTTGGGCTTGTAAGAAACAACAAGCTATTGCATTTTCTTCAGCAGAAGGAGAGTACCGAGAAGCGGTAAATGAAATTCAAGAAGACTTGTGGCTTTGAAACATCCTTTTAGAGTTTGGATTCCATAAACAACATCCAACCATCCTTTGGTGTAACAATCAAAGTGCCATCAATCTTTCCAAAGACCCAGTTCACCATCAGCGAAGCAAACACATCAAGATACACATGCACTTCATCAGAAAGATCATTCATGATCAAGTTATTGAAGTGCTCTTTTTCCCTACAAATGATCAAGTTGCAGACATTTTCACAAAGTGTCTTACAGAAGAAATTTTTTCCAAACTCTGATCTATGTTAGGAGTTCAGGAAGTTGTCATAAAGGGGGGATAGGCTCTAATTCCTCCTTCCTTCTCCTATTGTATCACTATTTTAAATCCTTCAATCATATCCCAAGTTGTTCTTAAGAGGGGTTGCTAGGATATTTAGACACTTAGGAGTTAGTTAAGATCTAATTGTTCTAATGTGTCGTTAGGTAAAAGTTTGTTTCTTAGTGTGTTTCTTTAGTATGCATTAGTATGCATTTGTAGTTAGCAAATCTGACAGTCATGATATGTTCTCGACATAGAGTGATCTGACAGTTTATATTCTCCTCAATCTTAACAACCATTTATACATGGATTAACACTCGATTGGTTTATGATCTCTATTTAAATAGCATGGAGGGTCATTTCTTGTGAGAAACTCTCTTGTAAAATATCTTTCTAATATTTTTATTTTGCATTAATAAACTACTCCAAGTGGTCATGTTGGCTATGTCCATGAATATTTCCTCGTAGGGGTTTTACCAAGTCAAAACATTGGTGTGTTGATATTTTATTTGGTTGTGTGAGTGGTTAATGAAGGTGTATGTCCTCTGTTCGAATACCTGTGTTGTCGAACAACGACCCCCTTTCCTTTCCCTGTCATGCCACCCTGAAATATAAGTGTAGACTCAACCTGTCACTACCACTAATATTGTCACTACCACTGTCATTGATACATCAACCTATCACTATCATTGTCACATCAACCTGTCCTCGTTACTGTCACATCAACCTATCACTTTCAATCTATCACGGATATACCATCATCAACCTGTCACTGATACTCAACATCAACATCAACAAGACCAGATCATACACAAATACCATCACCAAGATGTGCATCAACCATGTGTTGAGATATGTGTCTCATAGAAATACAATCATGTGTTATATCCATAAACAATGTACCAAAAAATGTACCATATCATGCATCAATCATGGACCAATACATGTACCATATCAACCATGTACCAAGACCTATACCATAACATGCATCAACCATGTACCAAGATATCCCTCATACATATACCAAAGTATATATCAAACCATGTGCTCGATATCCAAGATTCTCCTCAAACCAAAAGATATGCCATGAACCATGTACCATGACATGTGCCTCAACCATATACCATCTCACTCATGAAATGTCTCAATCATGTTATACACCTTGTACCATAAGATATTCCAAGAGAAAGTACTATAACATCAATGATGAGCCTTAACCAAGTACCAAAAGATGTGACTCATACATATTCCATAACATCAAACCATATACCAAGTATATGCCTCAAACATGTTCCAACATCACCAAGACATGCCTCAATTGTGTACCATAACATCACCAAAAAATAACTCTCAAATCATGCATATAGACATACCTTTAACTCTGTAATAGACATGACTGAATCATCATACTTTTCTTAGACTTCAGCAACCTGGAACAAGCATCTCTCTCAAATTTCCCTCAGCCTCCTTAGAAAAAGGCCAGTGATCCCACAGGGCCTCGTGAGACACCCATATCCTAAACCGCAGAGGTCAACGAAATTAGGGTTTCCTCAGAAAAACCCTTCACACACCTACAATCCTGAAACTTCTCCACCACACTCCTTCACTGCCTCAGATTCACCAATATATCACTTTCACACTTAGACTATATTCAATAAATTTGTGTGTGTTCATATGAGAGGCTCCTTTAAGTGTATTTATACTTTTTCTAAGTAAATTATTTCCTTAACTTTACGACCAACCTGTAATTTTTGTTATAACCATTTACCCTTTAATTAATGACTTGTAAATTCTTGTTGCAACCATTTAGGGGATTCTTAATCATTCTTCGGGGATTTCAACTTCATGGGGGCATATCTCTTCAACCATGAGTAATCACGTGACATACCACCTACTGTTGGAAACAAAATGATGGGGACTATCCATCTAGGATGGTGTTACATGAATTTGCATTGTCCTTCATCCTCTTTTTCCTTAAAGAAATTCGAGCTCCATGACCACACTTATGGGTTTCTTTTAGAATTATTCAAAGCATATTCCTATGAGGGCCATGATTAAAGATATGCCATAAGGGGACCACCTTGGATACTTCTCCAAATACACCCATAACTTATTCCTTCAAACAAGCCCATCACTTCTAGAGGATTCTTCTAGGGTTAACATGCTTTTTCTATGGTTGAAATCAATGCTTCTAGAATTCTTCTAGAGTTGACATCAATGAAAACTAACTTTCCAACAATATCACCCTTTAGCATTGATGGAAACACTCATACTCCACCTATGACCAATTCTCTCACTCTTTCTCTCGTCATGTTTCTCTCCCACATTGACATCAATGGAAAAGGGTAACTCTCTTTAGGGTTGATCCCTCTATATTTTGCTTCTGATCTTTTTCTTCCCTTTTGATATCAATAACAAACATTGACTCCCACTTAAAGTATACCTTCCTTGAAAAATATTTCTCTGTATTCATGTAGTCCCTCTATCTTCATGCTTATGATCTTTCTCTTATGATTTTGTTCTTTCTCTTCCCCTTTGACATAAGGGTAACTTCCTCTGACGATTTCTCTCCCCCTGTCTTCTTTTGCAAGATGTCATGTAGATCAATGTGGGGCTTCCTATATATGCTTTCTTTCCTCTCTTCTAGGGCTTCCTATATATGCTTTATTTCCTCTCTTATGGGGCTTCTTGTCCATTGGTTCTTCCTCTTGTAATTCACTAACATATATATAAATCATTCAAAGTTACTTGACTTCAAATCTTCATATCTTGTCATGTTTACTTCTTAGAGATCAATTCCCATACTTTTCAACAATTTCCCTCTTGGCGATGTGGCTTCTGCTGGCGGTTTCTCTTCCCTTGTTATTTTGTGCCTTTAACTACTTTCCTTCCTATGATTAACTGATTCCACTTGTCTATATGATTTCATCCACTATCATGTATCTGTCTAGCTCATGTCAAGTATTAGACCTGCCAAATATCTCATGAAACCATATTTGTCCTTATGTCATAAAACTATCCATGATTCTTCTAATCAACTACACACAATGTTGACCCATTTGTCACTTTACTATTTTGAAGACTCATTTTGCTTTGATGAAAAGATCACTACATATCCATGTTTATCAAGTTGTCTTCTCAATCTGTAAATAAAACACTACATGTATGGAACAACCTGTACTAAATATGTCCCTGCCTAAATTCATGTGTGGAGTACAATCATGAATCTCTTCTTTAAGTCATTCTGAATCTGCCTTTCCAAAAATCTGCAAACACTTCAGACTGCTCAAAATATGGATCTTTGATTTGTAGATTTGTTTCTTAGACTCCTCCTCTTTAATATTCATATTTACTAGGAGTCTCCAAGCCAGATGGATCAAAAAAGTGGAGTAATCGGCCCTAATGTGGATTAATCTTCTTCTTCTATCATCTTAATTATGACATCTTCCTCTTCATCATCTTCCTAAATTCTATCAAATTCCTCTTTATTTGAAGATTCATCATTATATTTCACTACTACAAATCTTGAGAGTATGATTTCTAGGAGTTATTTATTCACCTATTCTTCATTCACCTGCTCTTTATTCACATGTTCTTCATTCACCTATTATTCTCGTTCTTTATTTATTTTCCAAAATTTCTTGTATCTGATATCAATGTTTTCTTTCATGGAAGTATCCATCATGTTTCAACAATCATGAGCCATGTGTCCATAGTTGTGGAAATTGTAACACTCAATATTGTATGGAGCCATATAAGCATTTATTTCTTGAATATTTATTCCATAAGCTCTGCAATCTATAGTTGTATGTCCAAAGTTATTACAAGTACGACAATAACCATAAAAGAAACTTTGATACATGGGAGTGAATGATCTTCTTTGTGATGCAGTCCTTTTGAATTCATTCCTTGGTTGATCACGATCTTCTCTTCTGTTGTCTCATTCACAATTATTGAAACTTCTTTGATACTTGAAAGTGGTAGGTCTTCTTTGATATATGTCTCTTATGTAATTTTTTTCTTGAGTCTTCTCTATTTATAGAATGTACTTCTTCAAGGGCTCACATTCTTCATTCTTGATAGGGCCTCTGATGATTTTCATATAACTCTTAGCCTTCTCTTCATTCTTCCTTTCTACTAACCTGTAACATTTATCTTCAACTTTATTTACTAGTGGTGTGGAGATTCCTCTCTCTTCAATGCTCTTGTTGAGCTTGACAAATTTAACTCTTAATGTGACAACTTCTTCTTCAAGCTTCTCACAATATTCTTCTTTCTTCATCATCTAGATCTTCCTGAATTATTGTGTTCTCTTTTCTTCTTCAAGTTGGGTCTTCAAGGTGATGATTTCTTCTTCAAGTCTTCTCTCTTGTTGACTACATTTTCTTCAAGGTTGTTTAAGTTCTCAGACCTTTCTTTAAGATGACTTGTCAATATTTCTTCTCTCTTCTTTTCTTCCTTTCTTTGTGATATGATTTTGTATTCCAAACACTATTTCTCTTTCAACTTATCCTTGAGAGTTTCTTCAAACACTTTGGCTTCATCTAGATGATATTTTATATTCATGAAAACCTGTCTGACTTCTCCAAATGTTCCTTTAGCCTGATCAATTATTCCTTGAGGGACTTGTTTTCCCTTCTTTCTTTATTTAGCTCACTCAAAGAACTGATTAATTCGGACTCAAAATCCATTATCTCTTCACAATATTCTTCTTCTGAATCTATCTAACATGATGAATGTTAGCCTATGGCTTACCTTTACCAATCGCTAAGTCTAAATTGTCACCTATATTTGTATTATTCATTTAGGATATTAGTAATATATCCTCAAGTGATGACTAATGATTTAGTTAAGATTGCCTAGCCTAGTCATCATGCATGATTTTAGGATCTAGAGCAAATCTCTCTGTGAGGTGGCATCACCCACTAGTGCATTTGGGTCAAATTTCGATGGTGCATTCGACGTAATTGCCACTTTCTATTGTTGGAAGAATGACAAACCTTGGATCCCCTCAAACGTTGTTTCACAGGATGTCATTTTTTTGACAACATAGTTTTTGTCTGTATTGCGACGTTATATGATGCCACATGTCATCATAAATTGGATTGTCCAACCCCATATTGACATCGTAAGACCGACATCTAGGTCATGGAAATATCAATGTAGTAGACATGGCAAGAGGGACATTTCAGACGTGGCAAGAGAGATGTTTTAAAGGTGGCAAGAGAGATGTTTTGAAGGTGGCAAGAGAGACGTTATAAAGGTGGTAATAGATACGTTCTAGAAGTGGCAAAAGTGACATTCTTAAGGTGGAAAGAGCGACCTTGTGAAGGTGGCAAGAGAGACGTTTCAGAGGTGGGAAGAGAGACGTTTCAAGGTGGAAAGAGGGAATGTTGTCAAGGTGGCAAGAGCGACGTTTCAGTGGTGGGAAGAGAGACATTCTGAAGGTGGAAATAGCGACGGGATGAGGTATCAGCTCTGACGTGGTTGCTATGGGAGAGACACTCTTAGATGTGGAAATAACGACGTCCAAAAGGTGGCAACAAAAACGGCCTGACGTGGCAACAACGATGGGAAGAGAGTGAAAGACGTCGCAATTGTGACGGTTGTGTAGGTATTTAAAAAAAATACAATATCAATATCAAGACCTAATAGTCATTCCAATCCTTCTCTCTCTCTGTAACCCTGTGTTGACGACTTTCTCTCTCCAAAACCTTTTCATCTATGATAATTGATCATGTTGGAATTTTTGTATTAAAGACTATAAATAGAAAATTGTGTCATTACTATGAAGTGTATGTATGGAATCACCTATTTAAATTTTAAAATGGATAAATTAATGTAATATTTTCTGCCTATTATTAATCATAATTCAATGAAGATAAAACTAGTAATATTTTCATCCCCTGTGTATTGCTCTAACATTTAGAGAGGCCTCCAGGTCAGTTTCAGGTGGGCTACCATAGATTTTGGAGACAACCCAACCACCATATCCTGCAGCCAGACAAGACTTTCCAGATGTGTCACTTACACAAACCTAAGATGGAGAGGTATATCATTTATAGGTGCCCCTATTACTATGCAATCGGAAGTCATTACTACTACCTATATCAAGATTCGGGGAGCTCGCTCTACACTTTCTTCCAATATCACAAGTTACAACCAGAGATTCCTTGGTCTCTTCGTGAAAGAAATACTCAGTGAAAAATCTCAGTTTTTGCTTGCCCCACCCCACCCTGAGATCACCAAGATGATCACCTCAAACTTCCAGGTTACTTCATCTGATCAAA
The DNA here is from genome assembly GCA_009831015.1 of Picea engelmannii. Classification (NCBI taxonomy): domain Eukaryota; kingdom Viridiplantae; phylum Streptophyta; class Pinopsida; order Pinales; family Pinaceae; genus Picea; species Picea engelmannii. The sequence continues at coordinate 561,225 of ML784721.1, read as the reverse complement.
GTAGCAAGTGACCGACAGCCCCTCGATATAATTTAGACCATAGATCAATGAGGCCTCAAACCATTTCTCTCCATCCCATCCAGGTGGCCAACCAACAACTTCGAGGCCTATGAGGAGTTTTCATGCTAGGCTACAAACCATGCACCATCAAACTAATAAACAAACCAGCTATAGATGCACCCTAGTGTATGGTGCTTCCGGACCTCCGAACTACCCTCCATATTCAGCAAAGTAGCTAGAGTTTGTACCAAAGTTTATAATTTCCTTTGACCTTGGATGGTGAGAGGGAAGAGCTTCCTTGTTTTGACACTCCCCCTAGGATTGTACAACCAAGGTTAGTGTTGGCAGCCAATTCACTTTTTTCTATGATCCTATAAGATGCCCACACCTATGTCTTGCAAACATCAAGTTTTCATTGCATTTTTTTTAAATAGACGACATTTTCATTTCTTGCGACATTTACACTTTTGTCTTCGTTAGGTTTTCACGACTGTAAGCGTGAAAACTTCTCCTTTCGAAGTTGTTTTTCGATCATTATCTGAACTGTGGATATTTATATTGTGCTTACCTTTCATTGATCATTATATGACTGGCTCGGTTCTCATACTTCAATTGATTGTATAACTTGGTTTTATTGAAGGCATTTAGCATTTGGATTTGCACTTTATATAACTTGCCTGATCATTGATTCTATGAAATGCATAGGGGTTTGATTAAATTATTTATATATATATGATGTAATCCCTATGTTAATTTTTTCATAACTTATTGGCTTGTCAATTAATATGAATATCATTTTGGCACCTTGGTTAAACTTTGTTTATATGAATCAATACATTGGCGCATAGTTGATTTTGGTGTTGATTTGTATGTCGGGTGTTTAAAACACTATGGCATAGTGTTGGCACGTATTGGTATACACATTTTATTTCATTGGTTGTACGCATGATTTAATGGTTGAACTATTATTATGGAGTAAACAACAATGAAGTTTGGCGGTTGTACTTGGATAATGAGTATTATGCATGGCAGACACCACCACCTTCGCATGCTCGCATTAATGCTTACTCCTTTTGCTCGTTCATTGCTGTTGGTTCGGGTAGCTTTGCCCTGTATGCCTTGATGAATTCAAAAACTTGCCTTACCATGCATTCATCTCTATGGCACCAGTCGTGCAAGTTGAACCCAATGGCAACCAGGCCCTGTTGATGTTTGATAATGCCCGCCAAGATTTGGCAGACAGTGGATGGATTACCTTCGTGAAACGTTTTGAGGGTTTTAACCTTTGCGTAGCTCGACAGTTTGCCATGACCTTCGATGGTTGTCGAGCCAAAGTAGGTGACGTACAGTTAGAGATTGATGAACAATTCATCAGCTCGTCCACGGGGTTATCTATTTCTGGACAGCATTGGTTTAATAATTGCAAGGTCGAGGAAGTGTCATGGACGTTGTTATTTCAATCGCGCAAAATCACCTCCTGTGATAGAGGTATGCCTGTGACTATGATTAAGCAACGATGGCACGATTTATTAATGGTAATCAAGCAGTTTGTGACCTGCGAAGGTTGTTACGGGCTTGACTTCCTTTACCACCTGCGTCTATTGATGATTTTCATAGGTTATCCTCTAAACATGTCGTTCTATTTTCATCGGAGCTTGTATAAAATGTCCAAAAAGTATAAAAGGCACAAGGCCGACAAAAACCTGTTTCATCCTGGGCTTATTAAGCTCATTGTTGTTTATCAGTTAAATTTGCTTGGTGATAGTTGGAAGGCTTTCATAGCCTGTAATGGATTTGAAGACACCGACCCTGTACAGGTTGATAAACCTGTGGTAACTGAGACTAAGGCTGAACCGCCTGTACCCTTACACCTCCTACTGTCTAAACCCTCGAACAACCCTCCTACTGACTTACTCGACACTGCAACTAAGAGTGCAGAGGCTAGAAAAAAGCTCATGAACAAAAGGTCCAAGGGAAACCTCACTGCAAATGCTAAAGGGAAAAGGAATGCACGGCTCATTTCTCAGATGGCAAAGAACAAGCCAAAACCCCCTGTTGAGCCAAACCCTATCGTCTTAAGTGAGGACTCTGATTCGGAAGTGGAGAGTTTCTTGGCCAGCGAATACCCCTATTCGCAAGGTTTGTGTCATGAACCCCCTTATGATTTTGTGTCAAACCTACCCCCTGCCTAAAGGACGACCCTAACTACCCGGGTATTAAAGTGCCTTGTGAAACCCTCGATCATTTGGTTAAACCCTCGCCTACTCTGTCTAAACCTACACAGTCACCCTGTGATCAGTGCAATTCATGGTTAGAGAAATATTATATTGATGTGTCGGTACTCCAATCAAGAATTCAGTCATTGGAAGACCAAATTACACTGCTAACTAGTCAAAAGGCCAAGCTCCAAGCCGTGGACAAGAAACAGAAGACAACTGGTTCTATCCTGTTCAAAAATGTGGAATCAACCATGGTTGTTGTAAACTCCAAGCTGGTATAATCAAGCAACCTCGTCGCTACATAGGTATGGAAAATTTGATATCGTTTTGTTTGTAAATAATCTAGGTTGTTATAATGATTTGTATTCAGTTTTTAAACAGTTCTGTTCATATTGTGAATAGCTCTGTTATATTGCGTGCATTCTATATATATCTTTTCTTTGAATAAAAAGGAATTTTGGTTTGATATACGATCTGATTATCCCCAGTATAGAAATCAATAGATTTTGATTGGATTTGAGTGATCTTCATTTGAATTTGTTTGATTGTTTGCCTTCAAATGAGTTGGTTTGTATCCGATTTGAAAAAGAGATTTTTCATATTCAGTTTAGGACACAATCTTGCTCGGATTTGATTTGGTTATCATCCATGTGCTATGGTTGGTAAATGGTTTGATTAAGTTTGATTGTTACAATCTTGCTCGGATTCGATTTCATTATCATTGATATGCTAACACTGGTAAATGTCTTCGAGAAGATACTTGTTACTGTTAGAAAAATAGGACCGTGGAGCAATAAAATAAAACAAATGCAAAAAAAAAACACAGAAGACACACAATACAAGAGAGACACAGATTTACGTGGTTCACCCAGTGTGGGCTACGTCCACCAGAGAAATTTCCAGGTCCTTCCTTTATTATTATCCAGCAAA
>ML784721.1:489895-531418 GCA_009831015.1 Picea engelmannii | reverse complement strand
ACTCAAGGGTGATTCAATGGGTGTGGTAGAGGCTTGTTGGCCTTCACTTGCTTTGGGATTTTTGTGCAAGAAATAAGAATGATGGGAATTGTGATGTTTGGATAGCTTTGACCATTTCAAATGGACACTCAACTTTAGCTAAATAAAAAGTGGGAAAAAAAAATTTTGCAAGTTAGGTTGGGTAGTATTTATTATGTAAGCATAGTGTTGTGAAAGGCAACCATTGTTAGTTAAGCCCAAAATTGGCACGTCAGGGATGCCCTGAAACTCCTTGTAAAATGAAAATAAAATGGATGGATCCTAGTTTGGTCATGGTTATAGTCAAACTTATACAACATATAAACACAATTCCCAACAAAAATTCAATGACTTTCTTAAATAGCCCTCTTTATTGCAACTTGCTTCAAAATAAAAGTATCATTCCACAATGTTTACTAATGCATGCTCAACATCTCTTGAAGCTTAATCTACCTGCATCAACTGAGGGGTATTTATGCCTATACCTAGCTTATACTACAAATCATTTTTGTCATTTTCATTACATAATCCTTTGCATTTAAATCAGATGGAAACTCATTACAGAGACCTTTCTGCAAGATTTACAACATTTTCTAGTGTCTCTGGGTCTTATAGGACTTCCTCAACTTGCTTTTGAAAACCAAAGACATTCTTCACAGTCCTTCAAGGTGAAGTGTGACATAATTTCCTAAATATTCAGACATATTCTCAGCACCAACTGTTACAAAGCCATTATGAATCCAGTAAGGCACAATGTTGTCATTGCAAGTAGTAGATCTTTGATGAAGGATTCAAAATGACAAATAGTTTGTATTTTCAGACTCCTCATGACTTGTACATCACTTTGGAATATACGGAGGAAAATTTTGGTCAAATCTAGCATGCATGAAGAGCAAAACACCACTTGAAATTGACCTTTCTGCCACATTTTGGAGCAGCACGCTATGCTTTCTGAGTACTTTTGGGAGAAGATGAGTTTGAAGGGCCAGATCATGTCAATTTTGTTTTTTAAGCATTTCAGCAATTATTAGACATCCCCATCTTTCTATAACACTTTTTAGATCTATATTTGGACCTCGGGAAGGCCTCCAAAACTCCATTTTTCCTAGCACGCTATGCTTTCTATCAGTTTCGCTACACTTTGTCCTAGAATTGGTTTTTTCAACAATTTTTTGCCAAATTCGACATCTATGAAGTAAAATGTTACTTTTTTATGTCGTAATGATGTAATAGGGTGTAAATCATTCAATTATAGTGATTTTGAGGTATATTCATGCTTGGACATCAATGTTTGGTCAAATGTATTGGTTGAGGAAAAATGGGGATTGGTTGTAACCTCCCTAGATATATCACACTACCTCCTAAAACATGAAAACTTTAACACTCTATCATAATTCTCATCTAATTCATGTATTAATAGTTCACTTACCATTATAGCATGGATGTATGCTACTCTCTTCCCTCATTAATATATCATTCCATGTTTTCCCTATGAAACTACAATAACTTTATATATAATTTCCTGTATATATTCATTTTTTTAATTGAATCATAATCCATGTGTTTCCACATGTTTCCTAGTATTTTTTATCAAAATCCAAGTGTCTTAGGGTTTATCCCTAGGAGGACCAAGGAAACATGGAGGAGGAAATGAGGACCATGGGTGATGTGGTGATAAAAAGGAGCTGCCTACCGGGTCAACTCGAAGATTGGCCCAGGGCCATTTGCAGGGTTGGTCGGTTCTTGGCTTGTTATCATGTCGCTCGGTAGAACATGGGTGGTAAGTGTAGTGAAAACTCATCTTGGGAGGTGCTTTGAAAGAGAACTCTTCTCCACTTGTCATGGAGTTTGGGAGATCATTGTGGCTCCCTTGCAGGGCTTTGCATTTGTATTCCTTGGGAAAATTCTTGGTAACACATGAGTTGTGTTGTGGGCTCTTCAGATGGTTGCGGGATCTAGTATATATAGGTTGGCTTTGAGTCAATATTGATATCCTTTGTGAATGATGCAATTTCTTATGGTTTTCATTTTTCAAGTCCCATTGTGTTGTTGGCTCCATGAAGCCAATGTGATGTATTGTGTTTTATTTGTTGACAGTGGAGGTTTTCCATTCATGTGAAAGGTGGTGTGGGAAACGAGTTGGTTGTTGGGTCTTCCTAAAGATTGGCCTTGGGTCATTTGTAGGGTGGTCAAAATCCAGTACGTGGGTGACAGTGAGGACAAGTGCCAACATCACTTGTGTTATTCATCATGCATCTAGTGGAGGTATCTCCATTTCTATATTTATGATTGATGACACATGCATTGGTGGCAGATTACTGATGGAGGGAATCATTGGCACATGGTAGTTCAGATGGGGTATTTTCCATGGATGACTTTCATACTCTTAGAGAGAGAGTGTCTACGATGAGGGCCAACTACCAGCATTTGTTGATGGACAGGGACTACCTGTTGGGGATTGGCGAGATGTATTACGGGACTTTGAGGGAGAAGGAATTGGAGGTGGACAGACTCACTCAATAAAATTTACTGTCACCCTTTTGACCCTCTTTAATTCTTTTCCCAGCTCTAATGTTTTCTGAAATTCTTCCCCATAGACTTATACTAAAACAAATACCTATTTTTTGTTCGCCGAGAAGACCCACAAACCCTTTTTGAAGCATCGTTATTATAGAAAACTTTTCACAACATCTATTAAATTCAACATATTTATAGATTTTATCACGTCGTAATTCTGACGTTATATAAACCTAAGTGACCGTTAGTATTTTGACTTGGTCAACATACTAAGGTGGCCGTTGGAGAGGGAAAACCTAGTTTCCACAACGTCGCAATTGCGACAACAATCTTCACAAACGTGGCAAGAGAGACGTTTATGTCATAAACGTGGCAATAGATACAACTAGGTGGAAAACATGGAAAGAGAAATGACAACGTGGCAAGAGAGACGTCAACATGGAAAGAGAGACGTCAACGTGGCAAGACCGACGTTATCAGGAAAGATGATTCTTTTTTTTAATTTCCTCTATTTTGCAACAATATGGACAATTTTGTCCATAACGCCACAAATAGAACGTCGAAATTTTTACAATATGTACTAGTGACCCATTGTACTATAAATATGTAACTTTGGAGTGAATAATAAAATGAGTTTGCTAGTGAGACTTTTGCGCCATATTGTTATTCTTGTCTATATTTTATCAATTGGTATCAGAGCTTATGATCTTAGAGGCCTGGTAACATCTTGGTAGTTTTCCATGGATGGTGAGGTGCAGCCAATGGTGTCAATATGCCCATGAAGAAAGAGGATCCAAAAAAATTAACCATGTAGCAGAGGCAGATTGGCTTGTAAGAAAGCACCATGAATCTGGAAAGAAGGTCTTGTTTGCAAGGAGCAATGTTGGACATCTCCCTTTTCTGCTAACGATCGACATCCAAAGAAGTGGTACACGCCCTCTTGATCTCTCAATCCATATTTGGTGATCTGGTAATGCGCTCTAGTTAAAACCTGTGATCTCATTGCAAGTGCTCATAAATAATCAGCCTATCACTATTCTTTTGTGTGTTTCAAATTGATGTGAAATCGATGTTAAATCTGGCGATTTTTTTTTTATTAAAGCATAATAGATTTTGTATTCGTTTTAGCAAGAAAAAAAAAACGGGTTGGAGAGATTCACAAATATAGCTGGGTTTGAATAATATTAGAGAACACAGATCTACATTCATTTATTTGGCCGAGAAGAACTCGATCTAGGATCAATGCATTCCTTAATATCAAGTTTGATACAAAACCACTGTAACAGTGTAACAGTTGTTTGATTAGATGGGCAAAAATTAATGATCTTCTAGATCTAAAAACCATAACCAAGATTATTTTTCATTTTATTCATATTGCAAAAATAAGGCTTCGACTGCTCTTTCAAAGTTTGACACTAAACATGCTAACCAAGCACCAGAAAGTAGCAGTATGCTCTTCTTTTCAAAGCCTCGCTACTGGGGATTAGACGACATGTTGTTGATCAAAATCAGTTTTTAAAGTTCTGTGCTACTATCAGTGAGAAAGCTGGATCTAATCATTGATGAATCCACCAGTGATGATCGAAATTGATTGGCATCACTTCAGTAGATTGGATCAATGGGAATATAATTGGTATCATATCTTCAACAATCTTCCAACGAAGGTGATCTACCTCATCTGCATACAACGATTTTTTCAACGAGATCTGGCGTGATCTGCATATCTCATCTTGACTGGGTATACACGTTTATGATCTGAATTAATCTAGGATATAGATAGCCTGTGATCTACTACATAGTGAAATTATTTAAAATCTCAACAATATAGTGAGTAGTAAAGACTCCTCATCGATCTGCATACAATCTCCAAGAAATCGATTTCATTTGCCAATAGTATGCCTCAAATTTCTTAAGGATTTGATCTAATCTAATCCTGGTTATGGGTGCCACTAAAGGTAATCAATGTTAGAGTTTGATTCTAATGAGCAATTGCAGTTAGAGATCGCAGTTGTGTAATAATTGTAGGTAACTTGAAATTTGGTTGGATCAGGAATCTATGTGCTTCTCAATGCTTGAGGGATCAAATTGGTTTGATTTGGTCATAATCGAACCGTGTGGAGGAACAATAAACTTAAATCATTTTCTACAGGAAGCTATGATATCTGATCTGCACATCTTCCTCAGAACCGCGATCTGGAGTTTTTTTGTTTCTACGATTGTTATGATCTGATGCCTCTCAACGCAATTTGATCGCTCTCCTCATATATGAAATCACCAAAGGTTTTCATGCTTGGCGTAGTTTGCATGTTTGGCAGCTTCCTAAGAGAATTAAAACTCATTTATTTTCATGGAAATAAAACAAATAAAGTCCTGCATATAAGACACATACATAGAATCTCTTTTAAAAGTGGCAATTAGTTTAAAAGGCATATTTCTGACACTTTTAGAGTGTGACTTTTTTAATGTTTTTTTTGTTATGTTTGGAGAGATAAGAAGGTTTAATTGAAATTATTTATATGATTGGAGTGATAAGAGATTAAAGTGAAGTTTTTTTCACTTCAAAGGGAGGTTTTTTGTATTCAAGGATTTGGGCTTTCAATTTTTGAAAATTCATTAAAGGCTTTAGAACTTGGAAATTTGGGACTTTTCAAGAAATAATGGCATTTGTAAAAGATTTCTAGTAGACATTGCATGGAGAAATTTGTAGAATGAGGAGAAAGGAATCTTAGTTGAAAGCTTCATGTAACATTTATATTAATAAAATTATTATTTTTTGTGGTTATGGTGACCTAGATTCGCCCGAAATTGAATAAGGGGATCTTAGGAACACCTTCCATTGTGTGTGTATGCGAACATGATTGTTCTAGTGGATGAAGATGATAATTTGTTCCTAGTCTTTGACACATTACATTTGGAAAACAAACACCACACATCATTCAAGTTGTTGATCAAATCGACATTCAACAACAAGCAGATGCAAAGAATATTCAGGCCCACAAATTAATGACAATCAAGCACATATGACCAAGCATATGTGAAGAACATTCACAAACATTCAAGTCATTAACCACATCAGTAATGGACAAATCAAAGTTTTTGAACTCAACACATCATGGAGCATTTGAAGTTAAATTGTAACTTGCAAACAATGTTTGTTGTAAGATTACTTAATCAGGATTTATTGTAACTTGCAAACAATGTTTGTTGTAAGATTACTTAATCGGGATTTATTGTAACTTGCAAATTGTCCTTTTGTAAGTTTACTTGTTTTTTTTTAAAATAAAGTTGAATTGAATTGAATTTGTCATAAGGTGCATTTTCAGCCGATCCCGACACCCTAGAGTCATTGTAATTTTGAGTCCAAAATTGACAAGGATGAGTACTTGAAACTCAAATCATTGTCATACTTTGGGATGCATTTTTGGTGGTAACCGACATCCTCAACTTCCTGGAAGCAAGTTCAAACAAGAAAAATTTAAGTGAGTGTGAAACAAAATCAAGTGAGCGTGAAGTTCAACTGAGGGATACAAGTGAGCGAGTTGCAGATAAGCCTTCTTCTATCAAGTCAAAATTGTAATAAGGATCTACCTGCACAAGGAGACCTCTTTTAGTGTTTTGAAAATGGCTCGAAGACTCGAATTATTAGAGTTACTGAACACTCTAATAAACACCACTGAAGACAACACGGTGACATTGAACAAAGAAACTCTTCAATCAGTGCTAACTTGTTTCCAAGTGACACGAGATAAAGTTAGACTTCTTCAATCTCAATCCCAACTATTGAATGATGAGTTGATAGATCTCAAAAATCATCATCCAGTGAAGTGTTCTGAACTAGTTTTTGTTTAGCACAACCCTCTCTATGATGATAATGATGATGATGTTTTTAATCAACTGTCAATGAAGGAGAAACTCAATAAGACAACTTCAGATGTAGACAAAGATGATGCTATTCTTGAACCTACTTTTCAAGAGTTTTCTTTTGATTTTAATGAAGAAAACTTTTCAATGATGCATCAACATGTAGTAAATCCACTTCCACAGATTTCAAAGTGTTGTAGGAAAATCTCCTTATGGACAGGTAGATCACCTCTAGAGCTTGACCTTAACCCTAGACAGAAAAGTGCTTATCATGGACACTGAATTTCTTTCAAATCTATCTAAACTAACACACGAGAAGGAAGGATGACAGAGGTACCTCTTTATCGACGTTTTTCCCTGCACGCTCCAAGTTGCACTCCGATCCTTTGCTCTTCGCTGGACCCTATGGACAAAACAAGATACGACTGCTTCCTACTCTACTGATATTAACTTGAAAACAGATCTATCAACTAGTGATAAGTTCATGTGACCTTAGACATAAACTAGAAAGAAACAAGCCAAGCGTGTCATATTGATGAGAATAACGACAACATTACTTACAATCGTAGATGCGAGTGCGACACCTTCGTCAAGTCCCCTTCGTCTAACCCTTGCCTAAAAGTCCCACATTCTGGATAACAACAGCTTCACTGATCACTCTCCTTTGGTTGACTGTGAATTTCCTCCAAGATCATAAGTTTCATGTATTCAATTCTTCCTCCCCCTTTCCACCATCATGGAGCCTATTTATATAGGTTAAGAGGAGATTAACCTCTTGAGTTATATTTAGAACAAGTTGGGAACCTTCTCCTTGGATCAGGGATCTCTTGATGAAACCAAGAGTTCGAGCACAACTGCTTCCTAATCTCAAAAGATCATCCCCTTATTCTCCTCAACGGGCCAACTACTGCCTCAGATTAAGAAGCGCTCCCTTAGAAGGGGCATCAGAGCATTGTAGCACTCCCTGTTGAGCTTTAGGGAAGCACCAGCGCTCTCAAGATGAGCAACGCTCCTTCAAAGGGGGCTGGGGAGAATTATAACACTCCTGAAGCACTATAGGGGAGCGCCAGCGCTTCCGAAGCTGAAGTAGGGGAGTGCTACCCCTCAAAACCTTTGTTTCAGGGTTCCTTTCAGGTGTCAAGAGTTGTTTGTCTTTAGTAGATCAGTTCTCCTCCTTCATATCAATCATGTGAGATGTTATAAGTGCTTCCTTAGTGTCGTTGACATGGCAATATGTCTGAACATCCTTTGCGACACTTGTGGCCAACTTGCGACACTAGTGACCAACTTGCGACACTTGAGAAAGTCGATGCAACACTTACGACAATTGAGAGGGACAATGCGACACTTATCCAGCTGAGCAATTTTGACATGTAACGGAATGCCCCCCAAAGTATGAAGTTAGAATATGCCAATTGATAACTGAAATACTTTGTAGATACTCAAGCAAGGATATAGACTCGGAGAACCTGACAAAAGATGCACACAAACATCCAACAAATATCATGACATATTTCAAAAACCCAAGGCAGGCACACCTATGCTTGGGTGATCAAGACTTGCAAGATATGGCCGCCAAAAAATACACTGCAGATCCATAATTGTATTGATAAGAAGGTATAGCCACCAAGGATACAATGTGGATCTATACTCTGATGATATGAACTGATCGTAGCCACGAAGTATACATAGTGGATCTACGAGATGACAGGACATAGCCACGACCAATACAAAGTGGATCTATGTGACAGTATATGTGTTCTTGTCCAAAATAGAAACTCCTTTGCAGCCTGGGAAAAGCATGTATCAAAGTGGTGGCTCAACCCAGGGTCTTCATACCAATCCCAATGCGGTACGATTCTAACCATGTGTATAGATGTTTTGACGTCGAACATGGCAGAAACCACTTGATTACCGGTCAATGGTGTGAACTGTTAACAAGTGCGAGGGAAATCACCATTAATGTCAATGATTCCTAAGGTACCCAAGTACATTCCAACGAATGTGAATAGATGAGCTGAGGTCGAACATCCATGGAATCATTCCATCAGGGGTCAATGATGAAAACCCACTGTCGAATGTGAGGAGGCCTGCCATTGAGGCATGCAGGTCCCAAAGTACTAAATGGTTTCTAAGTCTAATTCCAGGATAATGTGTTGAAGTTGACAGGAATAGACTCGTCGAAGGAGGGCCTTGATGTATCCCCCATCAAGGACACGAAACGGACATGGAGATGTAATTTGTAGATTGAAATGGACATGGACTAACACAGGTTTTGAGACAATATATTTGGCATGGTTGACTCTCGAGGCAGATACTTCCCTTGAACACTGAGGCACAGCAGCAAAACATCACATGGACCAAAACTATGCAGTGGATACTGTGACTTGCGTCGGGTGACCCAAAGGAGTGAAAGGAGCTCAGAGGATTGGCTCAGTGAAGAGGTTCAGCGGATTATGATATATGCAAATGAAAAAGTGTCGTGTTCAAGGGCGACTCTAAGAAGTGCTGGATGATGTTCTCAAGAGACTGCTTGGCTTGTTCCTTTCAATTTTTCCCCCATACAGATAGACGAGTACCTCTTTTTGATTTAATGAGCTTGAGGAGGATAACACATGCTCGATATAACTCAACTTTGGTAAGTTCCTCTCCCTTTACTTAACGAACCAGAAGAAGTAAGGGTTTGGTCCCATATGGGTCTGTCGATGTATGCTTTAACGAGTCCAAAGATAGAAAACTCGAAGGTTTTTCGGGATTATAGAGTTTGGAAAAACACTTAAAAGAGAACTCTCTCAGTTCCTTTTTCGTACAGTAGTCCAACGAGACCAAAAAAGGGTTAAACTATCGCTCGCAAGACGCTCTTTCTGACCTTTTAACGAGTGTGAAAGAAAGCAAGATCACTCGACAATCTTTTCATATTTAGAGAGTCTGAAAAGGGTTTAAAGGAGACTCCAGGGGGGTTCCTTTTTCATGTGTTCATATCCATACGGGTCCGAAAAAGAGATAAAAGTTTACCCGGTTACGTTCTCATATTGTCGAGCTCGAGAACGAACTAAGACTATGCTCATAATGCGACAAGGTGAATAATTCATTTGAACTGCTAGCAAACCTGCGATATCAAAAACTACAAGCTAGAGTTTAGTGAAGTCATTTACATCATTAGAGAAACCCAAAATGACCATAACTTATGAAAAAATGAAATTTTATAAATAACATTTGATTCAAAAAACTCATTTACCATTTCATTTGCAAGGATTTTTGGAGTGTTAGAGAATCTCAATTTGAAGCAAATCTTGTTTTCCTCAGTGCCAGAGCTACGATCGACCATTTTTCTCACCGTTTGAATCAGGTAGGTGTTCATCCTTTGCTCTTTCAATTGCATGGTTTAAAGTTGATTTTCACAGCATTATTTATTTAAAAACACAAAGCCCTAGGTTGCTCTAGTTGAACCAAATCGGCCTCTTTTTAAAAGTTGATAAAATAGGGGGATTCTTTCACAAAAATGTATTGGAGAAGGATTGTTAATATGTCTACACCCTTGCAATTGATTAGACCGACCATTTGAGAAAAAGAAACTCATGAAAATTCCCCTCAATGGCCCACGCACCCCCTCAAATCGTTTTGCATTTTTAACATGTTTTAATCATTATTTGGCAAATAATAAAGGGTGTGGTGGTAAAAAAAAGTGATTGGTTGCTTTTAGATGTCATGGGCATTTGATTTTATGTTTTAAAATGCTTTTTTAAAATCGCCGAAATCACAAAAACGTGAGGAATGATTAAATTCTTGATTTTTGTTTTGTAGGTGTCCTCAGCAATCATGATTGAATGGAAAGAGAGGGAACGCGATATGGATGATTTAGCCGCTCTATGGAGTCCTCGTACACGGGCTGCTTTGCGAGCCTATGACTTGCTCAAGTTTTTTAAATTGCAAAAAATGAAAAGAGAGGTTCTACTGCTTGAGCACATGATTGGCCTTTGGGATGTCGTGGAACAGGGATTCTGTATCGGTACACAACTCCTAACCATTGAGTTGGAGGATGTGTACTTTTTGACCGGCCTCTCGAAAAGAGGGGTCCCCATAGATTTTACTGGGCAGAGGGCATTACCTAAGCAGGTGGACGTGTATCTGGCACGTTACTGCGTTCCGGGAGAAATATTGGTAGGGGGTAGGATCCCTATCAAGGATATATGAGATCTGCCTCTTCGATCTATATTATTTTCTATCACGATTGTGACTGGTAGCACCAGTGCTCATTTGGCATCGAGATCATAGGTGGACTATGGTGTGCAGTGTTTAGAGCCAACACTGTTTAATTGGAGTGCAGCGTTCCTTCAGAATGTGAAGGAACAGATCTCGCGATGCAGGACTGGTCAGAAATAGTTCGGTTATGGTTCATTCTTAGTCTCATTTTTCTTAGAGCGCATCCTTCAGATGCAGCCTCAGATAGCACTGGCAGTACGACCAGTGGATGAGCCTCGGATGGAGAGGTGGACTAGTCTATCCCCAAGACTAGTCTCAGAGTTAGAGTTTCACTTTATTGGTGACTTCTTCGCCTGGTTGAGATGGTAGTACCTCTGGATAGAGGACTTCCCATACGCCGATGTAGACTTTTGTGGGAGTATGAACTTGATTTTTCCCAGGGGGAAAGATTGGTACGAGTCAGGTAAGAGACTAAGCCATTCCTTGTCTAGTTCTTTTTGTTTTTTATGTATATGTACTTTTTTTTTTGGTATGTAAAAGAGTTTTAACAAATGTTTTTTTTTTTCAACATGCAGACAAGGGAGCAGTGCACCCAGTTGATATACCAGTACCAGGGCATCATGGGGGTGCCCCAGCTGCAGCAGATCCAGAAGTGTCGGTGGCGGGTCTCCGAGAGGTTGAGAGGAACCTCCAAGGCCTTACGATGGGTATCCCTCCTCTGCGGAGGGGGGATGTGCCTTTATGTCTGCAGCGGCACACTGTAGGGGTCCCAGAGAATATCAATTCTATGTTGAGTCATGTAGTGCGTGCAGTAGTATGTTACTCATAGCACAATGCAGTGCGGGGAGATTAGAGTCTCCCTGTGATTATGTTTTTTGTATGCCTTGTCAGGCGATGTTGTATGGTCAGATGGTCCCAATATTTTTCTCTCTTACACACTTTTTGATGTAATGAAAACATTTCAGTCATGCCATATATATATATATATATATGTACAATTTTGAGTTTTTATGATGCCAATGATTTGTACATGATGATGTATGTGATGTGTTTTAATTTACATGCAATGTATAGTTTTGTTTTCCTTGAATCTTATATGTGGGCGAGATACCGATCCATGATATAATTAGCTAGTGCATCTGAAACACTATTAAGTTCTCTCGGAATGTGTCTATATTCGATGTAATCGAACATTCGTTCGAGGCGACGAAATTGCAAGTGTAGGCGTAGCAGGATAGGACTACGGATAGCGTAGATGCGGTTGAGTTGACAAACCACCAGTTGGGAGTCTAAGTAAACAATGATGCAAGAAATACCTAGAGAGGAAGCTTGGGTCAGTAGTCCGATGACAACATGATATTCTGCCATATTGTTGGTTGCTAGCCCTAAACAAATGCCTCTTGAACTAACCACCTGGTCAAATTGGTAAATAACCCAAGCTGCTGAAACAATGTTCCGGGTATGTCGGCTAGCGCCATTCGCGAACCAAAAAAAGATAGGAAAGGAGGACGTCATCTGCGCATGAAAACACAGGCACAGTCATGAGTGGCAACGGTAAAGACTTGAGAACGCGAAAGAAAAGACACACCAAACTAAATACAATAATGTACAAAGTACAAATGCTAGGTGATCTAGGCATAGTACTTCTTAAGGTAAAGCCCATTTCGGGGCTCTCCTAGGGAAATTCCTTCATGATCAACTAGTTCGTAGGCACCTTTATGTAGGACATGTTTTACTATGTAGGGACCGTGCCACATAGGTTCTAACTTTCCTGTCCCCAATTTATCGTGAGCTTGGTCATAAACAAGGACTAAGTCTCCTTCTATGAAGATCCGAGGGTAGACGGATTTGTCGTATTGACTTTTGATTCATTTTTGATGTGCTTCATTGGCGAGAGCAGCATCGCGACGTGTTTCATCCAGTTTGGATAAGTACAGAAAACGTTCTTCTTCAGCAGAAGTATGAGGAAGGAGTTCTACTTTTAGTTTGAGTGATGGAATTTCGCACTCGATTGGTAGGACAACTTCAATGCCATAGACCAACTGGAAAGGAGTGAATCCAGTTGAGGTTTTCACAGAGGTGCGATAGGCCCAGAGAGCGGAGAATAGTTGTAAATGCCACGATGTTTTGTTTTCCCCTACTATGCGTTGGATCATGGTCTTTAGAACTTTGTTGATAGCTTCAACTTGTCCGTTTGCTTGAGGGTAGTAAGGGGATGCGTTTTCATGGCGAAAACCCAATTTGACATGTAACTTGCTCATCATCTGGTTTTTGAAGTGCGCACCATGGTCAGTGACAATGGCACATGGTACACCAAAATGAGTTATGATGTGGTTGAAGTGGAAAAGAGCTGCAGTACGGCCATCATTCAGGAAGGTAGGCATAGCCTCAGCCCATTTGGTGAAGTAATCGACGGCGATGATGATGTAATTGTGCCCCCCAACTGAGGTAGGCTTATACTGCATGAAATCAATGCCCCATTTGGAAAAGGGGCCGATGGCGATAATTGGGTGCAACATCATAGGGTGGGTGCGTGCCTTCTTGTTAAAGATTTGGCAGGGTGGGCATTTCTTGACAGCCTCGATACAGTCTTTGAAAATCGAGGGCCAAAAATAGCCGGCACGTAGGATTTTTTGGGCTGTGGCCATACCAGAAAGGTGGCCGCCACAGGCGCCAAGATGAAAATCGTTCAAAACGTGTTCAACCTCCTCGTGAGTCAAACATCACCGAAGGATGGTATCGATACCACGACGATACAGAGTGTTGCCGAGGATGAGGTAACAACGAGAGTGGTGATGAATGTGTCATCGCTCTTCATGAGAGATGTTGGGTTGAAAACGTTGTGTTTGAAGGTAGAGGAGAATGTCTTCGTACCAAGGATCAGAGGTGCTGATGAGGAAGAGAGATTCATCGGGGAGAGAATCTCTGGGTTCGATGTTTTCATCGGCACGAGGAAAAGCACAGATGAGCTCGGAAAACACCAGGGATTTTTTGGCTTTCGCCCTCGTAAACTCAAGATCAAATTCTTGAAGAATAACAATCCATTTCAAATATTTTCCCCCAAGTACTTGACGTGTCAGGACGTGGTACATGGGGTTGGATTCTGCGATTACCGTGGTGGTGCGTAATAAGATGTAGTGGCGGAACCTTTGGACAACGATGACAGCTGCCAGAGCCGGTTTCTCAACATGCGAGTATCTGAGTTTGGGTCCAGATAAACTCTTGCTCAGATAGTAAATCACATGTTCTTCTTCGTTGGAGTCTTCTTGGACTAACACCATTGCGATGGTGGAATTAGAAGCGGCCAAGTAAAGGATATAATCCTTTGTATGTTCAGGTGGATGTAACAAAGGTGCATGGGTCAAAGCATGCTTGAGAGCATCGAATGACCATTGAGCTGCATCATCCCAGATGAAAGGGACGTTCTTTTGCAGTAACCACATAAATTCTTTAGTGATCTCGGCATAATTGCAAATGAAACGACGAAGAAATTTTGCTTTTCCTTGCAAACTTTGGAGTTGGGTTAAATTGGTGGGTGGGGGTAAGGCTAAGATGGCCTTGATTTTTAAGGGGTCCACCCTAATCCCATCTTTGGAGATGATGAAACCAAGGATTCGACCGGATTCGACAGCGAAAATGCATTTGTGTGGGTTCAGGCGAATACGGTAGAACCTACATCGCAGAAAAATTGCGCGTAAGTGGTCAATGTGATCAGATTGATTTAGCGAATGTGCGGGTAAATTGTCGAGATATGGTTCTGCGATATGTTTGATGTCATGTAAAGCATACGACATGGCTCGCTGGAAAGTGGCTCCAGCATTTTTAAGGCCAAAAGGTAGCTTTCGGTAGGCGAAGGTTCCCCAAGGGCAGATGAAGGTTGTCTTGTGTTGATCGGTAGGCAAGATTTCAATCTGGTTATATCCAGAAAATCCATCCATGAAAGAAAGATTACGCTCCCTGCGCAATTATCGATGATTTGATCGATAAAGGGCATGGGGTAGTTGTCCTTGGGAAAATCTTTGTTGAGATCTCGATAGTCAACACAAACACGGATGGTCCCTTGTTTCTTAGCAACCGGAATGAGGTTGGATACCCATTTGGTTAAAGGTACGGGATAGATAAAGCCATATTTTAGAAGTTTTTCAACTTCTGCCTTTATAGCTGCAACTTTCTTGGGAAGAACCGGGCGGAGCTTTTGCCAAACCAGTTTCGCGTCAGGGTATGTTTTTATTTCGTGTACAACGATCGAAGGATCGATCTCTGGCATTTCCTCGTAACTCCATGCGAAGACATCGCAGAATTCCTTGAATAAAGCGGTGTAAGAGACCACTTCGTTAGGTGTGCAATTGGCACCAAGGTTGATGTTTTCCACGACACCTTCTTTGATTGAAATTTCAATCGTGACTGTGGTAGAGATGTTACTCATGTTCCCCTCGAACAGAGTATCTATCATGGGGATAGGAGATTGCGGAGCTTTGGTAACATCGGGGGGGAAGACAGATTGTATGTCTTGAATTTCTTCCAGAGGTGGGAGAAAAGAGAATTGATGGTGGTTGTCATCCTAGGGAAGATCATCGATGCTAAGCATTTCCATGATCGATTCGTCCGAAGGAAAAATATGGGAAATGTAATCGACGAAAGATGATAGGGAATCTAACCAAGATGGCACTGAATAAGTATCGGGCGCCTATGAATGTGAAGTGTTTGGAGAGGGAGAAGAATATTAAAAAACTACATATGCGGCCTTGGCTAAGCTTAGTGGCATTGTGTCACCGAGCGCATCGAATTCCAAAGGACTAGGTACAATCTAGGGGTCAGATGATTCCAAGGATTGATAAGGCAAAGTCGAGATCATATTGACGGCGGCAATTTGATGTGCAGTAGGTGGAAGTGGTGTAGGGAATGTACCCATGAGGCTAGAATATTTCAATAAGCCAACACCAACGCTTTCATACGTAACCAGGTGGTCTCCCAGAAAGGGAATGTTGTTGGTAGCAGGGATGCAGGCGTCAGGTGTGCAGAAATTGAGCTGATCGATGGTAACAATTTTGCCTTGATGGGGGAATTGTACACATCGAAACACCGACGAGGCGATGGAAGTCATCACATAGAACCAAATTCTTCCAAGTAATAAGTTGTAATCGAGGGGAGCATCGACCACCTCGACGTCAACATAGACAGTTTTTCCGCCCAATTGAACGACTAAGGATTGTAATAATCCATGAGGATGAAAACCTTGTCCATCAAAAGCACGTAACATGGTAGCAGACTTGTTAAGAGCGGGTAACTTTACACCTTTCCAACAGGCTAGGGACATGACACAGGTGGAGGCTCCCTCATCCAGGATAGTCTGGTGGATTTGTTGATTGTGGATGACCACATCAATTTGGAATGCTAGTTGGTGGGAGAGTCGCGGTTGATGATCATCCAGGTTAAACATGAGGTAGTTTGATGAATCCGGGTCGAAAGCGTCGATAGCGGCTAAGAGTGTTCTACGTTTATTAGGAAAGTGTTGTAGAACTTCCAAGGCGGACATGGCACACGGGGCTTGGGCCAAATCTTCTACGATATTGTAGTTTTGGGCAGCCCGTGAATTAGGATTGAATGTAGATTTCCGTATGGTTCTCTTAAGAGGGCGTAGGATAGAGTCAAAAGACGGTTTCTCGATCTGTAGTGGCCCGGATGGAGGGCTAATAGATGGAGGGTTGACGAAGGATGGTAACGGGTCTAATGTAGAACCGTTAGCGACCTTTGGTTTGTCGGGTTTAACTGGCGTGTCATATGTCACAGAGCGAGTTGTTAGATTAACTCCATTAAACATGTAAATATGGGCACTTGTCAAGGCCTCATCATGTGGTTGGTTGGAACTACCCCCCAGCGTGGGGGTTTGAGCAACCAATGATTGTTGCTGTGGAAAAGGTTGAGTGAGCACAGCAGGTTGCGAATTTCCTTTGAAAAGTTTGGCCACTTCATCGGGGTGTCGGCAGTCTTGAGTGTAGTGATTGTCACCACAAATGAGACATGGGAATTTCGGTTTGCGCTGTGGTTGTTTCCCGACAGCAGGGGTTTGTGGTTGGGTTTTGGGTTGTTTGTTGTTATTATTCTTCTTTGTCTTGTTTCGCGCTTTCTTCTTGCCCCCAAACTGTTGTGAAGGGGTTGATTGGACCACATTCACATCAGAAACCTGAGTTTGAGGTGGGGTAGAAGACGGTGCAGTCGAACTGGGAGCAGCCGTGGGAGTGGGCCGCTGGATCATTCCAGTAGACTGGGTGGTAAATTGAGCTTTGATGGAGCCAATAACTCCATCCGCATGCGAAGCAGTCGATGGTTTGGATGGGTCGTTAGTGGCACGGGTAGCATTCGGTATCAACTCATGTAGAGTACCGGATTGTGAATAGACTAAGTCTAGGTACTGAGCTCGGGTGATGGCTTCTTCCTCGGTAACTACGCCTCCCATGGCAACATCACGAGCGATCTGGGGTAATAGTGATTTCATGAACCATTCCGCTAATAATTGGTCGGGGATGACCGCTTTAATTAGCCTTCGTCGTCGTCTCCATTCATGGATATGATCGGAGATGTGTATGGAAGTTGTCTGACGAAGAGAGGTTAATAGTTCAGTACCCGTCTCGTATCGGATGGGCAGTTGGAAGTGCGTGAGGAAGGACATGGCGAGGGAGTTGAAATTGTGAAAAGATGCGCGTTGTAATTCAATGTACCATTTCACGGCGGAACCCGTAAGTGTGCGCTGGAAAAGACGCAAACGAATCGAATCGTCCATGAGGGAGTTTGATGAACACCACAAATGGAAGGTCATTACATGGTTGTTTGGGTCTTCTCCCGACTTTCCGTCGAATTTTGGGATATCAGAGGGGAGTTTTGCTGGAATGGCTGGCCAAACCGTAGAATGATGAATGGGATCATTTGTTAACTGAGACAAGTCTGGAAGGTCCAGGGTGGCTAGAAAAGGTAGTTGTCGGTTAACCTGTGGGTAGTGCTGGTGTGGCAAAGGGACACCAGTGGGGCCCAATACTGGGTTATGTGGATAGTTATAACTCGTGGGCCCTCTCATATGAGGTTGGTTTTGACCAAGGTACATAGGATTTGAGATGTTTTGAGAAGTATTTGTGAGCAGAGGATAACCATATGGGTTTTGTGGATTATATGCCAGGTTGGGCATTTGTCCATGAGGGGGTTGTTTCGAAGTCTGAATGTTTGGCCCCGTGGAGGCATGTGGGTTTCCCTGAAAAGGGACGTTCCATGGGTTAGGTGCGGTGGGCACATTTGGTCCCGTGGAGGCATGCGGATTTCCTTGAAAGGGGATGCTCCACGGATTGGGTGCGAGTTCCCAAGATTTGAGAGCCAGACGTAAAATATTGACCAGTGTTATCGATCGGGTTAAAACCACCAAGGCCAGTCCCTCCAGGTTGTTGGATAGGTATGGAACTTCCCGGTACAATTTAAGTAGTGGTTTGGGTAGTGGTGATAGCGGATGAATTCAGTGCCCTAAATCCAAAAGGGAGTGTAGGTCTTGGTGTTACAGGTGTGGCGATCGGGGCTTGGTTAACTACTGCATTACCGGCAGGGATAGTCGGAATGTGTGGGGTCAATGTCAAATGGGTCATTTGGAAGGGAATAGTAGGCCTTGGGCCAACGAACGGTATGTTCGGACCAACAGTTGGTGTGGCTGTAAAAGTGGTAGTACCGGTGAAATGATTTGGGGGTACCGTATAGGAAAAGGATGCATCGGCACCTTCTCTTGTTCCATAGAGATCTTGCACCAAGCGTGGTGGACTCTGAACAACGTTCGTAGTCCAAAAAGGGTCACGAACTAAAGGGTTTTGAGAAGACCCGGCCGGAATGTCCGAAGGGTTGATGACAACAAATTCTCTAGCAGAATTCAGGTGGAGGATTTGTCGTTCATATCCCTCCGGAATGCGATAAGCTTCCAGAGATTCTGAGACAATTCAAAAATTCTCCAAAGGGATAGGAACTTCTTCCTGAGAAGTCATGGCATTATGCACCTCGCTCTGTTGAGGAGATTCCTCTGCAGAATGAGGGGGTAAAGGGGTGTTTCCTTCCATATTTTCTGGAGGAAGTCCCTGTAACCTCCGTGAGCGGCGTGGAGGGTCGATGTTGGCAAAGAAGAGTTGGCGAAAGAAATCTATGGCCAACTAGCGAAAAGAAACAGCACACGCTAAAAAAAATCTAAGAATCCCAACCAAGCAAACAGGACCTTCTTTTGATGACCGTACTAGTTGGTGATGAAATCCAACGTCGCATGATCAAGTCCAGAAGGGGTGGGGATAGGGTGGAACAGTTACAATGGCGTCCTTCTTAACAGACTTATGCCTTGGTGCAAGCTTCCACACAGTAATTGTGGATTTACCCTCCAAGGAGCCCGAGTGAGTTTGACCAATGTCTGCTCTAGGTACAGTGAGACTTCCCGTCACCGTCACCTTGTGTAAGAACCTAAATATTATGGCCACTAAAGTTACCAATTCGTAGTCAGCCCCTGGGCGGGAACAGTCGACAGTTCGATCTGAACGTACAGGGAGGGTATCAAGCTCGAAACCAACTAAGAAGCTTCCACGCAGTGATTTTGGATTTACCTCAAAGTGATCCCCATAATACAATCCGACCACCACAATCAGTTAAACCACAGAGGGTTAGTCCCCATAGCTTACCCGAATGCAACCTCGTGCTTTACCCATGTGTGAGAGGGGGATCCCAGGCAGACTTATATGCTAACTGGATTTACTCTCCCTAACTCAGGATGCTACTGTTTGTTTTGAAAACTTTGGAGAGTTATGCTCACAACCCTAATCCAAAGTACTAAGCCTATTCTACTGTTGGTGGAGGACCCTAGAAAAGAAAAAGTTCTAGATAAATTTTAATTAGCGTTGATTTTATTGGCTGTTCTTTACGCAAAGGGGTGCATGGAAGTGAAACAAATGGAATTATGACTCAGACCCAAAGAGTGCATCAAACATGATAAGAAGTCATTTCCTTTCGATGAACAACTAGCTAAGGGAGAGAGAGATTTCTTTCACTAACAAGCACAACTATGGAATGCCCTCAAATGATTTTTTTTTTCTCAATCAAATCCTGATGTAATGCAAAAAACTTCTTGAATGCCTTCTAACATGCTCAATCGATCATAAAGATACCTTTTATTGTTTGCATATGAATGATGATCAATATGACACAATGCTCATCTTGCTAATTATCTTTCTTGTATGAATGAAAACCAAACTAACACAACCAAAGAATCACACAAACAATACACCCTTTCGTAGCAATCGAAACGAAAAAGCGAAAGAAAAACAAACAATCAAAGAGAAAAAACAAATTCACACCGAAAAGAAAAAATTGAAGAACAATGACCTTGACTGAAATCGAGACAAAGAGGTTTGTAGGCCTTTGATGACCTTCACCAGGGTTTTTAAATCAGCTGATGAGAAGATGAAAACAATGCATAGGTTTCAAATTTCACTCAACAGGGAAAAACTCAATGAAAATAGTGAAGACGGCTGTAAGATCCAATTAACAAGGTGTTTGTTCTTCAAAAGACAGATGTCAAGGCTGAAAAGGAAGAAGAATTGACTCACTAGATCACTCAGCAGAAGACACACAGAGGCAAACCCTATACAAGGCAATTCTGAAGGGTTTTTTGGCCAAAAAGAGGCTGGCGCTCTGTTACCAAAGGCAAGGAGCATTATAGCGCTCTGTGGAAAGGTATGGGGGAGCGCTGGCACTCTATTAACACTAGGACAGGGGCGCCAGGTTCTAAAAGCCCCAGAAATGTCAAAAAATTCCGAAAAATGGGATTCAAACTTGACAAGTATGTTGAATGTGATAAGGTAAGGAGCCAATCAGCTCATGAAACTAATCAAAGAGGGGTGAACCAGATTTGAAACGATCTAGGGATAGAACAAGGTCAATGAGGAGAAAAATCCAAACAAGAGGTTTCAATTTGAGGCTATCTCCCCAGTGGAGTCGCCAGTTTCTGTTGTAGGAAAATCTCCCTGCGGATAGGTAGATCACCTCTAGATATTGACCTTAACCCTAGACAGAAAAGTGCTTATCATGGACACTGAATTTCTTTCAAATCTATCTAAACTAACACACGAGAAGGAAGGATGACAAATGTACCTTTTTATCGACATTTGTCCCTACACACTCCAAGTTGCGCTCCGATCCTTTGCTCTTCGCTGGACCCTGTGGACAAAACAAGATACGACCGCTTCCTACTCTACTGATATTAGCTTGAAAACAGATCTATCAACTAGTGATAAGTTCATGTGACCTTAGACATAAACTAGAAAGAAACAGGCCAAGCGTGTCATATTGATGAGAATAATGACAGCAGTACTTACAATCATAGATGCGAGTGCGACAACTTCGTCAAGTCCCCTTCGTCTAACCCTTGCCTGAAAGTCCCAAAATCTGGATAACAGCAGCTTCACTGATCACTCTCCTTTGGCTGACTATGAATTTCCTCCAAGATCATAAGTTTCATGTATTCAATTCTTCCTCCCCCTTTCCACCATCATGGAGCCTGTTTATATAGGTTAAGAGGAGCTTAACCTCTTGAGTTATCTTTAGAACAAATTGGGAACCTTCTCCTTGGATCAGGGATCTCTTGATGAAACCAAGAGTTTGAGCACAACTGCCTCCTAATCTCGAAAGATCCTCCCCTTATTCTCCTCAACGAGCCAACTACTGCCTCAGATTAGGCAACGCTCCCTTAGAAGGGGCATTAGAGCGTTGTAGAGCTCCTTGGTGAGCTTTAAGGAAGCGCCAGCACTCTCAAGATGAGCAACGATCCTTCAAAGGGGGCTGGGGAGAATTATAACGCTCCTGAAGCACTATAGGGGAGCACCAACACTTCTGGAGCTGAAGTAGGGGAGCGCTCCCCCTCAAAACCTTTGTTTCAGGGTTCCTTTCAGGTGTCAAGAGTTGTTTGTCTTCAGTAGATCAGTTCTCCTCCTTCATATCAATCATGTGAGATGTTATAAGTGCTTCCTTAGTGTCGTTGACATTGCAATATGTCTAAACATCCTTTGCGACACTTGTGGCCAACTTGCGACACTAGTGACCAACTTGCAACACTTGCGAAAGTCGATGCGACACTTACGACAATTGAGAGGGACAATGCGACACTTATCCAGCTGAGCAATTTTGACGTGTAACACAAAGCAATAGGTTCATAATACTCTGTCCAAGCCCATCATCAGACCTTGGGAAGAAATTATCTACAACAAGAATAGAACATGAGTTGGATATGACAAGGAAGTTACCTTTCATATTCCTAATTATTCCAGACCAATCAAGTTCCAAAGTGTTGGATTCCTTCAAGAAGCTTCAACTTCACCTGTTCAAGTTTAGCATTAGAATGATAAGTGCCAACATTGTAATCGAGTTGGTTACATGGAGAATCAGTGTTTTGATCTCCATCCTTGCCAGCATTGTGGCAATCATAACCATTCTTCAGACAGATGTTCAACACTGAAGAAACCTGCAAGATTGAAGATTCACTATGAGTGGATTGATCCTTGGAAATGGTCATCAACAACCAAGTGATTATATAAGTCTTATCATATAATTCAATCTCGAGTAAAGACCAAGCTTGTAGCACATAACATTTTTGTACCTCACATAAGTGGTCCCCTTATGGCATAGCTTTCGAGCATGGCCCTCACGAGATGAGATAACATGTGGTTTTTCTGCATGCCCACTTTGTGTTGTACTCAAATGGAACAAGTATGGTACTCTCTTGAGCCTAAAAGGGGGGGAGTACAATGATGTTACTCTCATGCACCTTAAGGGGGGGAGTTCAAAATTCCAGTGATGATGGTTCATGAAACCACTTATGGTCTCTCCTTTCAACTGAAAAAGGGGGGAATTGATGATGGAATTGAAGATGGTTGTCAGACAGAAAGTTTTGACAACAACAAACATCAAGTATGCCATATGGGCATGAAATTTTCCAAATGAGCAATTGTGGTCTGTAGATGACAGACTTTGGCAGAATTATGGTTCAATAAGTTTAAGTTGAATCATATATATATTGAGAGCAATGATGTGAAAATTTGGTTCACATAGATGGTCATTCGACCTAGCAGAGGACAAGAGGATCCTTCTGCATTGTAGCTTGGCATTTGATTGAGTTGTTAGGCATTTTTCAAGGATTTATCAGACTAGAAGTTGATTCACTTCTCTTGGTTCGCTCTCATCAGATTGGAGTTTAAATTAAGTAAACAATTTGCATGCATCCTGGCTCACATGATTACATTGTGAGATTTTCTAGAAATGGCAGGCTTTGACAGGATTATGGTTCAATGACTTGCAATTGAATCATACACATTACACATTGGGATGTTGTTGGACACCTAAAAGTGTCAAGATTGGTTAGTGGTTATCCAAAAACCATCAGATACATGGTATCAATTGGTTAGTGGTCATCCCAAACCATAGATTCTAAGAGAACTTTCAGTGATACACTGATAGTAGAGTGGTGATACTACATGTTCACCAATTAGTAGAAGACATCAGATTCTTCTAGCTAAAATACTTGGAAAAATGATCAAATTGTCAAGCAATCAGGGAATGTTCAGATATTGCAGCTATTCACTTCCATATCTCATCTCTCTTCCAATTCATTTCAAATGAACATGTTCAGCATCCAGATTGGCGGTTTTTCAGGCAGTTCTTCATTGAGGCTCAGTACAAAAGTTTTAGTATGAAGACTTGGAATTGATACCAGTTTATGCTTTATTGCTGGTATTATTGATTGGACTTGTGATTGAGGGGGGGATTGTTAGCATATGGCTTACCTTTACCAATCACTAAGTCTAAATTGTCACCTATATTTGTATTATTCATTTAGGATATTAGTAATATATCCTCAAGTGATGACTAATGATTTAGTTAAGATTGCCTAGCCTAGTCATCATGCATTATTTTAGGATCTAGAGCAAATCTCTCTATGAGGTGGCATCACCCATTATACTATAAATATGTAACTTTGGAGTGAATAATAAAATGAGTTGGCTAGTGAGCCTTTTCCACCATATTGTTATTTGTGTCTATATTTTATCAATGAAAATATTCCTTCTCATTCAACTTCATCATATTATTTATTCATATTAGCATGCTCTGGCTCTGTGATAAGAGGATATTTCTTAAAATAGAGATTATGTAGCTTATCCCAAAGTTCTTTAGCTAATGAACATTTTCCCGGTTTGTCTTTTATTAAATCAGGTAATTCTTCCAAGATTAAATCCATTGTTGTTTTTTTGTTTATCTTCAACTCCTTAGATGTAGTATTTGGTTTCTTTGAAATGGTGTATCTTGTAACAATTGATTTCCAAACGTAAAATGCCTATGCCTGTAAAAATGGTTTCATTCTTGTGCTCCATATTTCATAGTTTATACCATTTTGACCATTAAACATTGGTACTCCATTCTTAGTGAAATCCATGATATACCTTCCAGTAGTTTGACTGATTCTTGAAGGACCTGCTATGATACCAATTATTGGAATACTGAGAGGGGGGCTTGAATCAGTATTGAGCATTTTTTACCAATTTCAATCAAAACATGTAATCATTAACTTTATCAGCAATATATCATTTATGATTGCATTCGATATATCATGAACATAACCAATCAACAATGCATAAAAAATAACCATAGATACACAATACACAAGAATTTATGTGGAAACCCAAATGGGAGAAAACCACAAAATGATTTCTTATATATGCAATATTACATTCATAAGAAGCACCAACTTCCAAATTCTCCAGCACCAACTAGAAGGAGCCTCCAACCCCCTATTTATAGGCCCCAACTTGAAGGAATCTATAAATCCCTGAATTCTCTAGCTACAACTCGAAGAAGGCTCCAACCCACT
This sequence comes from Picea engelmannii, assembly GCA_009831015.1. Classification (NCBI taxonomy): domain Eukaryota; kingdom Viridiplantae; phylum Streptophyta; class Pinopsida; order Pinales; family Pinaceae; genus Picea; species Picea engelmannii. The sequence continues at coordinate 506,898 of ML784721.1, read as the reverse complement.
ATTTTACAAGATCCAACATGAAGGAAGCTACAACTCCATGTATTCTTGATCTCCAACTGTATGGAGGCTACAACCCCTTGATTTACAGGTTCCAACCTAAAGGAAGCTCCAACTCCCTGAATTATCCTAATCCAATCAGAAGGAGCCTGTGACCCCCTTTCCTTGCCCCATCCTGTCTCTCTGAAATATAAGTGTAGACTCAACCTGTAACTACCACTAATACTGTCATTTCCATTTTCATGGATACATCAATTTGTCACTGTCATTATCACATCAACCTGTCACTGTCATTGTCACATCAACCTCTCATTGTCATTTTCACATCAACCTATCATTTTCGTTGTCACATCAATCTGTCACTGTCAATCTATCACCAATATACTATCATCAATTTTTCACTATCAATATGTCATTGATACTCAACATCAACATCAACAAGACTAGATCATACACCAAGACCATCACTAAGATGTGCATCAACCATGTGCTGAGATATCTGTGTCATACCAATATAATCATGTGTTATATCCATAAACCATGTACCAAAACTTGTACCATATCATGCATTAGTCATGTACCAAGACTTGTACCACATCAACCATGTACCAATACATATACCATAACATGCATCAACCATGTACCAACATATCCTCATACATATACCAAAGTATGTCTCAAACCATGTTCCCAATATCCAAGATGCTCCTCAAACCAAAATATATGTCATAACCATGTAGCATGAGATGTGCCTCAACCATATACCATATCACTCATGAAATGTCTCAATCATGCCATACACCATGTACCATAAGATATACGAAGATAAAGCACCATAACATCAATGATGAGCCTTAACTAAGTACCAAACGATGTGTCTCATACATATGTCATAACCTCAAACCATATACCAAGTATATGCCTCAAACATGTGCCAACATCACCAAGACATACCTCAAGCATGTACCATGACATCACCAAAACCTAACTCTCAAAACATCCATATAGACATACCTTTAACTATATAATAGACTGACTGCATCATCATACTTTTCTCAAGATTCAACAACCTATGAAAATCATCTCTCTTGAATTTCCCTCACCCTTGCTAGGAAGAGGCCAATTATCTCACGGGTCCTTGCATGATGAGCATCATACAACCCATGGGGGCGCCTCACAGAACACATGTATCCTGACCCACGAGGCCGCCTCACAGGGCACATGTATCATGACCCGCAGGGGTCATCTAAATTAGGGTTTCCTCATAATAACCCTTCTCACACTTGCAATTACAAAACTTCTCCTCTGCACTCTTTTGCTACTTCATATTCGTTGTCTTATATTAACCAATAGATCACTTGCTCACTTATAATATATTCAATAAAATTTTGTGTGTACATATGAGAGGCTCCTTGAAGTGTATTTATACTTTTTCTAAGTAACTGATTTCCTTAAATTTAGGGTCGACCTGTACTTTCTGTCATAACCAATTTACCCTAACTTATTGTTGCAACTATTTAGGGGCTTCTTAACCATTCTTCGGGGCTTTCAACTTCATGATGGAATATCTCTTCAACTGTGAGGAACCACGAGAAGTATCACCTATCGTTGGAAATAAAACGGTGAGGAATATCCTCTTATGACAGTGTTACATGCATTTTCACTGTCCATCATCCTCATTTTCCTCAAACAACTTCAGTCTCCATGACCACACTTCTGGGTTTCTTGTAGACTTCTTCAAAGTGTCTTCACATGAGAGCGATTCTTAAAGATACACCATAAGTATACCACTTTGGAGACTTCTCCAAATACACCCATCACTTGTTCCTTTAAACAAACCCATCACTTCTAGAATCTTATTATGGGGTTAACATGCTTTTTCTATGGTTGACATCAATGCTTCTAGATTTCTTCTAGAGTTGACATCAATGACAACTAAATTTCCAACATTTCCTTTTAGAGTTAAAATAAATTGTTGGTATGCAACGTCATCTTTAGAAACATTATAAATATCACAAGCACTATCAAACTTAACCAAATGTTTGTTTTCATCCTCTAAAGTATTTTTGAAGAACATGGGAAAAATGTCCATCGAAATATTCGGCAAGGTAAAAGTGTGGTTCTTTAGTATGCATTAGTATGCATTTGTAGTTAGTAAATCCGACGGTCACGATATGTTCCCGACATAGAGTGATCTGACGATTCATATTCTCCTTGATCTTAATGGCCATCGATTAGTGGCTTAACACGCAATTGATCCATGATCTCTATTTAAATATCATGGAGCTTCATTTTCCAATGATGGATTGTGAGAAACTCTCTTGTAAAATCTCTCTATAATCTTTTTATTTTGAATTAATAAACTACTCCAAGTGATAGCATTGGATGGGTCCGTGGTTGTTTCCCCATAGGGGTTTTACCATGTCAAAACATCGATGTGTTGATATTTGATCTGGTTGTGTGAGAGGTTACTAAAGGTGTTCATCCTTTGTTGGAATACATTTGTTTTCAAACACGGTATCATATCCTATTTGAAGACATGCTCCTGTTGTAGATAGAGATCGTGAAGCGGAGTTTCCTCATATCCATTTTCTATCATTTTTGTATATTTCTAGGCTGATAGGACTATTCCATTACGTCTGGAGTGCTTGTTTCAATCAGGAACACTTTTCGTTTCACTCGAAAAGGTTTTTTTTTTTCCAAGATACAACCATTTCAGTCAGATCTGGAGGTATAAAGCCTAAATAGGCATTTTTTAAATTTTTGCAGAGTATTATTTTTTGTTTTATTTCGGTTTTATATTATTTGCTTTCGGGTTGCTACTCTTTTAGATCTGTGTATGTTATTTTCCCCGTGCCCTGTGAAGTCTCAAAAAATTAGAAACATATAGGAAAAGGCGCATATTCTGGGTAAGATAACCAATATCTAACCATTGTTGTCATCAAGAAGTGAAATATTTTTCTTGTGTAGAAAGAGATTTTTTAGCACGCTCTCTAAGGCAGTCAACAACAACAACAAAAAATCCTCTTTCTAAACAATACAATATGTTTTGCTAGCCCATTTGGTTAAAATTTTCCTTATTAAGTAAGAGGTCTTGAGTTCAAGTCTCTATTTTTGTTACTTTTTTTGAAAAAATCCATGCTCCATAGTAAAGTGTATTTCAATTCAAGTATAAAAGTGAATCACTATAAGTAGCTTTAATAATTTATTTTAGAGTTATGTATTTTGCATGCGGATTTTCTTTTATAAAGTAACTTCATTGTAAAAGTGATCCCCACTTATTTTTATAAAAGTGGGTCACTTCATAAAGCAACTTACATCACCACGTGGTCCTTTGGTTACCATTTATGCCTTTTTTTTAAATGGCATAACTTTCACATCCGAAGTCCTTTTTTAGTGTCATTTTTTTTAAACCGCATAATTTTTCGAGATGTTTCCATCCAGATCATCAGTTTCAGTTTTTAAATCCATATTATCTACATATTTAATGTGGCTTCTAGTAATCTTTTTCTTACTAGCACCAACTACTTCCAATGGAAATCTCATATGGAAGATTTATTAAGAAGTAAAGGCTTGTACCGGATTACATTGGGAAAGGAAAAAGAACCCACTGATGTTGATAAGAAAGTCAAATGGGATAATAGGAGTGACGAAACATGTGCACTAATCAGAATGTCCATCTCTCCTAATTTAAGGTTCCACCTTAAAGAAATTGAAGACCCCGATGAATATTGGAAAAAGATTGAAAATGTTTTTGGTAAACTCAATATTATTCGAGCACAACAATTAGAAAATCAAGTATTGACTTTAAATCCAATTGATTTTTCTTGCATTTGAGATTATCTATCTAAGTTTAAAACACTTAGAATTTTATGTGAAGAATGTGAGATAAATATGGAGGAAGAGTGTTTCATCTATCTTATTCTTTCTAAGCTAGGTAGTACATATTATGTGTTTGTATCTACCTTTTATGCCATGAGAGAGTCTCTAGGGACAAATTATAAAAAACCCACTCTTGAGTCCTTTTGTGTTGCTTTGATTAGAGAGGAAGATAATCTTGTACAACTTGGAGTGATCAACACTGTAGGTACCTCCAACAAAGCCTTAGTTTCCCAACAGAAAGATAGACCCAAGAATCCCAAGAAGAAACATCCTCGCTAAAACAACAAGCAACATAAGGGTCACAAACCCGCTCAGACAGCTTCAGCTCCTAATGGTGACAAAGGAGAAAAAATATAAAAATAAGAATATTGACATACATTGCAACTTTTTTGATAAATATGGTCATGATGAGTCCAAATGTTTCAAGAATATGGAAGTTGTAAAAGCAGCGATGAAGAAGCACAACATCAGTATTGATTATACTTCTTCTTCTTCTTCTCATGGACATGCACTTTTTTCTTATAGTTTCTCCTTCAATACAACTTCTCTTCTTCTTCTGATGAGTGGATTATTGATTCTGGAGCATCTTATCATATGGCTAAGGATAAAGACATATTTTATGCTCTAAATGAATGTAACACCAAGAAAATATTTGTTGGTGATGAAAGATCTCTTAGTTTTTTAGGATATGGAATAGTTCAAGTAGATAATGGTCATTTGAATGATGTATTATATGTTCCAAGTCTTTCTTGTATCCTTCTATCAGTATATCAAATCACTCATTCAGGTGAAGGTAAAACCGTAGAATTTTCACCTCACCAATTTGTAATCAAGGATCTAAACGATCCTAAGCATGTTATTGCAACTAGAATTGTTGATGATATTACCAGGTTGTACAAGTTTAACAACTTTGGGTCATCATCTTTTTCATCAGTTTTTGTTGCTCATAGCGATGACTTGAAAAAACTTTGGCATAAGCGGTTTGGTCATCTAAAATATCGCTCATTGCATCAACTATGTAATCAACAGATGGTGACTGGTCTTCCTCATGTTTCAGGCAGAGATGGTGTTTGTGCCAATTGTGTTCTCAAAAAAAATCATCAAGACAGTTTTGACAAATGTGCCTCTTGGCACGCCTCATACCCTTTTCAACTTATTCACAGTGATTTATGTGGTCCAATTTATTCTCCTTGTTTTTCTGGGTGCAAGTATTTATTAACTTTCATTGATGACTTTTCCAGACGTACTTGGATTTACTTCTTAAAACTTAAGAGTGAAGCTTTTGACAAGTTTTTGGCCTACAAGGCCCTTGTAGAAAAGAATTCTAGACATCAAATTCAAAATTAAGAACAAATAACGGAGGCTAATATGTGAACAATAATTTTACAAGCTACTACACTACACAGGGCATCCAAATGCAACACACAGTTTCATATACACCACAAAAAAATGGTATTGTTGAGAGAAAGAACCGCACATTAAAATAAATGGCTAATTGTATGATCCAATCTAAGGGATTAAGTCTAAAGTATTAGGTAGAAGAAATCAACTGTGAAAAATACATAGTAAATTGCACTCTCACAAAGGCTATTAAAAATATAACACTAGAAGAAGCTTGGACTAAAATTAACCAAATGTAAGTCACTTCTGTGTATTTGGCAGTATAGCATGGGCTCACATTCACGATGAGAAAATGAAAGAATTGTAGCCTAAAAGTGAGAAGTGTATATTTGTTGCTTATTATGAAGATTTCAAAGGTTATAGACTTCTTCAACCACATTGTAATGAAATTATTATTAGAATATATGTTAAATTTGATGAAAATCTCTTGGCTTGTGAGCCTAATTCGACAATTGTGCCTTCTTCGTCCTATGAGCCATGTTTGGCATTTGTGCCTTATTTTTTTCCTATTCTAGTTTCTTCTTTAGATGATGATAGTGAGGATGAAAATCCACCTCTTCCTACTCACCTTCCTCCAGATGTGTCCTTTGAACCTGAACTAGCACCAATTCCACTGCTTCCTAGATGGGTCCGTTCAACACGAGAAGAAACTAGTGGTCTTGTCAGTGATCCTTCAGATAAATGTCGAACACGTTCATAGTTCCAGTGAGCCTATTCTCTTTTGGATCAAGTTTCAAGGACTCATGATCTAGAGACATTTGTAGAAGCTTTAGGTCATCCATATTGGGATACAACAATGAATGAAGAGTATCGTTCTTTAATGGCCAATGATACTTAGGATCTTGTACCTCTTCCAAAAGGAAGAAAACTTGGCAAATGTAAATGGGTCTACAGAACTAAGTATGCATCAGATGGAAGTGTTGAAAGACACAAGGCTCTATTAGTTTCCAAAGGATTTTCCCAAGTTGAAGGAATTGACTATAATGAAACCTTTTCCCCTGTAGACAAAATGAATTCCATATTCCTTGTTCTTTCCCTTGATGCTTCACATAAATGGGAAGTCCATCATATGGATGTCAAATCTGCCTTCTTGCATGGATATTTGTAAGAAGAAATCTACATGGAACAACCTCTTGACTATGTCCAGAATGAATCTATCCTTGTTTGTTTCCTTAAGAAATCTCTTTATGGTCTTAAGAAAGATATTCGAGCCTGTTATGACAAAATGGAAAACTTTCTTATTGACATCGAATTGTCTAGGTGTCATTATGATTCTAATGTCTATACGAAGAAAGTAGGAAGCCATCTCATAATCCTTGTCCTTTATGTCGATGACCTTATCCTTATTAGTAGTGACTCAAAACTTTTAAACCATGTGAAAACCAGCCTTAAGAAGAAATTTGAAATGAGAGAATTGGGATTTTTTCACTATTTCCTTGGCCTCTAAGTTTTGAAAACCAATGAAGGAATTTTTCTTTCCTAGTCTAAGTATGTTTGTGACCTTCTTCATCACTTTCACATGGACAATTTTCAACCAACCCCTTCTCCCTTCTAGACTGGAGTCAGGCTAGTTGCCACTTGTAATTCTCCCAAAGTTTATGCCACCTTGTACCGTCATTTAGTTGGTAGCCTCTTATAATTGACTCATACCCGTCCCAATATGTCCTTTGTTTTTGGTCTTGTTGCCCAGTGTGTGCAAACACCCCATGAAAGCCATTGGAAATAATCCAAAAGGATACTTTGCTATGTATTGGGTACATTTCAGTTCGAGATACATTACAATTCAGGGGGGACTCCTTTATTGGTTGGTTTCACTAATTCATATTGGGTCGGTGACCCTGATGATCAGACGTCTACTACAATTTATGTTTTCAGCCTTGGTTCAGGAGCTGCCACTTGGGCATGTAAGAAACAACAAGCTATTGCACTTTCTTCAGCAGAAGCAGAGTACCAAGCAGTGGTAAATGCAGGTCAGGGAGCCTTGTGGTTTCGACAACTCCTTTCAGAGTTTGGATTCCAACAGCAGCATCCAACCAGCCTTTGGTGTGACAATCAAATTGCCATCAAGCTCGCCAAATACCCAGTTCAACATCAGCATAGCAAGCACATCGAGATACACATGCACTTCATCATAAAGATCATTCATGATCAAGTTATTGAAGTGTTATTTTTCCCTACAAAAGATCAAGTTGCAGACACTTTCACAAAGTCTCTTACAAAAGTGAATTTTTCAAAATTTTGATCTATGTTAGGAGTTCAAGAAGTTTTCATTAAGGATGGATAGGCTCTAATGCCTCCTTCCTTCTCCTATTGTGTCACTATTATAAATCCTTCAATCCTATCCCAAGTTTTTCTTAAGGGGGGATGTTAGGATATTTAAACACTTAGGAGTTAGTTAAGATCTACTTGGTCTAATTTGTCGTTAGGTAAAAGTGTGTTTCTTAGTCTGTTTCTTTACTATGCATTAGTATGCATTTGTAGTTAGGAAATACGATGGTCACGATATGTTCCCAACATAGAGTGATCTGATGATTCATATTCTCCTCGATCTTAACAGCCATTGATCTGTGGCTTAACACTAGATTGGTCCATGATCTCTATTTAAAGAGCATGGAGGGTCATTTATCGATGATCGATTGTGAGAAACACTCTTGTAAAATCTCTCTGTAATCTTTTTCTTTTGCATTAATAAATTTCTCCAAGTGGTCGTGTTGGCTGGGGCCATGGATGTTTCCCTGTAGGGGTTTTACCACATCAAAACATTGGTGTGTTGATCTTTGATCTGGTTGTTTGAGAGGTTACTAAAGGTGTTCGTCCTCTGTTGGAATACCTGTTTTGTCGAACAATAAACTTCTCCTTGAAAATTGAGTGGATTTATTTGCAACTGTTTCTTTCTTTGGGTACCTTCTCCCTTTATTGTAACTTGAACAAATTTTGTTAGGATTTTTGGGGAAGGAAAAATATCATCACAACATGAAAGAAACTCTTCAGAGGAGTCACCATATATATATTCTTGAAATTATTGAATCTTTTTGGTAGAGTTGCCTAGGAATCTTTCTTCAAAATATGGAGTTTTAATGATGGAGTCACTAGGGAGCTCATCCTCCCAAATCTTGGATGGTTATTTGGTTCTATAGAAGTTTTCATAAATGACATGTGTGTGACACTTCAATAACATGTGTTCAAGGAATTTTGATGCTCCTTGAACAAGGTTTTCAAGAATCCAGTTCATCTTAAAACAATCTTCCAGATATTTTTTCAAGACTTGACCAAACAATGTCTATTTTTCCAATAATATATGATCCTAAAAAATATCAGATTTCTTGAAAATGAATCGATCCCCAGTGGAGTCGGAAAAATTTTTGATCAAAAAGTTTGGTTTACAATATTTAACATAACATCTTGTGGATCAACCCCCCTACATTTTTAAAGAGGTTGTACTCCTCCATATTTTAATAATATACATGGATGTAAAATAGGCTTGAGAAAGAACTAGGATTATTCTTGAAATAAATATTCACATGCAAAGAATACCTTATAAAGGACCAGGTATCTTGTAGAAATCATATATTCAAACTATGTTACAATATCTATAAACCAAAAGAGTATGCAGTAAAATAGGATGGCATTTCCACCTCAACATTCATCAAAGTAGAACACAATATTTAGAAAAATGAAAAGAAAGAATGGACCACATATAACAAAGAACTATGAATCATGTCATTAAAACCAATAAATATTTTGATAGAGACATGTCTAAAATCTCATGCTTAAATCCAAAGTCTTGACAAATCAATAATGTCATGTCCCAAACTACTTATTTGGGAACCTAAAAAATAATAGAGTCTTTGTAAAATAAACAATAACATATGGGGTTATAATAAAAGTAAATTGCATTTGTCTTAAGAAGATTGGGATGGGGCTCTCGTGGACCATAAAATGAAGAGAGACTTGGAAGACAAAAGAAAACAATGAAGGGTTAGCCTTTGGTTTCACAGATTCTAGGAACAGAAAAGTAAAAATGACAATTGATTGAGGAAGAACAATGGTGAAGGAAAGAACAAGGTGACTACTTTACTTAATGTGATGGAAATTTCAAACCCTTTGAATGCCTCTTACATCTTCTTTTGAATTGTTGTATTCGTCTTATTGAAACTTATTTTTAGTTAGGGTTTTATGCATCCTTTTGTAAATTTGAACTCTAATATATATGTCACCATCTAGGACTCACCATAGAAATTTATAAATTTGATTTTTCAAAAACAACTTGTTTCCAAACCCAAAAATAGTCTCAACTGTAATTTAATTTTTAGGGCCTGATAACTTATATTACATCCATTAAAACCACTTCAAATGTGTTCTTCATATCTTTACCTTTCTGATGATCTCTTATTTCTCAAATCAAACATCGGGATCAAAAGTTATGAGCTTCAGAAGATGGAGACTCGGCCATCGTTGATTTGTCCTCGCGAAATCTGGGACTTTGATTTGCAAATTTGAATTTGTTTATCCCACATGCATTGTGGGAGGGTTCTTATGACATATTTATAAAGAAATTTCATCTCCATGTTATTTTTGAATGAAGTAGAGAGAGCTAATGATCTGAAAATGATAAAGGCTTGTATTCTTGAAAATATTTGCAAAGTTTTATTTAAGTGTGCTTATGCAAAAGGATCAATTTGCAAACAAAAATTTTAGAGAAAATTACACATTCAAGATGAAAATAATAACCAGAAAATACAGTGAACAGTAAACACATAACACAGCAAATGATAAAGGAGTTCACCCCTCTCTTAGGCTACATCTCCTGGTCCAGCTTCCAATGGATCTTTTATATTATTTTCTCAAAGTGATAAAATGTGTGCTTTAAAATGATCAAAATTCCAAATAGATGGCTCCAATGGCTTCAGAACATCCAAAAACCCCTAGCTGGGCTTTTTCGGCACCTGATTTGGCCAAAAATTGAAGAAGATAGGCTTCCTGGAAGTTCCTCTTCAAACTTGTTGTCTCTGGATTGCCAAATTGCACCTCTGTGTGTCCAACCTAGCCTCTGTGCATTTTTTTGTGCTTAAACCTAGCACCATGCACATAACCACAACACGCATGCAACTATAGAATGGTTAGGGAACCGATCCCCCTAACGGCAAAGGCATTGGACGCATGGGTCATGTGACCACACATAAAAGGGATAAGCTTCAACAAATGGACAAGCAACAAGTGTCCAAATGCGTGTGGGATTTTAATCCATTTGAAACGCATGCACACAATGTGTTCATATGGTGCTCCACATATGAATGGGGGTTGGGGCTTAGCCCCAGCCCAGACCACACCCAAACCTTAACACGAATCAAACTTAAATAAATATAAACACATATATATAATAAGAACTAACGCGTGGGATATTGGTAACCCACATCGTGTGAAGGCACTCCACCATGGTGGGAGGTCCAAGGTTTGATCCCCCTAGACTCCATATAATTTTAAACAACCAAAACCAAATTAAATACAGTGCCATGTGGTAGCCCATGTCTGAGCCATGTGGCACCATCCCACTTGTCAAAACTATGCCATATGTCAAGAAATGATTCATCCTCACAACTGCCAACTATCTATCAACTCAACACTTTCCACATCAATGTACAGCCTTTCCACGTCAGCGTATGGCCCTGCCACATCAGCAACTGTACGGACTGTACAGTCAGCAAAAAAAAATTACTTGTTTGACAATTTAAACAAAACCCGATATCTCACTCATCCGATGTCTGTTTGAACCTGTTTGAGTTGCGTTGGGTTCATGATGATGAGGTCTATGCACCTGTTTGATTTGAAGCGATTTTGAGCACTTTGAATTTTGAGCAAAATTTGATCCCCTGGATCACATCTCCCCATTGGAAATATTTTGGACCTCCAAAAGTATACTTTCAATCTATTTAAAGATGAGGGTATAGTTCCCTCACCTTCCCAACCTCAATCCACTTGTCTTTGCTTGGATTTGTGCCTTTAAGACCAATTCGAAAATATTCCACATTTCCCCATTTTGAAGTTCTCATTCTCCTGTCAAGGATTGTGTCTTCATGCAGTTTTGTAAGATATTCTAGGGAGAAATCATCTATAAAAGGAATCTAAACATGTTCTCCTTCATCATCAATCAAAGGAGGCTCATACAATGTCAAATTCTCAACACTGACAACTGCATACATTTGCATATAAGGAGGCAAATCCAAATGGAAGGCATTGTTACCAATCTTCTCAAGAATCTTGAAAGGACCATATCTAATTGGTTTCAGTTTTTTACCTTCTCCTTTAAGCCTCTCCTTACTAATGTAAAGCCAAACTTCATCTCCAACTTGGAAACTGTGATCAACACGATGCTTGTCATGTCTTGTCTTATACTTGGCTTGACTCTTTTCCAACTGTTCTTGTACCATTTGATGTATCGACTGAATTTGTTCAATGAATTTTTCTGCCCTATCAATGTCATATTGACCATCAATAGCAATATCCTTCCCAAAGATAAAATCTAAAGGAGATTTGGGAAAATAGACAAAACATGCTTCAAATGGTGATGTTTGAGTTGAAGAGTGCTTAGCTCGGTTGTAAGCATGTTGAATGTAGTGTAAATGCTCATCCCAAAGTTTAGGATGCTTGCTGCAATAACCATGAAGAAAATGCACCATTGTTCTATTGACCACTTATGTTTGACCATCAGTTTGCGGATGGAAATTTGTGCTCTTTTTCAGTTTGGTGTCCATGAGTGCCCATAAACTTGACCAAAATTTCCCAATAAATCGAGAATCTCGATCAGAAATAATGGATTTAGGCAATCCAAAATGTACCCAAACATGCTGAAAGAACATTTGTGTCATTTGCTTAGTTGTAACCTACTTCTTACAAGGCATCAAAATACACATTTTGCTAAATCGATCAACCACAACATAAAGATAATCATGATTTTTTTTAGACATATGTAGACATCCTACAAAGTCCATGGAAATACTTTCCCAAGGATGAGAAGGAACCGGAAGTCGAGTATACAAACCCAACTTTCTATTGCTAGGTTTGCTTGTAGCACATAATGAACATCCTCTTACATATCTTGAAACACTTTCATTCATTTTAGGCCAATAGTAGTACCTTTGCAAATTAGCCACTGTCTTGCCTACACCAAAGAGACCAACAATAAGAGAAGAATGATCTTCTCTTATTATGTTGATTCTTTCACCCTGTGGAATACATAGCTTGCCAATATGATACAAAAGATTATCATGCACATGGTAATCCAATTCCTCAGCATGGTTAGAATGACACAAAGTTGCATATACTTCTATAAATCAGCATCTAAAGCATATTGCTCAACATAGCTCTCATGCATGATAGGACTATGCTTAAGAATAATTGAAGCACTAATAATAGGCCTTGAAAGCATATCAACAACTTTGTTATAAATTCTCTTCTTATGCCTTATGACCAAGTGAAATTGTTGTAGAAAACCCATCCATCTGAAGTGCCTTGCTTGTTGTAGCTTTGTTTGTGATTGTAAGTATTGCAGTGGTTGATGATCTGTGTGAAAGATGGTTTCTTTCCCCAACAAACAATGCTTCCATTTTTTCACACTTTGCACCAATGCATACAGCTCCTTATCATAAGTAGGATAGTTAATCACGGCACCATTAAAAGTTTCAGAATGAAAACAAATGGGCTTACCATGTTGTAACAAGATTGCTCCCATTGCATAATTGCTTGCATCAGTTTGGATTTCAAAAGGTTGTCTCAAATTTGAAAGTGCAAGAACTAGGGCTGAACTAATTTTCTCCTTCAAAGTATCAAAAGCCTTTTGTTGCTTGCCTCCCCATTGGAAAACTTGATTGACACTTGTCACTACATGTAATGGAGCTGCAATTGAAGAAAAGTTAGCAATAAACTTTCTCCAATATTGGGCTACTCCAAAAAAAATTCTTACCTCTGTCACATTGTTGGGCTTGGGCCACTCCAATATGACTTTGACCTTGGAGGGATCAATTTTCAGTTCTCCTCCACCAACAATATGCCACAAGTAAATAAGTGAGGTTTTTCCAAACTCACATTTAGACATCTTCAAAAACAACTTTTCTTTTCTCAAAACATCTAAAACTTGCTTTGCATGCTTAACATGCTCTTCACGAGATTTGCTAAAATTCAAAATGTCATCCAAATAGACAATAACACAATCATCAAGAAAATGCCTTAAGACATCATTCATAACTCTCATGAAAGTAGCAGGAGCATTGCAAAGTCCAAAAGGAATTACCATCCACTCAAACAAAACTTGCTCTGTTTTGAATGTTGTCTTCCATGTGTCTCCTTCAACAATCCTAATCTGATGATATCCTCTTCTCAAATCCAACTTAGTAAAATACTTAGAATCTTTCAATTGATCAAGTAAATCATCAATTCTAGGAAGAGGATAGCGATTCTTTACCATAATCTTGTTCAAGGCCCTGAAATCTACACACATACACCATGTACCATATTTCTTTGACACTAACACAATTAGAGATCCACATGGCGATGTGCTTGGCATGATGAGCCCTTTGTCAAGCAACTCTTGGATTTGTTTTTTGATTTCAGCATTCTCCATGACTGACATCCTATACATACCAATGTTTGGAAGAGGACAATATTGCTACAATTGTATTTCATGTTGGATACCCCTTCTTGGAGGTAATCCCTTTGGTTCCTGAAACATCTCATCATATTGGTTAACAACCTCATATAGATCAGATTTAAAATTTGCATCACAACCTTGGAAAACTTCTTTTTCAACATTATCTTTGGGTTTAATCATCAAGAGAACAAAATTCTTACTAGCATTGACTAATCTCTTCATTTGTCCCGCATTTACAAGTGACAAATTCATCTTCTTTGTATGTTCTCTAACAATGTAATCAATTCCATTTTAAAAAAAGTGATACTTATTCTCATGACGATGAAAAATGGCTCTCCTATCATATAAGTATGGGCTTCCCAACACAATACCACAGATATCCAAAGGAATAACATCAAGCTCTACCTCATCTATAAAATTTGCAGTGATGGAAAACCTAAGTCTACACCTTCTTGTCACCTGCAATTTATCATTGTCACATATCCAACCTAGAGGGTATGGCTTAGGATGTGGAATAGTTTCCAAATTTAAATTCTTGACAGTGTCTTCAGATATAAGGTTTGCATGAGATCCAGTATCAAAAAGAGTATCTATCTTGGTATGCTTTGAAACAACCCTTATGTGAAAAAGTTCTATCCTTTCTTTTTCTTGTCGAGTTTCATTGAGATTACTATTACTTGAAGAACTAGTACTTGCAATAGAACCCTTACCTTGATAACCCTGTTGGAAAATTCAGTGGACAGAATGCAGTGAATGCTTGTCATTGATGACAACAGTGAAGATGGCAGAATAAGAGATTTGAAGAAGATGGCAGAATAAGAAATTTGAATGTAAAGCTCAGGAGAAACAGCATGGAATAAGATGCCCACAAAAGCTCTAGGTACAAAAGTTTGTTGAGAAGAAGGAAGATGGTGACTGTCGGATCACATCCAACTTTCCCGAAAGGCCAATAGCCATCAGATCTGCAGAAGTTGCGAGGGATATAATCCATCGGAGATTCGGGGATCGGGATTTCAATATGCAAAGTTCACTCGACAACGAAAACCCCGAAATCACGATATGCGATTTCGCGATTTGATCGCAGCCGTTAAATCAACCAGGGATCTGGACCGTTCATTCACGTGGACACATGGCAGACAGGAGGCCTTATCAGAGTTTCGGGGATTGGGATTTCATAATGAAAAGAACACAATGCATCGAAAACCCCGATGTTGTGATATGCGAAATCCCGACTTAATCTGAACCGTCAGATCAACATGTGATCTAGACTGTCGATCTAATTCATGACAGGAGTCCACGTTAGCTAGGTATACGTGGCACAACCAGGTAATGATAGGTGTCAGGCAGACCTAACACTTCAGGCACATACAATTCATGAATCAGAGTGACACGTGGCAGGATCTAACACGTGCCAAATCACGTGTGACGTCAGCAGAGGCATCAACAATCGGGACTTTGATATGTCAAGAACACACTGCAACAGAAACTCCGAAATCGCGATATGCGATTTTGCAATGTAATCACAGCCGTTGGATTAAGAATGAGGTTTGTACCGTTGATCTCCGTCATCGGGAAATCGGGGATCGGGAATCTCGGAGGCATGTGTATAGTGACATCGAAAACGCCAAAACCCCGATGAGAGGTTTGACCGAGGTCATGTGTTGACGGTCTTATGGGGCCAAGGCCTATAGCCAGCAGGGCTAACACGTGATAAGGGGTGCATCGGTAATCGGAGATTGGAGAGGTGAGAAACTCTCGACATCTGGAAGTGCAAAACCCCGAAACCCCGACGAGAGGTATGGTGAAAGTCACATGATAGACGGTCACATGGACCATTGTCTAGGCGGAAGGGGCTAAATCTTGGGAAAGGAGCATATCGAGAATCGGAGAATCGGAGGTTCCGAGTACATGTGCATATCGACAATGAGAATGCTGAATTCGCGATGAGTGAAATCCCAATGAGATTTGAACCGTTGGATCAAGCATTAACGCTTCAATTAGAATCCGTTAAGTGAAACGGACTTATGATGACAAATTGCTTAGTGTTTCAGTTTCCAAGACAGATGTCTTCGGATTTCCCATTGGAAGGGGAAGTGGAATCATTAAGGAATGGTGTATAAAAGAAAATGTGCGAGACTGAATTACGTTGGCTGTTCGGAATGGAAAAAGAACAAAACAGTTAGAGAGGAGAAAGGAGAATATGTTGATCATGAAATTTAATGACAGGTAGAGAAGAAGAAGAGTTGAATGACAGAAGAATATGATGCAGAGAAAACCTGGTGAAGAAGAGAAAAAATTGCAGAACAGTGAACAGAAGACCAGATTTACAGAACCAAGAAAGACTGGTAAGAACTGATTTATCTGTAAAGTTTGAATGTGTATTTAACCATTATTATTTGAGGGTGGTTGGTAGGTGCTCGGGAGGACTGTTGTCCTCAGAGGTTCAAGTGGATGCTTGAACACAGGGAGTTGTAGCTTCCATCTGGTTGCAGCCAGAGAAACCAGGGTGGCAGGGTGGTGCTAGGGAGAACAGGTGTTCTCTGTTATGCAGGTTGGAGCCTGTGTAACTGGAATTTGGTGCTTCCATCCAGTTGGTGCTGGAACATTCAGGAAGTTGGTGTTTCCATCCAGTTGGTGCTAGAATATTCAGGGAGTTGGTGCTTCCTTCTAGTGGGTGCTAGAGAAACCATAGAGTTGGAGCTCTCAAACAAGTTGCAGCTTGTAAAACAGAGGTAGAAGCCTCACATTGAGTAGGTGCTCAATTGTAAATGATGTACAGAACTGAAAAGACTGCCTATCATTTCGAAGAAGAAGAGGTTTTCTCCCTTTATGGGTTTCCTCATGAAAATCTGTCTCTGCATGTATTTTATGTGTGACTGATGATCTTTACTCTTACTATCCATATGCTGTATGTTGCTTGATGACACATGAAGAAATATTAATGATTGTTAAGAAGGTATAAAATTGTTTAAGCTTATAAACAACTGATTCACCCCCCCTCTCAGTTGTATTAGTATTTCCAACAATTGGTATCAGAGAAGGTTCCTTTTATTTAAAGGTAGATCTGTAAGCTTAAACA
>ML784721.1:428988-441115 GCA_009831015.1 Picea engelmannii | reverse complement strand
ACTAACATGACCTAAAAAGATGGGAAGGGATTATTACCAAAATCATATTAAGGTATTGAACAACTAAATTGTATATTAATTAAGGAAATTTTTATTAAGTGTGAAATACTTGCTTTGTATAAAAAGTTAAAGTGTTTTGAGAATGTGATAAAATTTGTTGTTTTGTATAAGTAGTTAATGTGTTTTGAGAATGTACTAAAATTTGGAGCATTGATATACTATGGTGTGTTGTTCTAGTAATGATTTAACCATATATTCAAACAAACTTTCCTAAGAACATGAAAACTTTAAAAAACATTAAGCATTACTGAATGAATCTATATTTACTACTAACTTATTCTTGATGCCTTATTAGTCATGGAATTTTGATAACATTTCCACATTCTCTTACTGCTACTAGATTGTATCCTCTTAAACTCTATAGATCCAATAGACAGTCTAGCAATTGAATGAGTTGTGGAGTTGATTCTTTTACTAGACCTGCGACAACTTGTCAAAGGGGTACACACCCAGCCAAGGGGTTTCACTTTGTTGACCAATATCTCATTGTTGATTGGAATAACTAACTAACTAAGGGGGGTTGATGGTGTCGAATGGGTCTACCTAGGAAATGTGTACCTCAACTCATCGAGTGTCTTAACTTATGTGGACATTTGTGTCTTGCGGTCCCACACTTGGGGTTTTGATTGAAGAACCCAAATCTATATTTTGAATATGTTTTAGCCTCATTTGTAATCAAGGAATTCATAGCAAGATTCTAGTTTTTCAATAATTGGAAACCATATTTCATAACAATATTATAGTTTTGACAAACCCTAAGGTCTCATTTATCCTTACCAACAGATACCTTTTGTGGTTTATTCTAAGATCCAACTATGAAATGTGAAATAACTAGTGTGTTTCTTATGCATCCTAAGTTGCAAATAGTCACTTGAAAGGGTCCTTTTAAAGGTTGTTTTAGATCCTATTGAATTACCAACCTATCCAAATATATAAGATTTTCTATGTTTGGTTCCAATTTTTTGCTTCAATCATAATTTTTTTATTACAAAATGATGTGTATTTTGGTGAGCTTCTTGTAAACTCCTTAATACAATATTATTTAATTATAATTGGAATGTTATCCCCTCTTGTTAAAACACTTATTAGTTTATTAATTAAGAGGAAAAATTGTTTCATCTCTTAGCTTAATTTAAATTCCATTTTGTAACACCTTTTTATAAAATTTAGCATATGTATTTAAATAATAAGAACCTACAATAAAATTGTACTTACAAATTTTATATTCTATTTTTTTTAATAAAAACTTTCATTTATTTATTTTATTAAAAAATAATTAACTATATTTTATCAAAAAATGGTTAACTGAGTGTGGGTTCATGAAGGGGTGTGACACACCCAAAAGACATGACATTTCTCACAAGTGGCCCTTGTAGTTCCTATAAGAGCAAGGGAGCACAACCAAAGGAGGCATAGAAGATTTTCAAGGATACTTGGAGAACAAGTCTGAGGCAAGTATGAGGCAATGAATCGAGGCAGAACTACCAATATGGAAGACAAGTAGCCAAGGATGGGACACTCTGGAAGATTTTGGGAAATTCAGGAAATGCAAGTCTGTTGGCCAAGTTTTGTATATGCATGTTTATGGAGGTTGACTTATGTATATGAACGCTTGCACACTTATGCCCATAGTTCCAGAGGGCATAGTTCCACGAGTCATAGTTCTAGAGGGCATAGTTCCATAGGACATAGTTCCACAGGTCACAATTCCACAGGTCATAGTTCCAGAGGGCGTAGTTCCATAGGTCATAGTTCCAGAGGGCGTAGTTCCATAGGTCATAGTTCTAGAGGGCGTAGTTCCAAAAGTCATAGTTTCACAGGCCACAATTCCACAGGTCATAGTTCCAAAGGGCCTAGTTCTAGAGGGTGTAGTTCCACAGGTCATAGTTCCAAAGGGCGTAGTTCCACAGGCCATAGTTACAAAGGGCGTAGTTCTGGAGGGTGTAGTTACAGAGGTCATAGTTCCAGAGGCGTAGTTCCAGAGGCCATAGTTCCACATGTCATAGTTCCAAAGGGCGTAGTTCTAGATGGCGTAGTTCTAGAGGTCATAGTTCCAAAGGGCGTAGTTCCATAGGTCATAGTTCCACATGTCACAATTCCATAGGTCATAGTTTCAGAAGGCGTAGTTCCACGGGTCATAGTTCCAAAGGGCGTAGTTCCAGAGGGCGTAGTTCCAAAGTTCATAGTTCCAGAGGGCGTAGTTCTAGAGGTCACAATTCCACAGGTCATAGTTCCAGAGGGACTAGTTCTAGAGGGCATAGTTCCATAGGTCATAGTTCTATAGGGCGTAGTTCCAGAGGTCAAGTTCCAAAGGGTGTATATCCAGAGGGCGTAGTTCCAGAAGTCATAGTTCCAGAGGCGTAGTTCCAAAGGGTGTAGTTCCAAATTTCATAGTTCCAAAGGGTGTAGTTCCAGAGGGCATAGTTCTAGAGGTCATAGTTCCAGAGGGCATAGTTCCACAGGTCATAGTTCCAAAGGGTGTAGTTCCAGAGGGCCTAGTTACCGAGGTCATAGTTCCATAGGGTGTAGTTCCACAGGTCATAGTTCCAAAGGGCATAGTTCCAGAGGGCGTAGTTCCAGAGGTCATAATTCCAGAGGCATAGTTCCACAGGTCATAGTTCCATAGGCGTAGTTCCAGAGGGCGTAGTTCCATAGGTCATAGTTCCAAAGGAAATAGTTCCAGAGGGTGTAGTTCCATAGGTCATAGTTCTAGAGGGCATAGTTCCATAGGTCATACTTCCACATGTCACAATTCCAGAGGTCATAGTTGTAAATTCTAACCTTGTACAATATCTACTGCAAACTGATATTTAGAAAAGAACAGAAAAGATACAATGGAAAATACAAACATTACTCAGATATTTTTCACCTGGAAACCCAAACCGGGAAAACCAGCATATATTATATTCATACATTGTGTTACATTGTTTACAATACAATATACATATAGGAGCCAACGGCATCCAAAACCCTAACCCGATGACCTGGATTAGTCCAAAACCCTAATTCCTTAACCGGAACTAGAAAACCATCGGCAAAAAACCATGTGCCGAAAACCACCTAATATCATGTGGTCCCGAAAATATGTCGGCCCTGCGAAAATATGTCGGCCTGGAAAAAATATGTCGGCCCGAAAAAAAAAAATCGGGGGCGCTGCTCCCGAACCCTCGCGTGGGGGGATGCAACCCCCTGCGCGCCCGGTGCAGGCGCTCAGACACCACTACTCGTGCAAAGAATATAACACATACCCAACAATAGTTCTAGAGGGTGTAGTTCCACGGGTCATAGTTCTAAAGGGCGTATTTCCAAAGTTCATAGCTCCAGATAGCGTAGTTCCATAGGTCACAATTCCACAGGTCATAGTTCCAGAGGGACTGGTTTTATGACCAGTGGAACTAGAACTAGGCCCTCTGGAACTATGACCTCTGGAACTACGCCCTTTGGAACTACGCCCTTTGGAACTATGACCTCTGGAACTATGCCCTGTGGAACTATGACCTCTAGAAGTACACCCTCTTGAACTACTCCCTTTGGAACTATGAATTGTGGAACTACGCCCTCTGGAACTACGCCCTCTGGAACTATGACCTCTGGAACTACGCCCTCTGGAACTATGCCCTTTGGAAATATGACCTTTGTAACTATGCCCTCTGCAACTATGCCTCTGGAACTACGCCCTATAGAACTACGCCCTTTGGAACTATGACCCATGGAACTATTCCCTCTGGAACTATGACCTCTGGAATTGTGACATGTGGAAGTATGACCTATGGAACTACGCCCTGTGGAACTATGACCTCTGGAACTACACCCTCTGGAACTACGCCCTTTGCAACTATGACCTATGGAACTACACCCTCTAGAACTATGCCTCTGGTACTATGACCTGTGGAACTACGCCCTCTGAAAGTATGACCTCTGGAAATATGCCCTATGGAAATACGCCCTTTGGAACTATGACCTATGGAACTGCGCCCTCTAAAACTATGACCTCTAGAACTATACACTCTAGAACTATGCCCTTTGGAACTATGCCCTATGGAACTAGGAACCTATGGAACTACGCCCTTTGGAACTATGCCCTTTGGAACTATGACCTTTGGAACTATGCCTTCTAGAACTACGCCTCTAGAACTATGACCTTTGGAACTATGCCCTCTGGATATATGCCCTTTGGAACTATGACCTGTGGAACTACGCACTCTAGAACTATGACCTGTGGAACTACGCCCTCTAGAACTAGTCCCTATCGAACTATGACCTATGAAACTATGACCTTTGGAACTACGCCCTCTGGAACTACGCCCTCTGGAACTATGACCTCTGGAACTATGCCCTCTGAACTATGACATGTGGAACTACGCCCTCTGGAACTATGACCTTTGGAATTGTGACATGTGGAACTATGACCTATGGAACTATGCCCTTTGGAACTATGACCTATGGAACTACACCCTCTAGAACTACGTCCTTTGGAACTATGACATGTGGAACTACACCCTCTGGAATTACGCCTCTAGAACTATGACCTATGGAACTATGCCCTCTAGAACTACACCCTTTGGAACTATGGCCTGTGGAACTATGCCCTCTGGAACTATGACCTATGGAATTGTGATGTGTGGATCTATGACCTGTGGAACTACACCCTCTGGAACTACACCCTCTAGAACTATGCCCTTTGGAACTATGACCTATGGAACTACGCCCTCTGGAACTATGACCTGTGGAATTGTGACCTGTGGAACTATGATCTGTGGAACTATGCCCTCTGGAACTATGACCTGTGGAACTACGCCCTTTGGAAGTATGACCTTTGGAACTATGCCCTCTGGAACTACGCCCTTTGGAACTATGGGCATAAGTGTGCAAGAATTCATATACATAAGTCCACCTCCATAAACGCGCATATACGAAAGTTGGCCAACAGACTTGCATTTCCTGACTTCCCCAAAATCTCCCAGAGTGTCCCATCCTTGGCTACTTGTCTTCCATATTGGCAGTTTTGCCTCGATTCATTGCCTCATACTTGCCTGAGACTTGTTCTCCAAATATCCTTGCCAATCTTCTATGCCTCCTTTGGTTGTTCTCCCTTGCTCTTATAGGAACTACAAGGGTCACTTGTGAGAAATGTCATGTCTTTTGGGTGTGTCACACCCCTTCATCAACCCACACTCAGTTAACTATTTTTTGATAAAATGTAGTTAAATATTTTTTAATAAAATAAATAAATGAAAGTTTTTATTAAAAAAAATAGAATATAAAATTTGTAAGTACAATTTTATTGTAGGTTCTTATTATTTAAATACATATGCTAAATTTTATAAAAAGGTGTTACAAAATGGAATTTAAATTAARSTAAGAGATGAAAMAAWWWTTCCTCTTAATTAATAAACTAATAAGTKTTTTAACAAGAGGGGATAACATTCCAATTATAATTAAATAATATTGTATTAAGGAGTTTACAAGAAGCTCACCAAAATACACATCATTTTGTAATAAAAAAATTATGATTGAAGCAAAAAATTGGAACCAAACATAGAAAATCTTATATATTTGGATAGGTTGGTAATTCAATAGGATCTAAAACAACCTTTAAAAGGACCCTTTCAAGTGACTATTTGCAACTTAGGATGCATAAGCAAGACACTAGTTATTTCACATTTCATAGTTGGATCTTAGAATAAACCACAAAAGTTATTTGTTGGTAAGGATAAACGAGACATTAGGGTTTGTCAAAACTATAATATTGTTATGAAATATGGTTTCCAATTATTGAAAAACTAGAATCTCGTTATGAATTGCTTGATTACAAATGAGGCTAAAACATATTCAAAATACAGATTTGGGTTCTTCCCTCAAAACCCCAAGTGTGGGACCGCAAGACACAAATGTCCACATAAGTTAAGACACTCGATGAGTTGAGGTACACATTCCCTAGGTAGACCCATTCGACACCATCAACCTCCCTTAGTTAGTTAGTTATTCCAATCAACAATGAACTTTGTGGGTCAACCCAATCAATAGCTACAATGGGTTTACAAATACTCAACATTCCAACCTAGTAGTTATTGACTAGGTCAACCCACTAAGGTAGTCGTTGATTGGGTTAACTAACTAAGGGTGTTGACCAAATAGGGGTGACTGATGATGCCAACTAGGTCCACATGGGGTATATGTACCTTGACATATTGGTTGATTTATGTGGAGATTCATAGGTTGTGGTCCCACACTTGGAGTTTCAATTGAAGAAACCAAGCCTCTATATGAGAAAGGTTTAACCTCATTTGTAATCAAGCAATTCACCATTGTAAGATGTATTGTACGGTTCATCATACATTGCAATGATGATCTAAAAGTGTGCTCATTAAATATTATGATAATAAAGATACCCACACAACATCTTTACTTTTTAACATGTTTATTCCTAAATTTACACGTTAACTAACACTAATTAAGTAAACCCCTAAATTATACTTTTATAATTTGATGATATCTAAACTTCCAATATATCTATAAACACAACTTGGAAATCAACCATAACATTACATGAACATACTTAAATAGATATAAGGTGATGAAATCATCATCTCATCTCCATAAAGTAAATGTTAGGAAAAATTAAATCAACACTCTTACATGGGTATAAGTGGATGCAATCATTATGTCATGTTTATAAGGTAAGATGATGAATCACACCATTCATCATGAATAAATTTGTTTTTATTTTAATAAATATGATACTTCGAAGTTGCTTGATGCTTCTTAAAATCTAGAGCATTCACATTTGTTAGGAAAATTTTAATTATTAAGACAATGAAAAATAAAAAATAAAGAAAAAATAAGATGGTAAAATATCTTACTTATTTTGATAAGTTATTTTATGCTTGTTCAAATCTAGAGCAATGACACTTGTTAAGAAAAATTTAAGCATTAAAACAGTGAAAAATAAAGAAAAAATAAGATGGTAAAATATCTTGTGGATGCTTTTATATTGACTTGTGAATAAAAATCATTCCAACTATCAAAATGATATTAGTTTAATCATTTTCAATTTATGATATTTTAGTTTTGTTATGTATATGCTTATCTTTATGATTATTTTATTGACTTTTAAAATTTTGAGAGGTATAAGGTATCTAACATTTATGATTTTTGACCCTAAGTTTGAGTATGTAATTTCATTTTAATTTTAGGGAAAGATCAATCAGTATATTAACATCCATATGATGGAATGACTAATTTAGATTTTTGATCCTTAAGTATGAATGTGTATGTGTAAAGAGAAGAAAGTCAATATTATCATTGTATGTGTATCAACATAATGAGATATTGGTCAACAAAGTGAAACCCCTTGGCTGGGTGTGTACCCCTTTGACAAGTTGTCCCAGGTCTAGTAAAAGAATCAACTCCACAACTCATTCAATTACTAGACTGTCTATTGGATATATAGAGTTTAAGAGGATACAATTTAGTAGCAGTAAGAGAATGTGGAAATGTTATCAAAATTCCATGACTAATAAGGCATCAAGAATAAGTTAGTAGTAAATATAGATTCATTCAATAATGCTTAATGTTTTTTAAAGTTTTCACGTTCTTAGGAAAGTTTGTTTGAATATATGATTAAATCATTACTAAAACAACATGCCATACTATATCAATGCTCCAAATTTTATTACATTCTCAAAACACATTAACTACTTATAGAAAACAACAAATTTTATCACATTCTCAAAACACTTTAACTTTTTATACAAAGCAAGTATTTCACACTTAATAAACATTTCCTTAATTAATATACAATTAAGTTGTTCAATACCTTAATATGATTTTGGTAATAATCCCTTCCCATCTTTTTAGGTCATGTTAGTTGATTTGATGTCACTAATTAACATTATTATTTATATATAATTTATAATAGTTAAAAATATTATTTATAAAGAGATATATGTTATAATAGTTAAAAGTATTATTTATAAAATGATATATGTTATGAGTACAATTGTCTCCAAGATGAATTCCAAATTATTAATATGACATGTCAATTTCATGAGTTTAAATGATTTTAACTCAAACATATTACAAAGAGATATATATTAAAATAGTTAAAAGTATTATTTATAAAAAAATATATGTTATCAAAACAATTATCTCTCACATGAATCACAAATTATTGATATAACATGTTAACTCCACTCATGGAAATGATACGAGCCTGCTTTAATGGACTCACTCTCTATAACTCTCAAAGAACAGACATTGAAAGTAAAGCTACAAAACATCAGATTCATTGCTACACTGTATATCTTATAAGCAAAGAAGAAAATGAAGACTCCTTATATCTTCAAATAAAGAATATCACGTAATTTTAAAACTTTTCTTATATGGTTTTAAAAAAAAGCCTCCTTATATTTTCATATTTTCAAATAAAGAATATGATGTAATTTTAAAAACTTTTCTTAAAGTTTATGCAGTCTCAAACTTCTATTATATGGTTTTAAAGTTTGTGCAGTCTCAAATAAAAATATTGGATTTTAAATTTAGATAATATTATCACTTGAACAAAGAATTTGGAATCCCAAACATCCGATGGTAGACAAGTGATTTTGTATAGCTTTCTCTTCTTGTTGGCTGAACAGACTCTGTGTCCATACAAGAAATAGTGGATAACAGTTTCTATGACAAGAACGCCGCCAACAACGGTCATTGAGATAACGGAGAAAACAATGGCCATTATTTTGGATATAGAAATTTTCTCTTCATCAGTGTATCTAATTGAAGCAATTGCCATGACAGTCATTGGGAAGGCAGATTCCCACCATGCTATGGAAAATCTGTCAAATAGAAAACAGAATATTAAAAAGAAAAACAAAAATACAGTCCCGGTAAGGACTGAAGAGCCTCCACGAAAGTTAAACATAAGACAAAATCTATGTAGATTTTACCTGGATCCCGCAAAAAATATTATGAGAACAACTTGTTTGAACAAACAACAACCTCAATGGGCACTCCGTCTGCATGAAATTCATGATGCCAGCTGCAATAAGTAGTTAAGAACTCATCATACATGCAAAAGAAAGAGAGATAGGAAATATGGTATTTTTGAAGTAGGGCCGAAAGTACCAGAGATGGCTTCCCACGCAACACTGGCGGTGCTCGGGGCTGCCAGAAACAGGAAGAATGTGGGATGAAACTGCGTGACCCTCTAAAATCGCGTTCCCTCCATTCAATTTCAAATAAAGCCCACCTCTATACTAAGTTCAAATTCAAATTTATATCGCCTGACCATTCGATCGTCCACCATAACTTGGAAGTGGAGTTAACATTGATCTGTACAATTAACTAGTCAAAGTGCCATACATTGCAATTAAAATCTCTAAGAGGATAGAAGTAAAATTCATATTGGGAAAAAATTGATTGAAAAACTTTGTCAGTGACATGTTGATGAACGAATTCAGTATAAAATTGGAAAAAATACAATCAAGGCGGGACCAATTAGATGTACAGATCAAGCAGAACCATGACAACTTACTATATAAGAAAGCTATGATAAATGAGAAGGTTTTTATAGAATGAACAAGAAAAATCAAGTGTCAATATTGATATAAATCACAAAGAATTAAAAATCCTCATAACAAAGCTTGCTAAATCGCAAAATGATATAGACCCACAACAAAATTATTCAAATGCTTCAAATCCTCCAGGATTTCTTGACACACCAAATCCACAAATGAATATACCCCTCTTAACACAGTAATACCACAAATAAATATACCTCGGGTCATGGTATTTCATAACCAATTCCCTCCCTATACCAGTTTTGTATATGCACCTAGAGCCAAACTTGAATTGTCAAAATTTGATGGGAATGGAAAACAAGGAGTGGCTTGGTTTAACAAAGTAGAAGAATATTTTGAAATTTATGGTATCATAGCGCCAATGAAAAAATTAGATATGCATCCATGCAACTATAGGGAGACATGTATAACCGGTACAAATTGTGGAAAAAAACTGGATACACAATAAGTTGGACAAAGTTTAAAGATGAATTTTTCAAAATATTCCAAGGTATCAAAGAAGAGGAATTTTTTCAGAGCTCATGAGACTACAAAAAAAAAAGCATGGATGATTTCACTTGTGACTGTGAAACATTGGCCACATAGTACCCAAGTATCTAAGGAATTCCTGGTTCAATCATATATAACTAATCTCAAACCTCGCATTCAGAATGAATTGAAATTACATGATGTTACAGATATGGAAGCAACTATACATAAGGCAAGGATAATAGAAAAAAACCTTGAAATATCATCACTGCAAAGATTTGATAAATTATATTCAAGGCGGAAGCCCCTCCAAACTATAGATGGATAAAATTCAAGGTACCTTCCACCACACCTAAGAGAGGGAAGAAAAATTAATTGGAAGTCCAATGAATAAAAGCAGAAAATAAAAACATTGTGGCAAAAAATGGGACCCCAGACATAAATCTTTCAAAGGAAATAACACCAAAAATCTATATTAATGTGAAGCAAAAGATGATTTAGATAATTAGGAATTAGTTGAAGGAGGAGCAGAGGACCCCCAAAATTATTTTCTAGAGTCATATAAAGAGAATGCACCACAAATATCACTATCAGTCATGATAGGAATTGTTATCGCACAGTTTGTAGGAAGGGTTTAGGTTAGCTTGAGTCAAGGCTTCAAACTGGCGTAACAGGAGCTTCCCCACCCACTGTCACCTCAATGGGGAGCTCTTTCTATTTAGGATGGCTGGTCCAAGGGAGACGTCCCTAGTAATCTGGGTTCTGAAAGGGCTTAAGGCTTAATGGATTAGGGTGAGAGATTCCCTTTCACAGATTACTGCCAAGAATGAGATAGTCAAGGAAGATATTCCACTAATGAGGGCACCTGTTTGCAAGACAAGACAAATGAAACTAAAGAATATGCTGTAGTGGTTAGTACTTCAAGATATTAATAACTATCTCCAATATATATATGAGCAATGATTAAATGTAATTATTGACGAAGTCAATGATTACCTAACAAAGACAAAGGCTTGTATCACTTCTTCAATAAATACAAAGAGATAAAGGCATTCAAAGTATACAATCAATCCCAATTATATCACAATGCACTATAAATCTGCTCAATATATACAATGTTGTTGCGTCACAATTGCAGAGAATAGGGTGACGTCAGCCCTAGTGATAGGTTATTTTGAAAGACAAAGAGCAAAACGTTTTATCAAACAAGCTTATGGATGTAATTAAAGGTGATAAATCTATCAAATAAGGTGATAAATGTCACAACGTTGTAGGCCAAACAAGAGATCAAAAAAGGTGTGACGTCACCTATAATGTTGCTGCTTCTAGGTTAGGGTTAGCTAGTCTGGACGTTTTTGACAAATCAACCAATGAAAATTCTTGAAACCTCTATGGCTATAATAAGATGACTCAGTCGTACCTTTTTATCCAAGCAAAAGTCTAATTAAGGCAAGACGTCATCACTATTAGGGTTAGTTCTAGACGTTAGGTTAGTTTAGGGTTTCAAAATAAAAGAGTTTAGAAAGAGAGTTTAAGCACAAACAAGCTCAAGATTATACTTCTAGACTAGTGCCTTGGGTTAATGGAGTCAAGTGGAGTGAAACTAATGGGTTGGAAAACTTAAACTTAAGGACAAGAGGATTAGGGCTTGATGGTGTTGCTATGACAAGGCCACCAAACCAAAACCCTAAGAAGAGAAGGCTTACTTAGGTGTAGCTAAGGCTAGGCCTAATGCTTCCTCTTCTTTCCTTAAGATTCCTTTGGCAAAACGGCTAGCTTATAAACACAAATCTATGGCTGAAAAGTGTTGCTTAGATACAAGGCTTTTCAAAACCCTAGAAGCAAACCCTAGGTGTAAACTAAATTAGGCCTAGGACTCCTTCTTTCTTCAATTTGTGTTTAAAACTAACTCAAGAAAAGAGATGGCTAGTGTAGCTATGGCTAGGATAAAACCTTCTCTAATCAAATGGCTATAAGCTTTTATCATGGGGACATGAAGCCACAACCTACTTGTGTGTTGG
>ML784721.1:378254-391956 GCA_009831015.1 Picea engelmannii | reverse complement strand
GTGTGGACGGAGGTGTCTTTTCACTGGCAGGGTCGACTTCTTCTTCTGGGTGGTTATAACCACTTTTAATATATTCTAGGGCCGACTTCTTATTCTGCCTATTACAATTATGTTTTGACCAATCCGCAAAAGGGGATTTGGTCTTTTACAATAGCCGACATGATCAATCTGCAATAGGGGATTGATCTAATGAATAATACATCAATAATAATTAGAATACTCTTTGCAGTTACATTATTTCAACACTCCCCCTTAACAAGAAGGGTATTCTACAACAACATCAGGCGAGAGAGAGGACAACATCATCAACATCATCAGGTGGGTGAGAGGATAGCATCATCAACATCATCTTGGAACACTGGCTGACGTATCTATAAATCATCAGAATTTTTTCTCATCGACAGCATCGTCATTCTCAATGGAATGAAATCATCATCTTCATCAATATGGATTAATATAAAACTAATACATCATCATCATAGCACGAGGCTGGTCACATCATCACAACACTAGGTTGGTTCATCATCATAGCACGAGGTTGGCACACTACATAGCAATTAAGATGGAATCACAACACAACAATTAAGGTGGAATCACAACACAACAATTAAGTTGGCAGCACAACACTAGGCTGGCATCTCGACACAACAATTAAGCTGGAAGCACAGCATGAGGCTGGCATATCTCAACACAACAATTAAGATGGAAGCACACCACGAGGTTGGCATATCTCAACACAACAATTAAGCTAGAAGCACAACATGAGGCTGGCATATCTCAACACACCAATTAAGCTGGAAGCACAACACGAGGCTAGCATATCTCAACACAACAATTAAGTTGGAAGCACAACACGAGGCTGGCATATCTCAACACAACAATTAAGCTAGAAGCACAGTACTGGACTGGCATATCAACACAACACTTCTCCCCTATTCGAGGGAGGTCCTTTCGGACTATACCGAGCTTATATCGAAAGTGATCAAACTTTACATGAGATAGAGGCTTGGTCAACACATCGAAAACCTATTCATCTGTGCTAACATATTGGAGCTTTATGGATCCTCTCTCAACATGTCACAGATGTAATGATATCAGATCTCTATGTGCTTCGACTTGTCATGAAATACAAGATTCTCTTTCATCTTTGTGTAGCTCTGGTTGTCACATAGGATCATGGTTTCTTCAATCTCTAGGTCAAATAGACCTGTCAACAACTTTCGAAGACATATGGCTTCACAGCTGGCAGAACACGCAACAATGTATTCTGCTTCCGCTGTACTGAGAGCAATACTGGATTGCTTCCTACTCTGCCATGAGATCATGGCTGATCCCAAATTGAAACAACATCCTGAAGTGCTCTTCCCGTCAGAGACACTTCCATCCCAATCTGAATTAGTGTACCCACTCAGTGTGAAATCATGATCTCCATCATAGCTGAGACCACAATCTAATGTACCCTTAAGGTACCTCATCACATGTTTTGTTGCAACTAGGTGAACATGTCTGGGTTCTACTAGAAACTGGCTCAAAGTGTTCATGGAAAAACATATATTTGGTTTGGTGTTCGTCAGGTACATCATCGATCCAATGATCTGTCTATATAGCATGACATCAATCAATTTTGACAAAGTGTTGACCAATAGCTTCAGCTTCATTTCCATGGGTGTATTCATGGACTTGCACTCCAACATGTCAAATCTCTTTCGGATTTCGACTGCATACTTCCCTTGGTTAAGGAAGATTCTCTCTGGGCTCTGCCATACCTCAAGACCTAAGAAATAATGCATTAGGCCAAGGTCTTTCATCTCAAATTATGAAGCGAGCTTCTTCTTACATTCGGTGATGAGATTTTCTTCTCCAATTAAGAATAAGTCATCCACATACAGTAACAATATCACCTGCTCATCGTTCATAACCTTGAAGTAGAGGTTAGAATCTGCTTTACCCTTGGTAAATCCCAAGTTCGTCAGAAAACTGTCTATTCTTCCATACCAAGCTCTAGGAGCTTGCTTCAATCCGTACAGAGCCTTCTTCAACTTGCAGACATGAGTCTTCCTGTCTTCAACTTCAAATCCTTGAGGTTTCTCTATATACACTTCTTCTTCGATGACACCATTTAGGAAAGTTATCTTTACGTCCATCTGGTGTAACTTCCACTTCATCTTAGCTGCAAGGGCTATGATGGTTCTGATCGAAGTGTATCTGGCTACAAGAGTGAATGCCTCTTCATAGTCAATGCCTTCCTTTTGAGTAAAGCCACGAGCGACAAATCTTGCTTTATACTTCTCAATACTTCCATCAGCAGCATGTTTTATTTTAAAGATCCATATGGAAGATACCACATCCTTTCTCTTCGGTCTGGGAACTATTTCCCATACATCGTTCTTTATTATGGATTGGTATTCTTCTTTCATGGCATATGCCCATTCTTTCTTCTGAATAGCTTCTTCAAAGCAGGTAGGCTCCTTTTCTAGGAGATCACACATCAAAGCCATATAACTGGAGAATGGATTAGGTCTCTTTACTTGTCTCGTGGTTCCTTCGGGAACACCATACTTCTCTCCATCTTGAATAATCTCCCTAGACCAAGAAGGCTTTCTCTTATGGGAGATCGTCATTTGAGGAGGTTCTTGAAATTCTACTATGTGATGATCTAGAATTTCCTCATCAGGGGAAGTTACGACTTCCCTCACTGGTTCTGCAACTCTGGGAACCTCCCTCATTGATTCTGCAACTCTAGGAGCTACATGTTTCTCTTCATATACTTCTTCAAGCTAGTATCTTCTCGATTTCTTGAGCATTGCATCTTCATCAAAGGTCACATCCCTGCTGATCTCAATGTGATGGTGACCTGGTATATAAATCCTGAAGGCCTTGGAGACCTCACGGTATTCCACAAATATTCCCTTCTTTCTTGAGTGGTCCAACTTGTTTCTCTTCTCTTTCAGAATATGTATGAATACTGGGCAACCAAATATTTTGAGATGGCTTACCTCTGGCTTCTTTCCGGAGAACATCTCTTCTGGGGTCTTGAACCCAAGTGCACTATGGGACAATCAGTTTTGTACATATACGGTTGTCATTGTTGCTTCTGCCCATAAGCACATTGGAAGATCTTGATCATGGATCATGGTCTTCACTGCTTCCATTATCGTTCTGTTCTTTCTTTCTACCACACCGTTTTGTTGAGGATTGTAGGGAGTGGTGAGCTTCCTCTTGATCCTGACATCTTTGCAGAAGTTCACAAACTCTTTTGAGGTGTATTCTCCTCCATTATCTGACCTGAGTATCTTGATCTTTCTTTCAAAAAGATTCTCTATCAAGGCTTTGAATTCCTTGAATTTACTAAACACTTCATCTTTTGATTTCAAAAAGTAAACCTAGGTCTTACGAGAATAATCATCAATAAAAGATACATAGTATACATACCCACTGATGGAGGATGGTTGCATTGGGCCACACACATCTGAATGAATGATTTCCAAGACTCCTTCTACTTTGTTGTCTCTCTTCAGAAAAGGGTTCTTGATGTTCTTCCCTTGTGCACATCCATTACACACGCCTTCATGGTCAACCTTGAGTTCTGGTAGACCTGTGACTGCTTTACATACGTATGGTAGCGCCTTGTAGTTGATGTGGGCTAATCTTCTATGCCAAAGTTCACGTGGATTCTCAATGGCGTGGGTCATGGCAGCTTCTGAGTGACCCTTTAGCTTATACAAGCCACCTTCTTCTTTTCCAATGACGATTGCTTCTTTCATGGTTTCTCCTTTAGTCCACATAAAAAATTCTCCATCTATAAAGGCAACTCTGAAGCCTTTCTTTTCTAAAGCTTAAATGGAGAGTAGGTTCTTTGTCAAACCTGGTACATAGAGTACGTCCTTCATCTTCATTGAATTCCCTGAGTTAAGCTTGTAGTTTGATTCTCCCACTCCCTTGATAGGGTATTGATAATCATCTCCAAGTGTTAATTTCTGAGAAAACTTCTTTTCGGAAATGAAAGAGAGAATATATCTTTGTCCTGTCATGTGCTTGGAGGCACCACTATCACTAATCCAAGTGTCCTCTCCAAGTGTTACCGATCCTAAGAGGGCCGAGATTAAGACATAGTCTTTAATTTGTTCTCTTAACATCTTTGCGGGTGGCTCTTCATCTTCAGCTGCATGGGCATGGTGCCTCTTATTTTTCCTCTTGTATTCTTCTCGTATGGTTGGACAATGTCTCTCAAATGTCCCATCTTGTCACAATGGTAGCATTGGACAGATGAGTAATCTCTTTCCTTTCGTTGTCCTTTCTTCTGGAATATCTTTGGTTGAGATTCTTTATGACTGAATTTGTTTTGGGGGTGAGACTCTTTATGAGTTTCTTTCTGGAAGGAAGACTTCTTTCTTCCTCCTTTAGTGTGAGTAGCTAGGGATTGATTTTCATCTCTTGCTAGTAAAGCCTCTCAGTTAGCTACTTTTGTTTTCTTCTTGAATGCATTCTTCCCATAGACCGTCAAATTTTAGTTTCTTCGTTCTGGCACAAATCGTTTGGATGAATGCATTCCAAGGTCTTGTGAGACCATTAAGGGTCGTCATTATGAGTTCATCTTCGTCTATAGTATCTCCAATTTCTTCTAACTGTTCTTTGAATTCTGATATTCTGGAGAAATATTCTTGGATTGATTCTCCTCTCTGCATCCTTGTATTCTTGAGCTGGGTTCTTAGATTCATCTTCCGGTTTATGTTCTTTACTTCACATAGTCTATTTAGGACATCAAACATTTCTTTCAGAGTCTTCTTTGATGACACATAAGGAATCAAGTGATCTTTGATTGAATCTGCAATGATTCTTTTGGCCCTGATCGTGTCCTTTTGGTGCTTTGCTTTGTCTGCAACATCGACGGGTTCTGGTACTTCTTCTTTGACGAATTTTTCTAGGTCATTCTCTTCAAGAATGGGACCAATCCTATACTTCCATGCATGAAAGTTTTACACTCCTTCCAGCTTGTCAACAAGCTTAGTGCTTGCAGACATCTTTTACCTGGAGCTAGGAAAATGTCCAAAAAATGAAAATGCTCAAAATTAAATTCTGAACTTACCAGGAGGTGCGCTTGGTTGAGGCGAGTAGCCTGGTGTGTTTGGATCTGAGAAAATCCAACTTTTCCCCCTCCAAACTTGATCTGCGGATTTTTGGAGTGGTGCTTCTGGTTTTCTGGTACTTCTAGTACTCTGGTTTTCTGGTACTTCTGGTACTTTGTGAAAACTAGGGTTTCACTTTTTCAGGAGATCTAGCCACTGAAAATTTGCGCTAAGGATGCCAAAGTGATCATTGAGGAAGGGCACACTTTTCTAGATGGTTTTAGGGCTGAAATACTTCATCAACAAAATCCCTAATCTGCATGTATGGCAACAATGACGTTTTTCACTTTCTCTTGTGAGAGATGCTCTCTTCAACTTAGCTCTGATACCATGTTAAGGTTTAAGCTATTATTAGAGTTCTTTGCATTTCACTAGATAACAATAGCATAGATAGGATCATTGAGAAATACACAATCACAAGAGACACATCATTTATCCTGGGAAACCTTCATGGGGGAGAAAACCCAGCAAAATTTCCTTATTATAGATAGCCAATACAATGCCAAGAGATAACTCAAACAAATACAAAAATTCCTCTCCCAAGAATCCGCCTCTCTCTCTCTCTCTCTCTTCTTCAACTGCAGCTCCGAACTTATCTCTTGATGAACAAGTGAGTGTGTGTCTTATTCAAGAAAGTGTTATGAAATGAAGGAGAATTCACTGCAACATATTCAAGTGCTTGAATAATCAGAGTGACACATACCATGATACCCAGACTTATTACCTCAAGGAGAAAGACTCACTGCCTCTTCAGGACTAGGATGGTGGGATGGATGCTACTGTTGCTAATAAATGGGCTACACTGAAGAAAAGAGGGGCCCTCCAGGGCCATGCTCAAGTCATCCGGCTCTCGACACTCCATGTGTAGGACCTGTGGGCTTCGAGACATGATCTCCTTAGTTATCCCTAGGATAGGGGATAACAATCACTTTCATTGATGACTTCTCACGGAAGTCTTGCATTTTCTTCATGAAGACCAAAGGACAAGTCTTTCAGTGATTCCAAGAGTTCAAAGCTCTTGTGGAGAACCAAACTGGGAAGAAAATCAAAGTGTTGAGATCTGACAATGGGGGTGAGTATACCTCCAATGAGTTTAGTGAATTTTTTTCTAGGGAGGGCATTAAGAGAGAAGTGACTGTTCCTTACAACCCATAGCAGAATGGAGTTGCTGAGAGGAAGAACAGGGCCATTGTTGGGGCTACAAGAGACATGTTACATGATCAGGGGCTATCACTGTTTCTTTGGGTTGAGGCTTGCAACACTGCAGTTTATCTGCAGAACATGAGTCCACACAGAGTCTTGGGGGATAAGACTCCCGAGGAGGCTTTCTCTAGGAAGAAGCCAGAGGTTGGGCACTTTAGGATTTTTGGGTGCCTTACCTATTCACATGTCCCTTCTGAGAAGAGCACACAAATTGAACCCACAATTGAGAAGGGCATCTTTGTTGGGTATAACAAGACCTTGAAGGATTTACGCATATACATCCCCTCTTTGAGGAAGACAATTGTGCGACAGGATGTGAGATTTGAGGAGGATAGATCCTTTCAGAGGTCACGAGATATGGAGTAGGGGAAGCAGTCATCCCCTCAGAATCAGGTGATTCTTTTACAAAGCATAGTGACACAGAGTTCTAGATCACCTGCTTCTGGGACAACTGGTCCATAGGTGATAGGGTCACATATTACTGGTCCTCAGTTTACTGGTTCATAGGGTGCTGTTTCTCAGTCTACTGGTTCTCAGACGACCTTGGGATCATCTTCAGGTACACAGTATTTAGGTGGTGGAATTGAGGAGGGTGAGTCTCCTTCACATGGTGCTACTTCAGAGAAGAGGAAGACCAAGTGTCTTCAAGACACTTTGAAGGAAGCACAAGGATCTATGGGGAATCCCAAGCAGGCTATGAGGGAAAGTAAGCCTCCTGAAAGGTTTTCCAGCTATCTTGCGATGGTGAGTAGCATCAGAGAGTTCGAGCCTTCCACTTTTGAGGAGGCAACATGTCAGTAGGTCTAGAAGGATGCCATGGTGGAAGAGTACAATTCCATCATGAAGAATGATGTTTGGGAGGTGGTTCAGAGACTTGAGGGGAAGTCAGTGGTGACTTCCAGGTGGCTCTACAAAATCAAGTATGTAGCTCATGGAAACATTGAGAATTTCAAAGCTTGGTTTGTAGCTTAGGGGCTCTCACAAGTAGAGGGAGTAAACTATGATGAGACCTTCGCTCCAGTTGCTAGATATACCTTGATTAGGGCAGTGATCTCCATTGCAGCAGAGATGGGTTGGAAGATCCATCAAATGGATGTGAAGACTGCATTTCTGAATGGTTTCATAGAGATGGAGGTGTACATTGAGCAGCCTCACGACTTTGAGGTGCATGGGAGAGATTCTCATGTGTGCAGAATGAAGAAGGCATTGTATGGGCTGAAGCGAGATCTTAGAGCTTGGTATTTGAGGATAGATACATAGTTGCAACCGATGGGTTTCAAGAAGAGTGAGGCGGATCCCAACCTTTATTACATTGTGGTTGGGGAGGATCCTCTCATTATTGTGCTATATGTGGATGATCTCTTCATTACAGGGGTTGAGAGACTCATAGATGGTTGGAAGGAGAGACTTGCTTAAGAGTTCGAGATGAAAGACATTGGACTGATGCACTATTTCTTGGGATTGGAGCATGGACACATCTTTCTTGGACAGGGCAGATATGTTGTTGACATTTTGAGGAGATTCTGGATGGAGGATTGTAGGCCCATGTCCACACCTATGATAACCAACTGGAAGAAGATTCATTCTTCTGAGTCAGAGTTGGTTGATCCCACTTTGTAGCGCCAGTTGATTGGTTTGTTGATGTATCTGGTCAACACCAGACCAGATCTTTGTTTTGCTGTCAACTCTCTTAGTCAATTTAAAGTGGAGCCTTGGAGAGTTCATTGGGTGGCAATAAAACATGTGCTCATGTACCTTAAGGGTATGGTGGATTATGGCCTGAACTATGAGAGAGGGGATGGAGCCAGATTGATTGGCTACACAGACTCAGATTGGGAAGGATGTGTCAGTGTCAGGAAGAGAGCTGTAAGCATTCATTAATGATAATCAACACACGAGAATGGGAAGAATTGTAGACCAAGTATTCAAGTTTTTGTTCATTCCAGACTGTTTGTTGATTACAAGTATATCAGATTCTGAAACTCTGAAGGCAGAGATCGAATCCTCTAGTATCCAACCTCAAAATAATGAATTCTTCCTGTATTTATATGACTTTGTCTCCTTGAAGACTGCGCCCTCATACTGCCAAATCTGAAAACACTTGTACTCTGTATGCTGTCAATCAATCGGATGTGTCATTATCCCCTTGGTTGTGCGCTTCAGAAATCTCGAATAATAAACAAAGGACCGCTGGAAACTGATGCATGAACAGGTTTGTGGATAATATTGAAATATGCTCAGTTTAATGTACCCAAAAAATGATCAAATTCCAAGTACTGCCATAATGCATTAAAAACACCTCCTTTCCAAGTCAACTCGACCTCCTTAACATAATCAGCTCCACTGTATGCATAGGAATTGTGCCTTCTATCTTTGTCCAGTTATGCCCAGTTCTCTTACGACACATCTATCCTCTTCCCACTGTCTATTATCCACATCAGTCCACACTAATGGAGATCACCTAGCTCTTCATGGCTGCGCGCAACTTGCTTTGGGGCTGCATTGCTTCGATTTAGTAAAAATACGGATTACACCATTCTTGGAACTTCGAGTGGACTCCTTTAGTGACTTCACCATGCATGTTTGCACAAAAAAGCTTCAATCCTTTACCACAGAAACCATTACCGACTTCTACTTATCTACTTCATGCACGAGTCCGACAAAGAATGAAAGGTGCATTCTCCTCTGTTTCCTTGATTAGGAAATTGCATGTGAAAGAAAATGTGGCTTAGTTACAATTAGCACATGAACTAGACTTAACTACCTTCACTAACACACTCATTTTCCTGTCCCAAAAATAGCAGGTAACCTCTCCTTGGCTGCGTGGTGGCAAAGTTAACTCAGTAGTGCGCCTTGTCTTAACTCCATGCAGCTGGTTTCGCTCCTCAATAACATCTATTCATAGAATGCTACATCCTGCTTACAATCATCACATATTCCTCATAACAGCCATAAAAACACTCTCTTTCTACTGCCAACACCTCTGATATATTATTTCATGTTTACAGTCCTCGAAATAACCATCAAACCATCAAACGCACCCTCTTGCTACTGCTAAGTGTTGTTACATACCTCTTTAAAAAAGTAACAGGCTACAAACAAGTTTCCTGCGCTCCTGCATATGATTTGGGACGTGTATGCAACCATCTGGCATCATTTGAGACGCCTTCTTTTGCAACAACGGCTGTCTCAAGGATCTTCAGGACAAGAGAAACGACTGACCCTTGTCATTTCTTCATAATTTTAACCTCCTTCAGAACTTTCCTTTAAAACCTGATTTCACTGAAGCTCATCTTTTCTTTGTTTTACCCTCTTGAAAATTTTTACCCTTTTATAGTTTCTTTATTTTAGTTTGGCATCTTTCATCATTAATAAACCTTCAGTTACAAATCCATTCCCATTTTCAATTGTGCAGCAACTTCATCAACTTGTCAATTTCTTTGTCAGGTAGAAAGCGCCCAGTAATACGTCAGTAAGAACAGCAGCCACAACTAATGCACCATCCAATATTCTAACTCCACGAGGCAATTCATACAGTCCAGCATTCCACGAAGAATATTTACAGTATCTTCAACTGATTTCTGATCTTCATATGAACTTTCACTCCACATATCATAAGCACGTGGCCTCACAACTACAATGATCTCCTTTGTCAAGACAACTCCTGCTTGAATGGTTTCTCCTTTGGGAAATCCATCATCTACGTCAAATTTAAGGACGTGATCTGTACGTAATACATCAATAAATGCAGGAGTCTTTAGTCTATTCCTCTGAGCCTGTCTCTTCCATGTATCCTCATAACTCCAGCAGCGTTGCTATTTGATGATTCAACGTTATCATTCAAAAGTACCTCTGCATTTGACATTTCCACATCCTTATCCTCGGGATCACTCTGGTTTCCCTTTAAGTCAAATCCAAACTTTGTGTTTTCTTGATCTTCAAGAATCTGGCGTGGTTCTTTCAACTTTTCACACAGCTGCCTCTTGGTTTGATTCTCTTTTCCAAAAGAATCGGACAAATTGGACCTTTAAATAATTTGGCAAGGTGTTAATTTGTGATTTTTCATATACGCTACACTACAGCCTAATACAAGAGACACATTCTCCAGTTCAGAATTCAGACCTTGTTTAAAACCCTCGTGCAAATGGTTGATCTCATGAGATATGTGACACTGTAACGAGCTACCAACTTTGTCTCAAAATCACCACTTTTTAGCACACCAAATCTTGCTTATAAGCTTGATCTCAAAGAATTCAGAATTTAATTATTATTACTCGAACCTAGGAACTTGAAGAGATTTTGACAATGTATAGATAAGTTGTTCCTAGCACTCTAATACATTGCGCCCAGGATATTGTGATAGTGTATAGAATACACGTACCCTTATAGTGCTAATTTGAGCTCTGGAACCAAATGTAATCATTGTACAGTTGAACTCATATCGAATGCATTGCTTAGATTCCATACACTAGTGGTCATTAGAGAAATTTTTACGCCTCTTCAATAAAATAATAAAATAAGATATGAATTTTCAAAAAAAAAAAAAAAATTACTTTTTAAATCGTGTTTTTAACTAATTACATCTAGCGAGTGTCTACACTTGAAATTTGAGTAAACCTATAAAGAGATAAGTCAAAAATATGATTTAAAAAGGTAATGTTTTTTTCTTTCCCTCAAAAGCTATTTACCCTTATTGTTGACATCATCATCTTGAATCTTATTGGTTCTTTTAAAGTTGAGGTTGATAATACATATTTTGTTTTGAAACCCATTTTTTATCTCAAAATTTCTCTAATGCTGGTTCTCTTCAAAATACTAGTTGTCTTGATCTGCTAGAAATTTTACTTGAAATACCAGGTGCTTCAACATCCCATTACAAACCTGCCTGGCAAAAATCTATGCATTTACACAATCTGGTTCAACAGGTTCTGATAACATTGATTTTGACACAACTGAAGGTTTTTGAGACCCACTTGTTGACTGCCCATTTAGCACCGGTGGTCAAATCATGTGCCATGAAGAGATGCATCATCAGATTCCATGTTGTCGAAGACTTTTGGTTCTACAGGGCAGTGTTTGGCTCAACACTTTATTTTGTAATTGGAATTTCCGCACCCCTGCGTGGGTTAATAATGTAATAGGTCTGCATGAGTCATGTCTAGGTCAGTTACCTTGGGATCGGTTCACTGGGATAGTTCCTTTCATCGAGGGTTTTTTATCCTCAGGTTATCAGTTGGGCTTTTCAGCTTTACTGATTTCCCTTGAGTTTTTCCCTCACACTTGCAATAAGTCCTCCAAAGTGGTGAACGACATTCTAGTGGGCTTATATTTTGGTAACTATTATAGGGAATCATTGTAAATGACCATGCAAGACATTTTAGAAAGTTTCGTGGAATTCCGTAGAATCTAAGTTAGTTTTTTTTAATTAACTAATTTTTAATTAAATTTCCCAAAGTTTGGAGCTTTAATTATTTAATTAATTAATTATTTTTGAGCAATAATTGTAAAAACTAGGTCTTTGGATTTTTGATAGGGGTATTTGTGCTCAAAAGAAATGGAATAGCATCCCCTACATCCATGGACCAAGTTTCAGCTCAGTCGGACAACTTTAGCCATGGGTTAGTCCACCCAGACCCAGAGTGTCAGTCAGTCTAAAATAACAATTTTAATTGCTAAAGTCCAAACATAGCAAAATGTAAAAATTGTAATAATGAGTTAGAAGATGTGAAATGTTGAAATGATGGTTAGAGAGAGACCCCCTAAGAATAACTTTATCCTCCCAAACTTTTCCAACCTTTTCTAACCCCTTTCCCACCTTCCACACTCAAAAATCACCCCCCCCTAGGGGGATTGACGTTTTTCCTTTTTTAAATTAATTTGTGACTTGAGTGTGGCCCCCTCTCTTGAGCTTTCACTTCATTTAGCCTTTACATATTCCTTAGAGGTGACCCCACTCACTTCACCTCACTCACTCCTTCATCTTGCTTGATTTTTGACCTTGTGGAGCGCTCTCCAAGAGAGGTACCCCTCCCTTTTGTGTCTCTCCAATGGAAAAATTGCTTTTTATTGTTTGAGGCTCTTTCTCTTCCCTGGCACGGATTCCACAACCTCCCCTATGGATTTTGTGTGATCCCAACACCCCTCACTCATCTCTCACCCTTCCTTACCTTTCTCTCATCCCAAGAGGTGCGCCCTCTAAGAGAATTGCGCCCTCCTTCTTCTTGGAACTCAACCAAATAATTAAAAAAAATTTGTTTGTGACCTTTCATTTACCTTGGCACAATTCCCATGCCTCCTACACACCCTTGGATCTATCCAAGCTATTTTTCTATTTTTCTACACCCTATATCTATTGTGCCTCTCCAAGTATAAATAGATCTATTTTCTCCTCCCCAACTCACCATATCTTGAGCTATTGTTATGCTACTTGATTTCCAACTCTCTCTCTCTAGTCATTCATTTTATTTCATTTCCATTCTATGCTCTAGGGTTTTGGAGTATTTTCTCTCCAAAACCATTTTTCTTTGAGTAATATCAATATTGGAGAAACTTTGGAGGACAACAAGAAGACTAAGGCATATGCTTCTTTTTCTTATGCATGGGAGGTAACATTGTGATGGTTTTCTTTGGATGCTTGAAACACTAGATCTTAGGTAAAGTGTTATCTAAGTAGATCTACTAAGGTGTATGCTTATTGGGTTTATCTATCTTGATGTGTTAAATAAAATAAAAGTGTCATTTTGTTTCTATACATCAACATATTGTCTATTGTATGCATGTTGTTTGAAGAAGTCTTGCAGGTTTACTTCCAGGGTTTCATTGGGAACTCCTTCAAGGAGAAGGGTCACTTGAAGCTCTCACATACTCCATTTCTCTAACCCTATTACTCTTCTTCTACCATTACTTTTCACCCATTCCATTTTCAGCTAGCATATGATTGTTTAATTAGGTCAATTTAATCAAATACAATCTCTATTTTTTGTGGAAAGTTCTTGCCCTAAAAGGCAAGGGTTTTCCTTAACTTCTTTTAGGTTGTGTGTAGCCATTCTAGCAAGCAAAGCTTGCTGATTTTATAGGTATATCAGATCTGGTTGAGAGGATTTTGGCTGCCCAAAAGAGGAGCACACAACACTAGAAGACCCTTTTGGGGATTTGGTAGCTATCTCTCAACCCTACCTTGCATTTCTTAGAATTTTGGTACGTTTTTTGCCTCTTTTTCTTTCTTGTGGAAGTTCACACCTATAGAGGAAGGAGTGGTACGGCCTCCCTCTTTGTGTGAGCTTGTTGGGTAGTGTAGATCTAGCTAGGGTTTCAAATTTTAGCATTTTGGCCTTTCTCTCTAGCTAGGACGTGAGGTTTAGAAGGTGAAGGGC
>ML784721.1:355171-368131 GCA_009831015.1 Picea engelmannii | reverse complement strand
GGATCACTTTTACAATGAAGTTACTTTATAAAAGAAAATCCGCATGCAAAATACATAACTCTAAAATAAATTATTAAAGCTACTTATAGTGATTCACTTTTATACTTGAATTGAAATACACTTTACTATGGAGCATGGATTTTTTCAAAAAAAGTAACAAAAATAGAGACTTGAACTCAAGACCTCTTACTTAATAAGGAAAATTTTAACCAAATGGGCTAGCAAAACATATTGTATTGTTTAGAAAGAGGATTTTTTGTTGTTGTTGTTGACTGCCTTAGAGAGCGTGCTAAAAAATCTCTTTCTACACAAGAAAAATATTTCACTTCTTGATGACAACAATGGTTAGATATTGGTTATCTTACCCAGAATATGCGCCTTTTCCTATATGTTTCTAATTTTTTGAGACTTCACAGGGCACGGGGAAAATAACATACACAGATCTAAAAGAGTAGCAACCCGAAAGCAAATAATATAAAACCGAAATAAAACAAAAAATAATACTCTGCAAAAATTTAAAAAATGCCTATTTAGGCTTTATACCTCCAGATCTGACTGAAATGGTTGTATCTTGGAAAAAAAAAAACCTTTTCGAGTGAAACGAAAAGTGTTCCTGATTGAAACAAGCACTCCAGACGTAATGGAATAGTCCTATCAGCCTAGAAATATACAAAAATGATAGAAAATGGATATGAGGAAACTCCGCTTCACGATCTCTATCTACAACAGGAGCATGTCTTCAAATAGGATATGATACCGTGTTTGAAAACAAATGTATTCCAACAAAGGATGAACACCTTTAGTAACCTCTCACACAACCAGATCAAATATCAACACATCGATGTTTTGACATGGTAAAACCCCTATGGGGAAACAACCACGGACCCATCCAATGCTATCACTTGGAGTAGTTTATTAATTCAAAATAAAAAGATTATAGAGAGATTTTACAAGAGAGTTTCTCACAATCCATCATTGGAAAATGAAGCTCCATGATATTTAAATAGAGATCATGGATCAATTGCGTGTTAAGCCACTAATCGATGGCCATTAAGATCAAGGAGAATATGAATCGTCAGATCACTCTATGTCGGGAACATATCGTGACCGTCGGATTTACTAACTACAAATGCATACTAATGCATACTAAAGAACCACACTTTTACCTTGCCGAATATTTCGATGGACATTTTTCCCATGTTCTTCAAAAATACTTTAGAGGATGAAAACAAACATTTGGTTAAGTTTGATAGTGCTTGTGATATTTATAATGTTTCTAAAGATGACGTTGCATACCAACAATTTATTTTAACTCTAAAAGGAAATGTTGGAAATTTAGTTGTCATTGATGTCAACTCTAGAAGAAATCTAGAAGCATTGATGTCAACCATAGAAAAAGCATGTTAACCCCATAATAAGATTCTAGAAGTGATGGGTTTGTTTAAAGGAACAAGTGATGGGTGTATTTGGAGAAGTCTCCAAAGTGGTATACTTATGGTGTATCTTTAAGAATCGCTCTCATGTGAAGACACTTTGAAGAAGTCTACAAGAAACCCAGAAGTGTGGTCATGGAGACTGAAGTTGTTTGAGGAAAATGAGGATGATGGACAGTGAAAATGCATGTAACACTGTCATAAGAGGATATTCCTCACCGTTTTATTTCCAACGATAGGTGATACTTCTCGTGGTTCCTCACAGTTGAAGAGATATTCCATCATGAAGTTGAAAGCCCCGAAGAATGGTTAAGAAGCCCCTAAATAGTTGCAACAATAAGTTAGGGTAAATTGGTTATGACAGAAAGTACAGGTCGACCCTAAATTTAAGGAAATCAGTTACTTAGAAAAAGTATAAATACACTTCAAGGAGCCTCTCATATGTACACACAAAATTTTATTGAATATATTATAAGTGAGCAAGTGATCTATTGGTTAATATAAGACAACGAATATGAAGTAGCAAAAGAGTGCAGAGGAGAAGTTTTGTAATTGCAAGTGTGAGAAGGGTTATTATGAGGAAACCCTAATTTAGATGACCCCTGCGGGTCATGATACATGTGCCCTGTGAGGCGGCCTCGTGGGTCAGGATACATGTGTTCTGTGAGGCGCCC
This sequence comes from Picea engelmannii, assembly GCA_009831015.1. Classification (NCBI taxonomy): domain Eukaryota; kingdom Viridiplantae; phylum Streptophyta; class Pinopsida; order Pinales; family Pinaceae; genus Picea; species Picea engelmannii. The sequence continues at coordinate 366,024 of ML784721.1, read as the reverse complement.
CCATGGGTTGTATGATGCTCATCATGCAAGGACCCGTGAGATAATTGGCCTCTTCCTAGCAAGGGTGAGGGAAATTCAAGAGAGATGATTTTCATAGGTTGTTGAATCTTGAGAAAAGTATGATGATGCAGTCAGTCTATTATATAGTTAAAGGTATGTCTATATGGATGTTTTGAGAGTTAGGTTTTGGTGATGTCATGGTACATGCTTGAGGTATGTCTTGGTGATGTTGGCACATGTTTGAGGCATATACTTGGTATATGGTTTGAGGTTATGACATATGTATGAGACACATCGTTTGGTACTTAGTTAAGGCTCATCATTGATGTTATGGTGCTTTATCTTCGTATATCTTATGGTACATGGTGTATGGCATGATTGAGACATTTCATGAGTGATATGGTATATGGTTGAGGCACATCTCATGCTACATGGTTATGACATATATTTTGGTTTGAGGAGCATCTTGGATATTGGGAACATGGTTTGAGACATACTTTGGTATATGTATGAGGATATGTTGGTACATGGTTGATGCATGTTATGGTATATGTATTGGTACATGGTTGATATGGTACAAGTCTTGGTACATGACTAATGCATGATATGGTACAAGTTTTGGTACATGGTTTATGGATATAACACATGATTGTATTGGTATGACACATATATCTCAGCACATGGTTGATGCACATCTTAGTGATGGTCTTGGTGTATGATCTAGTCTTGTTGATGTTGATGTTGAGTATCAATGACATATTGACAGTGACAAATTGATGATAGTATATTGGTGATAGATTGACAGTGACAGATTGATGTGAAAACGAAAATGATAGGTTGATGTGAAAATGGAAATGATAGGTTGATGTGACAATGACAGTGACAGGTTGATGTGACAATGACAGTGAAAAATTGATGTATCCATGAAAATGGAAATGACAGTATTAGTGGTAGTTACAAGTTGAGTCTACACTTATATTTCAGAGCGACAGGATGGGGCAAGGAAAGGGGGTCGCAGGCTCCTTCCAATTGGATTAAGAGAATTCAGGGAGTTGGAGCTTCCTTTAGGTTGGAACCTGTAAATCAAGGGGTTTTAGCCTCCATACAGTTGGAGCTCAATAATACATGGAGTTGTAGCTTCCTTCATGTTGGATCTTGTAAAATAGCGGGTTGGAGCCTTCTTCGAGTTGTAGCTAGATAATTCAGGGATTTATAGATTCCTTCAAGTTGGGGCCTATAAATAGGGGGTTGGAGGCTCCTTCTAGTTGGTACTGGAGAATTTGGAAGTTGGTGCTTCTTATGAATGTAATATTGGATATATAAGAAATCATTTTGTGGTTTTCTCCCATTTGGGTTTCCACATAAATTCTTGTGTATTGTGTATCTATGGTTATTTTTTATGCATTGTTGATTGGTTCTGTTCATGATATATTGAATGCAATCATAAATGATATACTGCTGATAAAGCTAATGATTACATGTTTTGATTGAAATTGGTAAAAAATGCTCAATACTGATTCAAGCCCCCCTCTCAATATTCCAATAATTGGTATCATAGCAGGTCCTTCAAGAATCAGTCGAACTACTAGAAGTATATCATGGATTTCACTAAGAATGGAGTACCAATGTTTAATGGTCAAAATGGTATAAACTATGAAATATGGAGCACAAGAATGAAACCATTTTTACAGGCATAGGAATTTTATGTTTGGAAATCAATTGTTACAAGATACACTGTTTCAAAGAAACCAAATACTACAGCTAAGGAGTTGAAGATAAACAAAAAAACAACAATGGATTTAATCTTGGAAGGATTACCCGATTTAATAAAAGACAAACTGGGAAAATGTTCATTAGCCAAAGAACTTTGAGATAAGATACATAATATCTATTTTAAGAAATCTCCTCTTATTGCAGAGCCAGAGCATGCTAATATGAATAAATAATATGACAAAGTTGAATGAGAAGGAATATGTTCATTGATAAAATATAGACAAGAATAACATTATGGCGGAAAAGGCTCACTAGCCAACTCATTTTATTATTCACTCCAAAGTTACATATTTATAGTATAATGGGTGATGCCACCTCATAGAGAGATTTGCTCTAGATCCTAAAATCATGCATGATGACTAGGCTAGGGAATCTTAACTAAATCATTAGTCATCACTTGAGGATGTATTACTAATATCCTAAATGAATAATACAAATATAGGTGACAATTTAGACTTAGTGATTGGTAAAGGTAAGCCATAGGCTAACAATACCCCCCTCAATCACAAGTCCAATCAATAATACTAGCAATAAAGCATAAACTGGTATCAATTCCAAGTCTTCATACTAAAACTCCTGTACTGAGCCTCAATGAAGAATTGCCTGAAAAACTGCCAATCTAGATGCTGAACATGTTCATTTGAAATGAATTGGAAGAGAGATGAGATATGGAAGTGAATAGCTGCAATATCTGAACATTCCCTGATTGCTTGACAATTTGATCATTTTGCCAAGTATTTTAGCTAGAAGAATATGACGTCTTCTACTAATTGGTGAACATGTAGCATCACCACTCTACTATCAGTGTATCACTGAAAGTGCTCTCAGAATCTGTGGTTTGGGATGACCACTAACCAATTGATACCATGTATCTGATGGTTTTTGGATAACCACTAACCAATCTTGACACTTTTAGGTGTCCACCAACATCCCAATGTGTAACGTGTATGATTCAATTGCAAGTCATTGAACCATAATCCTGTCAAAGCCTGCCATTTCTAGAAAATCTCACAATGTAATCATGTGAGCCAGGATGCATGCAAATTGTTTACTTAATGTAAACTCCAATATGATGAGAGAGAACCAAGAGAAGTGAATCAACTTCTAGTCTAACACATCCTTGAAAAATGCCTAACAACTCAATCAAATGCCAAGCTACAATGCAGAAGGATCCTCTTGTCCTCTGCTAGGTCGAATGACCATCTATGTGAACCAAATGTTCAAATCATTGCTCTTAATATATATATGATTCAACTTAAACTTATTGAACCATAATTCTGCCAAAGTCTGTCATCTACAGACCACAGTTGCCCATTTGGAAAATTTCATGCCCATATGGCATACTTGATGTTTGTTGTTGTCGAAACTTTTTGTCTGACAACCATCTTCAATTCCATCATCAATTCCCCCCTTTTTCAGTTGAAAGGAGAGACCACAAGTGGTTTCATGAACCATCGTCACTGGAATTTTGAACTCCCCCCCTTAAGGTGCATGAGAGTTACATCATTGTACTTCCCCCCTTTTAGGCTCAAGAGAGTACTATACTTGTTCCATTTTAGTACAACACAAAGTGGGCATGCAGAAAAACCACATGTTATCTCATCCCGTGAGGGCCATGCTTGAAAGCTACGCCATAAGGGGACCACTTATGTGAGGTACAAAAATGTTATGTTCTACAATCTTGGCCTTTACTCGAGATTAAATTCTACGATAAGACTTATATAATCGCTTGGTTGTTGATGACCATTTCCAAGGATCAATCCACTCATAGTGAATCTTCAATCTTGTAGGTTTCTTCAGTGTTGAGCATTTGTCTGAAGAATGGTTATGCTTGCCACAATGCTGGAAAGGATGGAGATCAAAACACTGATTCTCCATGTGACCAACTCGATTACAATGTTGGCACTTATCATTCTGATGCTGAACTTGAACAGGTGAAGTTGAAGCTTCTTGAAGGAATCCAACACTTTGGAACTTGATTGGTCTGGAATATTCAGGAATATGAAAGGTAACTTCCTTGTCATATCTAAGTCATGTTCTATTCTTGTTGTAGATGATTTCTTCCCAAGGTCTGATGATGAGCTTGGAAAGAGTATTATGAACCTATTTCTTTGAAATCTATGGAATTGGATTTACTGCATGTTGATGCATCATTGAAAAGTTTTCTTCATTAAAATCAAAAGAAAACTCTTGAAAAGTAGGTTCAAGAATAACATCGTCTTTGTCTACATCTGAAGTTGTCTTATTGAGTTTCTCCTTCATTGACTGTTGATTAAAAACATCATCATCATTATCATCATAGAGAGGGTTGTGCTGAACAAAAACTAGTTTAGAACACTTCACTGGATGATGATTTTTGAGATCTATCAACTCATCATTCAATAGTTGGGATTGAGATTGAAGAAGTCTAACTTTATCTTGTGTCACTTGGAAACAAGTTAGCACTGATTGAAGAGTTGCTTTGTTCAATGTCACTGTGTTGTCTTCAGTGGTGTTTATTAGAGTGTTCAGTAACTCTAATAATTCGAGACTTCGAGCCATTTTCAAAACACTAAAAGAGGTCTCCTTGTGCAGGTAGATCCTTATTACAATTTTGACTTGACAGAAGAAGGCTTATCTGCAACTTGCTCACTTGTATCCCTCGCTTGAACTTCACGCTCACTTGATTTTGTTTCACACTCGCTTGAATTTTTCTTGTTTGAACTTGCTTCCAGGAAGTTGAGGATGTCGGTTACCACCGAAAATGCATCCCAAAGTATGACAATGATTTGAGTTTCAAGTACTCATCCTTGTCAATTTTGGACTCAAAATTACAATGAATCTAGGGTGTCGGGATCAGCTGAAAATGCACCTTATGACAAATTCAATTCAATTCAACTTGATTTAAAAAAAAACAAGTAAACTTACAAAAGGACAATTTGCAAGTTATAATAAATCCTGATTAAGTAATCTTACAACAAACATTGTTTGCAAGTTACAATTTAACTTCAAATGCTCCATGATGTGTTGAGTTCAAAAACTTTGATTTGTCCATTACTGATGTGGTTAATGACTTGAATGTTTGAGAATGTTCTTCACATATGCTTGGTCATATGTGCTTGATTGCCATTAATTTGTGGGCCTGAATATTCTTTGCATCTGCTTGTTGTTGAATGTCGATTTGATCAACAACTTGAATGATGTGTGGTGTTTGTTTTCCAAATGTAATGTGTCAAAGACTAGGCACAAATTATCATCTTCATCCACTAGCACAATCATGTTCGCACACACACACAATGGAAGGTGTTCCTAAGATCCCCTTATTCAATTTCGGGCGAATCTAGGTCACCATAACCACAAAAAATAATAATTTTATTAATATAAATGTTACATGAAGCTTTCAACTCAACTTCCTTTCTCCTCATTCTACAAATTTCTCCATGCAATGTCTACTAGAAATCTTTTACAAATGCCATCATTTCTTGAAAAGTCCCAAATTTCCAAGTTCTAAAGCCTTTAATGAATTTTCAAAAATTGAAAGCCCAAATCCTTGCATACAAAACACCTCCCTTTGAAGTGAAAAAAACTTCACTTTAATCTCTTATCACTCCAATTATATAAATAATTTCAATTAAACCTTCTTATCTCTCCAAACATAACAAAAAAAACATTAAAAAAGTCATAATCTAAAAGTGTCAGAAATATGCCTTTTAAACTAATTGCCACTTTTAAAAGAGCTTCTATGTATGTGTCTTATATGCAGGACTTTATTTGTTTTATTTCCATGAAAATAAATGAGTTTTAATTCTCTTAGGAAGCTGCCAAACATGCAAACTATGCCAAGTGTGAAAACCTTTGGTGATTTCATATATGAGGAGAGCGATCAGATTGCGTTGAGAGGCACCAGATCATAACAATCACAGAAACAAAAAAACTCCAGATCGCGGTTCCGAGGAAGATGTGCAGATCAGATATCATAGCTTCCTGTAGAAAAAAATTTAAGTTTATTGTTCCTCCACACGGTTCGATTATGACCAAATCAAACCAATTCGATCCCTCAAGCATTGAGAAGCACATAGATTCCTGATCCAACCAAATTTCAGGTTACTTGCAATTATTACACAACTACGATCTCTAACTGCAATTTCTCATTAGAATCAAACTCTAACATCGATTACCTTTAGTGGCACCCATAACCAGGATTAGATTAGATCAAATCCTTGAGAAATTTGAGGCATACTATTGGCAAATGAAATCGATTTCTTGGAGATTGTATGCAGATCGATGAGGAGTCTTTACTACTCACTATATTGTTGAGATTTTAAATAATTTCACTATGTAGTAGATCACAGGCTATCTAGATCCTATATTAATTCTGATCATAAACGCATATACCCAGTCGAGATGAGATATGCAGATCACGCCAGATCTCGTTGAACAAATCGTTGTATGCAGATGAGGTAGATCACCTTCGTTGGAAGATTGTTGAAGATCTGATACCAATTATATTCCCATTGATCCAATCCATTGAAGTGATGCCAATCAATTTCGATCATCACTAGTGGAGTCATCAACGATTAGATCCAGCTTTCTCACTGATAGTAGCGCAGAACTTTAAAAACTGCTTTTGATCAACAACATGCCGTCTAATCCCCAGTAGTGAGGCTTTGAAAAGAAGAGCATATTGCTACTTTCTGGTGCCTGGTTAGCATGTTTAGTGTCGAACTTTGAAAGAGCAGTCGGAGCCTTATTTTTGCAATATGAATAAAATGAAAAATAATCTTGGTTATGGTTTTTAGATCTAGAAGATCATTGATTTTTTCCCATCTAATCAAACAACTGTTACACTGTTACAGTGGTTTTATATCAAACTTGATATTAAGGAATGTGTTGATCCTAGATCAAGTTCTTCTCAGCCAAATAAACGAATGTAGATCTGTATTCTATAATCTTATTCAAACCCAGCTATATTTGTGAAGCTCTCCAACCCAATTTTTTTTTCTTGCTAAAGAGAATACAAAATCTATTATGCTTTAATAAAAAAAAAATTGCCAGATTTAACATCGATTTCACATCAATTTGAAACACACAAAAGAATAGTGATAGGCTGTTATTTATGAGCACTTGCAATGAGATCATAGGTTTTAACTAGAGCGCATTACTAGATCGCCAAATATGGATTCAGAGATCAAGAGGGCGTGTACCACTTCTTTGGATGTCGATCGTTAGCAGAAAAGGGAGATGTCCAACATTGTTCCTTGCAAACAAGACCTTCTTTCCAGATTCATGGCGCTTGCTTACAAGCCAATCTGCCTCTGCTACACGGTTAATTTTCTTGGATACTCTTTCTTCATGTGCATATTGACACCATTGGCTGCACCTCACCATCCATGGAAAACTACCAAGATGTTACCAGGCCTCTAAGATCATAAGCTCTGATACCAATTGATAAAATATAGACAAGAATAACAATATGGCGCAAAAGGCTCACTAGCCAACTCATTTTATTATTCACTCCAAAGTTACATATTTATAGTACAATGGGTCACTAGTACATATTGTAAAAATTCCGACGTTCTATTTGTGGCGTTATGGGCAAAATTGTCCATATTGTCGCAAAATAGAGGAAATTAAAAAAAAAAACATCTTTCCCGATATCGTCGGTCTTGCCACGTTGACGTCTCTCTTTCCACGTTGACGTCTCTCTTGCCACGTTGTCATTGCTCTTGCCACGTTTTCCACCAGTTGTATCTATTGCTACGTTTATGACATAAACGTCTCTCTTGCCACATTTGTGAAGATTGTTGTCGCAATTGCGACGTTGTGGAAACTAGGTTTTCCCCCTCCAACGACCACCTTAGTATGTTGACCAAGTCAAAATACTAACGGTCACTTAGGTTTATATAACATCGGAATTACGACGTGATAAAATATATAAATATGTTGCATTTAATAGATGTTGCGACAAGTTTTCTATAATAACGATGCTTCAAAAGGGGTTTGCGGGTCTTCTCGGCGAACAAAAAATAGGCATTTGTTTCAGTATAAGTCTGTGGGGAAGAATGTCAGAAAACATTAGAGCTGGGAAAATAATTAAAGAGGGTCAAAAGGGTGATGGTAAATGTTATTGAGTGAGTCTGTCCACCTCCAATTCCTTCTCCCTCAGAGCCTTGTAATACATCTCGCCAATCCCCAACAGGTAGTCCCTGTCCATCAACAATTGCTGGTAGTCGGCCCTCATCGTAGACACTCTCTCTCTAAGAGTATGAAATTCATCCATGGAAAATCCCCCATCTGAACTACCATGTGCCAATGATGCCCTCCATCAGTAATCTGCCACCAATGTATGTGTCATCAATCATAAATATAGAAATGGACATACCTCCACTAGATGCATGATGAATAACACAAGTGATGTTGGCACTTGTCCTCACTGTCACCCACGTACTGGATGTCGACCACCCTACAAATGACCCAAGGCCAATCTTCAGGAAGACCCAACAACCAGCTCGTTTCCCGCACCACCTTTCACATGAATGGAAAACCTCCACTGTCAACAAATAAAACAAAATACATCACATTGGCTTCATGGAGCCAACAACACAATGGGACTTGAAAAACGAAAACCACAAGAAATCGCATCATCCACAAAGGATATCAAATTGACTCAAAGCCAACCTATATATACTAGATCCTGCAACCATCTGAAGAGCCCACAACACAACTCATGTGCTACCAAGAATTTTCCCAAGGAATACAAATGCAAAGCCCTGCAAGGGAGCCACAATGATCTCCCAAACTCCACGACAAGTGGAGAAGAGTTCTCTTTCAAAGCACCTCCCAATATGATTTTTCACTACACTTACCACCCATGTGCTACTGAGTGACATGATAACAAGCCAAGAACCGACCAACCCTGCAAATGGCCCTGGGCCAATCTTCGAGTGGACCCAGTAGCAACTCCTTTTTATCACCACATCACCCATGGTCCTCATTTCCTCCTCCATGTTTCCTTGGTCCTCCTAGGGATAAACCCTAAGACACTTGGATTGTGATAAAAAAAACTAGGAAACACGTGGAAACACATGGATTATGATTCAATTAAAAAAATGAATATATACAGGAAATTATATATAAAGTTATTGTAGTTTCATAGGGAAAACATGGAATGATATATTAATGAGGGAAGAGAGTATCATACATCCATGCTATAATGGTAAGTGAACTATKAATACATGAATTAGATGAGAATTATGGTAGAGTGTTAAAGTTTTCATGTTTTAGGAGGTARTGYRATATAYCWAGGGAGGTTRCAACCAATCCCCATTTTTCCTCAAYCAATACATTTGACCAAAAATTGATGTCCAAGCATGAATCTACCTCAAAATCACTATAATTGACTGATTTACACCCTATTACATCATTACCACATAAAAAAGTAACATTTTACTTCATAGATGTCGAATTTGGCAAAAAATTGTTGAAAAAACCAATTCCAGGACAAAGCGTAGAGAAACTGATAGAAAGCGTAGCGTGCTAGGAAAAATGGAGTTTTGGAGGCCTTCCCGAGGTCCAAATATAGATCTAAAAAGTGTTATAGAAAGATGGGGATGTCTACTAATTGATGAAATGCTTAAAAAACAAAATTGACATGATCTGGCCCTTCAAAATCATCTTCTCCCAAAAGTACTCAGAAAGCGTAGCGTGCTGCTCCAAAATGTGGCAAAAAGGTCAATTTCAAGTGGTGTTTTGCTCTTCATGCATGCTAGATTTGACCAAAATTTTCCTTCGTATAGTCCAAAGTGATGTACAAGTCATGAGGAGTCTGAAAATACAAACTATTTGTCATTTTGAATCCTCCATCAAAGATCTACTACTTGCAATGACAACATTGTGCCTTACTGGATTCATAATGGCTTTGTAACAATTGGTGCTGAGAATATGTCTGAATATTTAGGAAATTATGTCACACTTCACTTTGAAGGACTGTGACGAATGTATTTGGTTTTCAAAAGCAAGTTGAGGAAGTCCTATAAGACCCAGAGACACTAGAAAATGTTGTAAATCTTGCAGAAAGGTCTCTGTAATGAGTTTCCATCTGATTTAAATGCAAAGGATTATGTAATGAAAATGAAAACAATGATTTGTAGTATAAGCTAGGTATAGGCATAAATACCCCTCAGTTGATGCAGGTAGATTAAGCTTCAGGAGATGTTGAGCATGCATTAGTAAACATTGTGGAATGATACTTTTATTTTGAAGCAAGTTGCAATAAAGAGGGCTATTTAAGAAAGTCATTGAATTTTTGTTGGGAATTATGTTTATATGTTGTATAAGTTTGACTATAACAGTGACCAAACTAGGATCCATCCCTTTTATTTTCATTTTACAAGAGTTTCAGGGCATCCCTGACATGCCAATTTTGGGCTTAACTAACAATGGTTGCCTTTCACAACACTATGCTTACATAATAAATACTACCCAACTTAACTTGCAAAAACATTTTTTCCCACTTTTTCTTTAGCTAAAGTTGAGTGTCCATTTGAAATGGTCAAAGCTATCCAAACATCACAATTCCCATCATTCTTATTTCTTGCACAAAAATCCCAAAGCAAGTGAAGGCCAACAAGCCTCTACCACACCCATTGAATCACCCTTGAGTCAATTCTATTGCTTCGATGTTAACTGATATTCTAATTCCCCTTAAAATGAAGAGGCCAATTCTTGAATAAAGGTAAGAGTATGAGCCAAAAATTTCTTGAATACATATAACTACTTGGTCCAATTAACACAATTGAAATGCCAACAATGAAATATTGATCTTTCTCTTAATCTAGTTCTACTAGTTGCATCTACATTATTTCTTCCCATCCCGTATCTACAAATGCTTCCAACTACTACAAATCTAAGTGTCTTGGGTAGCTCGGTCTAAACTCTTAGAGAGAATTTCTATCTACGAAGGTTGCATCATGTAGCTCGGTGATTTTATCATCCACAACCTAAATCTCCTAAAACTTATCTCTTTTCTCCAAAGGATTACTGAGTGCTCGAGCCTCATTGTTTGACATTGCTTTGAAAATGCCAATATTTAAATTGTTATG
>ML784721.1:303631-343484 GCA_009831015.1 Picea engelmannii | reverse complement strand
TTATGTGACATACATGATTTGCCTTCAATCTTACTGGGTTAGAATCCTCTTTGCATCACCACTCTTAGCAGATACTAAGGATAACACAGTTAAAGAACTCTCAAATCTGGATCATTAGTGCTTTGAATATGGTTGTTGACTCCGTCCTTTTGGTCCTTAATGTGACCTTTAGATTCCTCATCATTTTGGTTATTTTCCATGTCATCCTTTTTGTCCTAGGTGCTTTATGTTGTTTGTTAGCTGGCTATGGGTCAGGCATTTTGTTTCCTTGATGACATGATTTAAACTGGCTGTAAACTATAACTTGACATGATATTTTAAGAAGATTCATTAACGTCTTTTGAAGATGCTACTAACTTCTTAGCAACATTCAGTGTTTAAGTAGCCACATGAATCTCATCAACAATCCCTTTGTATTTTGGTGCGAATTTCATGAGAGACATTCTCCAATGGTCATTTTTCTTAGTAAGAGGTTTACAGGGTGAAAGATCCATATTATTATCAATTTTTTTTGGTATTGCATCATCTAAACATGATTTGTACAAGTGACATTCTTGGAATCCTTTTGCCATACCTTATGTTGTTTTTTTGATTGGTTGTGTTAATACAAGTGGCATTCTTGGAATCCTTTTGCCATATCTTTGGAATCCTTTTAAAAATGACCAGGCTTATTGTGGTACTAACACTTGCTTTTATTGCTTGTGTTGGAGTTATACTTTTGGGATTCACCTTCCTTCGTGTTTCCTTGCTTTTGGTTGCTTCTTTTATTAAGATTTAGCCTTATGTTGTTCTCTTTGATTGGTTGCAAAGGCTTGTTTGGAGTATATCTTTTCATTGTAGAGTTTATTTTGTCACTCTTTCTCCAATTAGAATCCTCCTAGATCATTAAAACTCAATAGGTCATTTGTGGACATCAAAACTAAGACTTGTACAAAGACCCTAAATGAATGAAGTAGACTTTTAAGAGCAATAAAGATAAGCTCCCTATTCTCAACTTGTCACCAACAATGATTAGTTGTTCTCTAATACCTTTAATCTTGGTAAGCCTTAAGGTGATCTATCACTGGATCACCTTCTACCATCTTCAAACTATATGATTAGTTCCTCAAACAAAGAATGTGTATCTCATTTGAGGCCTCATACAATACCTTCAGTGTCTGCAAAGCTTCCCGAGACTTGTCTATATCTTGATTCTTACATATGAAAATAATACCATTTGTCATTGCTATTCTAAATAATACCTTTAATCTTGGTAAGGTTATCTATCACTTAATTACCTTCTACCATCTTCAAACTATATAATTGGTTCCTCAAATAAAGAATCTTTGTCTCATACAGACCTTAGAGTATTTTTCCTTATGCATGATGGTAGTTTTGAGTCTTGACCTTCAAATTCTATTTCTTATGGAGGATGGCATGACAATGATCCAAATTTGAAGTTGCAGTGGGTGTCAGTCTTGAGTATATTTTGAGCATTTCTCTTTTCCAATGTCCCCGAGGTATTTCTCCTACTATGTGGTGACTATCTTTCAATGCTTTATTTAGTAAACCAACAATCCCTTTGTTTTTTGACAACAGATTTTTGTTAGGGTGGCCACTCTTCGACTCTCTTTTGGTGCCTACTTTTTCAAATATTTAGCTTTCCTTCAAATTTCCTTCTGAGTGTTTCCCTTCAATGAATTGTCTCTTCCTTCTACTAGGATGTTCCTTTAGCTGCCAATCAGTGTTTTCTGGCCAACAACAATGGTTAGGCATCTCTAGTATTAATGAGATTCTCTGTCCTCCTCAATAGTAGTGAGCCCTACTTCATTTATCTTCCTTTCTCTATTTATATTTTGGACAACATTGTTTTCACTCTGTTTTCCTAGATTGGACAATATCCTCTCTTTCAATGCTTTTTCCTCTTAACTTCTACAAGATGTCTTGAATCAAAATGGAAGCTAGGTTGTAACTTTCTAAAATATAATTTCAAACACATACAATCTTACCAAAGAAAGCTTGAAGGAAAACATTCACAATCTTTTGTATGTTTGGTGCTCTCCTCAAGTGGTGTGCACCCCCCCCTTCAACTCAATTTATTTTCTTAGGCTCTCAAAAAGACTTCCACTTTGATAGCTTCTTGGTTTTTTCGGAGCAAACTTGCACAAGAAACAAGAACTTCCACAATAAACTTTCATCTTTTTCTATTGCTTTGGAACATGAATTTGTAGTACAAAATTTCTTATGAAAATTGGTTGTTGAGGATGAGTTTATTCTGTTTTGTTGAGGTTCAAAGATGATTGGAGATAAGATAAGATAATTTTATTAATGTCCAACAAATGACTATAAAAGTAGTGTAGCGGGACTAAAAGGTATGCCAACAATGTGGGAGTGAAAGGAACTTCTATATCAATACTGAAAGCAAAAGAAGGTGAAAGAAAGGAAGCATAACCAAGTGTCTAACCTTGGTTGTACAATCCTAGGGGGAGTGTCAGAACAAGGAATCTCTTCTCTCTCACCATCCAAGGTCAAAGGAAATTATAAACTTTGGTACAAACTCTAGCTACTCTTCTGAATTTGGAGGGTAGTCCGGAGATCCGAAAGCACTGTACACTAGGGTGCATCTATAGCTGGTTTGTTTATTAGTTTGATGGTGCATGGTTTGTAGCCTGGCATGACAACTCCTCATAGGCCTCGAAGTTGTTGGTTGGCCACCTGGATGGGATGGAGAGAAATGGTTTGAGGCCTCATTGATCTATGGTCTAAATTATCTCGAGGGGCTGTCGGTCACTTGTTACTTTGATCAGATGAAGTAACCTGGAAGTTTGAGGTGATCATCTTGGTGATCTCAGGGTGGGGTGGGGCAAGCAAAAACTGATATTTTTCACTGATTATTTCTTTCACGAAGAGACCAAGGCATCTCTGGTTGTAACTTGTGATATTGGAAGAAAGTGTAGAGCGAGCTCCCTGAATCTTGATATAGGTAGTAGTAACGACTTCCGATTGCATAGTAACAGGGGCACCTATAAATGATATACCTCTCCATCTCAGGTTTGTGTAAGTGACACATTTGACAAGTCTTGTCTGGCTGCAGGATATGGTGGTTGGGCTGTCTCCAAAATCTATGGTAGCCCACCTGAAACTGACCTAGAGACCTCTCTAAATGTTAGAGCAAGACATAGGGGATGAAAATATTACTAGTTTTATCTTCATTGAATCATGATTAATAATAGACAGAAAATATTACATTAATTTATCCATTTTAAAATTTAAATAGGTGATTCCATACATACACTTCATAGTAGTGACACAATTTTCTATTTATAGTCTTTAATACAAAAATGACAACATGATCAATTATCATAGATGAAAAGGTTTCAGAGAGAGAAAGTCGTCAACACAGGGTTACAGAGAGAGAGAAGGCTTGGAATGACTATTAGGTCTTGATATTGATATTGTATTTTTTTTTAAATACCTACACAACCGTCACAATTGCGACGTCTTTCACTCTCTTTCCGTCGTTGTTGCCACGTCAGGCCGTTTTTCTTGCCACCTTTTGGACATCGTTCTTGCCACATCCAAGAGTGTCGCTCCCATAGCAACCACGTCAGAGCTGATACCTCGTCCCATCGCTCTTTCCACCTTCATAATGTCTCTCTTCCCACCACTGAAACATCGCTCTTGCCACCTTGACAACGTTCCTCTTGCCACCTTAAAACGTCTCTCTTCCCACCTCTGAAACATCTCTCTTTCTACCTTCACAACGTCGCTCTTGCCACCTTAAGAACGTCACTTTTTCCACCTCTAGAACGTATCTATTGCCACCTTTATAACGTCTCTCTTGCCACCTTTAGAACATCTCTCTTGCCACCTTTAAAACGTCTCTCTTGCCACGTCTGAAATGTCCCTCTTGCCACGTCTACTACATCGATATTGCCATGACCTAGACGTCAGTCTTACGACGTCAATATGGGGTTGGACAATCCAATTTATGATGACATGTGGCATCATATAACGTTGCAATACAGACGAAAACTATATTGTCGAAAAAACGACGTCCTGTGAAACGACGTTTGAGGGGATCTGAGGTTTGTCATTCTTCCGACAATAGAAAGTGGAAATTACGTCTAACACACCATCGAAATTTGACCCAAATGCACTAGTGGGTGATGCCACCTCACAGAGAGATTTGCTCTAGATCCTAAAATCATACATGATGACTAGGCTAGGCAATCTTAACTAAATCATTAGTCATCAATTGAGGATATATTACTAATATCCTAAATGAATAATACAAATATAGGTGACAATTTAGACTTAGTGATTGGTAAAGGTAAGCCATAGGCTAACATTCATCATGTTAGATAGATTCAGAATAAGAATATTGTGAAGAGATAATGGATTTTGAGGCCGAATTAATCAGTTCTTTGAGTGAGCTAAATAAAGAAAGAAGGGAAAACAAGTCCCTCAAGGAAGAATTGATCAAGCTAAAGGAACATTTGGAGAAGTCAGACAGGTTTTCATGAATATAAAATATCATCTAGATGAAGCCAAAGTGTTTGAAGAAACTCTCAAGGATAAGTTGAAAGAGAAATAGTGTTTGGAATACAAAATCATATCACAAAGAAAGGAAGAAAAGAAGAGAGAAGAAATATTGACAAGTCATCTTAAAGAAAGGTCTGAGAACTTAAACAACCTTGAAGAAAATGTAGTCAACAAGAGAGAAGACTTGAAGAAGAAATCATCACCTTGAAGACCCAACTTGAAGAAGAAAAGAGAACACAATAATTCAGGAAGATCTAGATGATGAAGAAAGAAGAATATTGTGAGAAGCTTGAAGAAGAAGTTGTCACATTAAGAGTTAAATTTGTCAAGCTCAACAAGAGCATTGAAGAGAGAGGAATCTCCACACCACTAGTAAATAAAGTTGAAGATAAATGTTACAGGTTAGTAGAAAGGAAGAATGAAGAGAAGGCTAAGAGTTATATGAAAATCATCAGAGGCCCTATCAAGAATGAAGAATGTGAGCCCTTGAAGAAGTACATTCTATAAATAGAGAAGACTCAAGAAAAAAATTACATAAGAGACATATATCAAAGAAGACCTACCACTTTCAAGTATCAAAGAAGTTTCAATAATTGTGAATGAGACAACAGAAGAGAAGATCGTGATCAACCAAGGAATGAATTCAAAAGGACTGCATCACAAAGAAGATCATTCACTCCCATGTATCAAAGTTTCTTTTATGGTTATTGTCGTACTTGTAATAACTTTGGACATACAACTATAGATTGCAGAGCTTATGGAATAAATATTCAAGAAATAAATGCTTATATGGCTCCATACAATATTGAGTGTTACAATTTCCACAACTATGGACACATGGCTCATGATTGTTGAAACATGATGGATACTTCCATGAAAGAAAACATTGATATCAGATACAAGAAATTTTGGAAAATAAATAAAGAACGAGAATAATAGGTGAATGAAGAACATGTGAATAAAGAGCAGGTGAATGAAGAATAGGTGAATAAATAACTCCTAGAAATCATACTCTCAAGATTTGTAGTAGTGAAATATAATGATGAATCTTCAAATAAAGAGGAATTTGATAGAATTTAGGAAGATGATGAAGAGGAAGATGTCATAATTAAGATGATAGAAGAAGAAGATTAATCCACATTAGGGCCGATTACTCCACTTTTTTGATCCATCTGGCTTGGAGACTCCTAGTAAATATGAATATTAAAGAGGAGGAGTCTAAGAAACAAATCTACAAATCAAAGATCCATATTTTGAGCAGTCTGAAGTGTTTGCAGATTTTTGGAAAGGCAGATTCAGAATGACTTAAAGAAGAGATTCATGATTGTACTCCACACATGAATTTAGGCAGGGACATATTTAGTACAGGTTGTTCCATACATGTAGTGTTTTATTTACAGATTGAGAAGACAACTTGATAAACATGGATATGTAGTGATCTTTTCATCAAAGCAAAATGAGTCTTCAAAATAGTAAAGTGACAAATGGGTCAACATTGTGTGTAGTTGATTAGAAGAATCATGGATAGTTTTATGACATAAGGACAAATATGGTTTCATGAGATATTTGGCAGGTCTAATACTTGACATGAGCTAGACAGATACATGATAGTGGATGAAATCATATAGACAAGTGGAATCAGTTAATCATAGGAAGGAAAGTAGTTAAAGGCACAAAATAACAAGGGAAGAGAAACCGCCAGCAGAAGCCACATCGCCAAGAGGGAAATTGTTGAAAAGTATGGGAATTGATCTCTAAGAAGTAAACATGACAAGATATGAAGATTTGAAGTCAAGTAACTTTGAATGATTTATATATATGTTAGTGAATTACAAGAGGAAGAACCAATGGACAAGAAGCCCCATAAGAGAGGAAATAAAGCATATATAGGAAGCCCTAGAAGAGAGGAAAGAAAGCATATATAGGAAGCCCCACATTGATCTACATGACATCTTGCAAAAGAAGACAGGGGGAGAGAAATCGTCAGAGGAAGTTACCCTTATGTCAAAGGGGAAGAGAAAGAACAAAATCATAAGAGAAAGATCATAAGCATGAAGATAGAGGGACTACATGAATACAGAGAAATATTTTTCAAGGAAGGTATACTTTAAGTGGGAGTCAATGTTTGTTATTGATATCAAAAGGGAAGAAAAAGATCAGAAGCAAAATATAGAGGGATCAACCCTAAAGAGAGTTACCCTTTTCCATTGATGTCAATGTGGGAGAGAAACATGACGAGAGAAAGAGTGAGAGAATTGGTCATAGGTGGAGTATGAGTGTTTCCATCAATGCTAAAGGGTGATATTGTTGGAAAGTTAGTTTTCATTGATGTCAACTCTAGAAGAATTCTAGAAGCATTGATTTCAACCATAGAAAAAGCATGTTAACCCTAGAAGAATCCTCTAGAAGTGATGGGCTTGTTTGAAGGAATAAGTTATGGGTGTATTTGGAGAAGTATCCAAGGTGGTCCCCTTATGGCATATCTTTAATCATGGCCCTCATAGGAATATGCTTTGAATAATTCTAAAAGAAACCCATAAGTGTGGTCATGGAGCTCGAATTTCTTTAAGGAAAAAGAGGATGAAGGACAATGCAAATTCATGTAACACCATCCTAGATGGATAGTCCCCATCATTTTGTTTCCAACAGTAGGTGGTATGTCACGTGATTACTCATGGTTGAAGAGATATGCCCCCATGAAGTTGAAATCCCCGAAGAATGATTAAGAATCCCCTAAATGGTTGCAACAAGAATTTACAAGTCATTAATTAAAGGGTAAATGGTTATAACAAAAATTACAGGTTGGTCGTAAAGTTAAGGAAATAATTTACTTAGAAAAAGTATAAATACACTTAAAGGAGCCTCTCATATGAACACACACAAATTTATTGAATATAGTCTAAGTGTGAAAGTGATATATTGGTGAATCTGAGGCAGTGAAGGAGTGTGGTGGAGAAGTTTCAGGATTGTAGGTGTGTGAAGGGTTTTTCTGAGGAAACCCTAATTTCGTTGACCTCTGCGGTTTAGGATATGGGTGTCTCACGAGGCCCTGTGGGATCACTGGCCTTTTTCTAAGGAGGCTGAGGGAAATTTGAGAGAGATGCTTGTTCCAGGTTGCTGAAGTCTAAGAAAAGTATGATGATTCAGTCATGTCTATTACAGAGTTAAAGGTATGTCTATATGCATGATTTGAGAGTTATTTTTTGGTGATGTTATGGTACACAATTGAGGCATGTCTTGGTGATGTTGGAACATGTTTGAGGCATATACTTGGTATATGGTTTGATGTTATGGAATATGTATGAGTCACATCTTTTGGTACTTGGTTAAGGCTCATCATTGATGTTATAGTACTTTCTCTTGGAATATCTTATGGTACAAGGTGTATAACATGATTGAGACATTTCATGAGTGAGATGGTATATGGTTGAGGCACATGTCATGGTACATGGTTCATGGCATATCTTTTGGTTTGAGGAGAATCTTGGATATCGAGCACATGGTTTGATATATACTTTGGTATATGTATGAGGGATATCTTGGTACATGGTTGATGCATGTTATGGTATAGGTCTTGGTACATGGTTGATATGGTACATGTATTGGTCCATGATTGATGCATGATATGGTACATTTTTTGGTACATTGTTTATGGATATAACTAATGATTGTATTTCTATGAGACACATATCTCAACACATGGTTGATGCACATATTGGTGATAGTATTTGTGTATGATCTGGTCTTGTTGATGTTGATGTTGAGTATCAGTGACAGGTTGATGATGGTATATCCGTGATAGATTGAAAGTGATAGGTTGATGTGACAGTAACGAGGACAGGTTGATGTGACAATGAAAGTGATAGGTTGATGTATCAATGATAGTGATAGTGACAATATTAGTGGTAGTGACAGGTTGAGTCTACACTTATATTTCAGGGCGGCATGACAGGGAAAGGAAAGGGGGTCTTTTTTCGACAACACAGGTATTCGAACAGAGGACAGACACCTTCATTAACCACTCACACAACCAAATAAAATATCAACACACCGATGTTTTGACTTGGTAAAACCCCTACGAGGAAACATCCATGGACATAGCCAACACAACCACTTGGAGCAGTTTATTAATGCAAAATAAAAATATTACAAAGATATTTTACAAGAGATTTTCTCACAAGAAATGACCCTCCATGCTATTTAAATAGAGATCATAAACCAATCGAGTGTTAATCCATGGATAAATGGTTGTTAAGATCGAGGAGAATATAAACTGTTAGATCACTCTATGTCGAGAACATATCATGACTGTCATATTTCCTAACTACAAATGCATACTAAAGAAACACACTAAGAAACAAACTTTTACCTAACAACACATTAGAACAAGTAGATCTTAACTAACTCCTAATTGTCTAAATATCCTAGAAACCCCTCTTAAGAACAACTTGGGATATGATTGAAGGATTTAAAATAATGATACAATAGGAGAAGGAAGGAGGAATTAGAGCCTATCCCCCCTTTATGACAACTTCCTGAACTCCTAACATAGATCAGAGTTTGGAAAAATTTTCTTCTGTAAGAGACTTTGTGAAAATGTCTGCAACTTGATCATTTGTAGGGAAAAAGAGCACTTCAATAACTTGATCATGAATGATCTTTCTGATGAAGTGCATGTGTATCTTGATGTGTTTGCTGCGCTGATGGTGAACTGGGTCTTTGGCAAGATTGATGGCACTTTGATTGTTACACCAAAGGATGGTTGGATGTTGTTGATGGAATCCAAACTCTAAAAGGATGTTTCAAAGCCACAAGTATTCTTGAATTTCATTTACCGCTTCTCGGTACTCTCCTTCCGTTGAATAAAATGCAATAGCTTGTTGTTTCTTACAAGCCCAAGTGTCAGGTCTTGAACCAAGGCTGAAAAAATAACCTGAAGTAGACTTCCAATCATCAGGATCGTCGACCCAATTTGAATCAATGAAACCAACAAATAAAGGATCAATCCCCCCTGAATTGTAATGTATCCCAAACTGAACTGTACCACAGACATATCAAAGTATCCTTTTAGCTTCTTTCCAATGGATTTCAAGGGGTGTTTGCATATGAAACAATACCAACAACAAAGGAAATATCATGATGGGTATGTTGAGATTCAACAAGAAGATCCTAGTGAAAATTATGCACCTACACTAGGATGGAGCCTCAGGCTATTTTAAGGTGGAAGTCTATTTTTAGATGATGAACAAATTCTATTTATAGATGATGTTTATTTATAGATGGTGAGATAATTCTATTTATAGATGTATGTCTACTATTATTATCCCTTAATAATAGTTGGAAAATAACTATTAATGTATTCTCAATGAACACTTGGAAATAGTTAACTGAAGTGGCAAATCAGTTAGCTATAGGAAATTCAAGTTCAAAGGTTGATTGGTGGGACATGCAAGTTGAATTAGTTGTAACTGAGTGATTCGAAGTTGTAACAAAGTTATATGTGTAGTTATGTGAGTTGTAAAGTAGTTTAACTCGGTTAAGTGAGTTAAGCTCAGTTGTACTAGTTGTAACTAAACATAAACTAGTGAGAGATCGGTGAATTAATTATTAATTAATTTACAATCAGTGATCTCACATGCAACTAGATATTTACCACTATTCACTACATGTATGTCAGATCCAGTGGAGACCCAGTTGAGATAACAGGGGAAAGGGATAGTTTGACTATCAGTTGTGACATTAGTGAGTGCACTCATGCAAACACACACAAAATGGATGTGCCCATGAGGAATGTGCAACCTAGGCAAGAGGGATTCATTCATTGCAGGGATTTCCATTAGCAGGGATTGTGCAGAGGAGGTAGGCTTTCTGGAGGTAGTAAATTGGCACATGCATGCCAATTTTTGTATGACAGTGTGAGACGATTGCATATTGTACTAAGAGATCTTGGATTAGAGTTTTGTATGATATTGTTTCATGATCCATGATATATACATAATACATGATAGTGGGTTTTTTAGCTTTATTCTTTCTCGGTAAAAACTTATGTGTTATGTGTGATTGATCTTTCTTCTTGATATTGCAATTGGCAATCATGTTTTAAATTCTGTAAGAATATTAGTAGAAGCGATTTTGTATTTAAAAGTGGCATATAATTGTTAGATCAAGAGAAATCAAGCAATACATAATTTGTATTGAAATTTATACATGGTATCAGAGCACAAAAGATTGCAGAAGATAAGTTTGTGATTGGATAGAATTCGAATTTGCAGAAAGAATTTCTTGGTGCTACAGCTGATTCAAGATCAAAATGGCTTTCAATGGCTTGAGGTTAGAGTATGAACTCGAGGAAAGCTCGAACTACATTGCTTGGAAGGACAGGATGGAGGTAGTAATCGAAGACAATGGCTTGAAGGAATTCATTGACAAAGATGTTCCTAAGCTAGATGCTGCAGACACTGCAAATCTTGATGCATGGAAAAAGAAAGTGGGAAAGGCGAGGAGGGTCACGTTGGAGGGAGTACGAGACCACATTGTCTCAAGCCTCCATGGGAAAGTCAGACCATATTCAATGTGGAAGACTTTGACGGATCTATTCCAAAACAAAAATGACCATAGGAAATTGGTGCTCAAAGATAAACTCAAGAGGATCAAGAGAAGGGAGACTCCATTCCAAAATATCTCATGAAGTTTTTCCAATGTTGGGATGAGTTGGGGAGTGTGGGAATAATAGTTGTTGATGATGATTTGGTGAGCTTGTCTCTCCTAGGACTTCCCAAGAGTTGGCATAGTTATCAAGACTTTGTCAATGGAAGGGAAAATTGCCACATTGGGAATGACTATGGTCAGATCTAGTGCATGAGGAGTTCAGGCAGAACACCAGAGGTGGCTCTTCATAAATTCATGATGATGAAGAGGATTGTGCTTTGGCTGCCAAGGCAAGGAAAGGGAAGGGGAAGAAATTCCATTCAAAATTTGAGTCTAAAGGAAAGAAGTTGGATTTGTCCAAAGAGAAGTGTTTTCATTGTCACGAACATGGGCATATTGCTACTAACTGTCTACAGAAGAAGAATAACAAGAAGG
Source organism: Picea engelmannii (assembly GCA_009831015.1). Classification (NCBI taxonomy): domain Eukaryota; kingdom Viridiplantae; phylum Streptophyta; class Pinopsida; order Pinales; family Pinaceae; genus Picea; species Picea engelmannii. The sequence continues at coordinate 331,877 of ML784721.1, read as the reverse complement.
TTGTTGGAGCTACAACTGGTGATGCCCTTGTCTTGCAATTTGAACTTGAATTCTCCTTGATTGCATGCATGGTATCAAGTGCATTGGGATCAGTGTGGTATTTGGATAGTGGTGCTTCCTTCCACATGACGAGAGATAAGGAGATTTTCAGTGACTTTGAGGAGAGAGATCTCAAAATGCATATAGAGATGGGCGACGATGGACGATACAATGAGACTGGCATTGGTACCATTACCTTTTAGAGGGAGTCAGGTAAACCATTTCAATTGAAATATGTTATGCATGTTCCAGGTCTAAAGAAAAACTTGGTCTCAGTTGCAATGTTGGAAGACAGAGGCTATGACATTGTTTTCAGCAATGGAAAAGCTTTCTGCGACATAAAACAACGGGTCAAGTTAAGAAGATATGGATTCAAGTTAAGAATCTCTACAAGCTAGAGGTAGATGGCTACGGTGCCATGATGGGCAAGGTAGAAAAAGTGGTGAGTGGGGATGAAGGTGAATTATGGCATAGGCGATTGGGCCATCTTCATCATGGAGCCTTGAAAATCATGCAACAAATATCTACTGGACTTCCAATGGGAACACTTGCTCAGTTAGATCAGTGCAAGGGTTGCACCATGGGGAAGTATGTAAAGTCCACCTTTCATGAAAAGGAGAATCGTGCTTCGGTGATCCTGGAGAGAGTTCACAGATGTGTGTGGACCATTCTCGGTTGCTTCAACAACAAAACATAAGTATTATGTTATTTTTGTTGATGACGTTTCTCGTAAATGTTGGATCTTCTTCATGCAGAAGAAGGATCAAACATTCTCAAAGTTCTGTGAGTTTAAAGCATTGGTGGAGAAAGAGTCGAGGAAGCAAGTGAAGGATTTGAGGAGCTATAATTGTGGAGAATACATCTTTAATGAATTCAAAAAAAAATTCAACAAAAAGGAATTCGAAGAGAACTCATAGTGCCTCATAACCCAAAACAAAATGGGGTCGTGGAGAGGAAGAACAAAATGATCGTGGGTGCAGCACGAGCAATGTTGCATGATCAGGGCCTACTAATGCATTTGTGTGTGGAAGCATGAAATACTACGGTTTATGTGAAAGAATGTTGGCCTCATAGAGTACATGGCATGAGTACACCTGAATAAGCTTTCATTGGTAAGAAACCTAATGTTTCTCATTTTAAGAACTTTGGCTCATCTGTTTATGTGCATGTGACCAAGAACGCCAGGAAGAAGTTGGAGTTGACTGCTAAAGTTGGGATATTTGTGGGGTACACAGAAACACCCCATAATTATCATGTGTATTTTCCTAACAATAAGATGACTATTATGTGATGTGATATAAAATTTGATGAGGGGAAAGCCATGCGGTTGTCGCTTGAGAGGGAGCTAGACTTGCATGCAGAGGAGGAACTACTGGTTCCCAAATATGAGTCTCAAGATGTGGATCAACCACATGAGGAGGTTTATGGAGTGGAGGAAGCCACTCATGGAGAGACATCCATAAGAAATGGCAGAAAGCACACCACGAAAGCTGATAGATTGAGACTAGATGCTGCACATAATGTAGGAGCCCCTACTTCACAGCGCAAATAGAGACAATCTCCTAATAAATTTACTGGATACATGGATCTCATGAGAAAATGTATTGTGACTAAACCATCTTCCTTTTAGGAAGTAGTGCAGGATCCCACTTGGGTTGATGCAATGGTGGAGGAGTATGACTCCATTGTCAAAAATAGTGCATGGGAAATTGTCCCAAGACCAGTCGACAAATCAGTGGTAGGTTTGAGATGGATCTACAAGGTAAAGAAAGCTACTGATGGGAGTGTGGAGAAATACAAGGCCAAATTTTTGGCCCAGGGATTCTCACAGATCAAGGGGATAGATTATGATTAGACCTTTTCACCTGTCGCAAGGTACTCTTCCATAAGATCCATCTTTTCACTCTCAACGCAGATGGGTTGGCTCATTCATTAGATGGATGTTAAAACTACGTTTCTCAATGGGATCATTGAGGAAGAAGTGTACATAGAGAAACCTAAAGTATTTGAGATCTTCAGCAACGAGTCGCATGTGTTCCGACTCAAAAGAGCATTGTATGGGCTGAAGAAAGCACCCCATTCTTGGTACACTCGGATAGACAACTATTTCACCGGATTGGGCTTCACCAAAAGTGAAGAGGATGAAAACCTATACAAAATTGTGGTGGAGGGTAAGATTTTAATCATTGTTCTTTATGTTGATGATTTAATACTAACTGGTGATGAGCAGCTGATACACTCATGCAAGTAGGAACTTTCAAAGGAGTTCGGGATGAAGGATATGGGCCTCGTTCATTATTTCCTTGGATTGGAAATATGGCAGTGAGATGGTGAAATTTTTGTGTCTCAAGGAAAGTATGCAAGTGAGATACTGGGTAAGTTTCACATGGAGGGATGAAAACCCATGGATACTCCTCTTCTAGGAAACTAGAGGAAAGAGGATGCTACTTCTGGAGAGGTAGTGGATGCTACTGTCTATCGACAATTAGTGGGTTCGCTAATGTAACTAGTGAGCACGAGACCAGACATTTTCTATGTGGTTAACCAGCTGATTCAAGCAATGGTTAAGCCTACCAAGATCTTTTGGAAGGTAGGTAAGCATGTCCTGAGATACCTGAGGGGCACATCTGAGTATGGATTATGGTATAGAAAGATGAATGAGGTGAATTTGCATGGCTTCACAGATGCAGATTGGGTGAGAAACCCAACAGACAGAAAGAGAACATCAGGGGGGGTCTTTAGTATTGGATCTATAGCTGTTTCTTGGTACAATATGAAGCAGAGATCTGTGGCACTCAATTTAGCAGAAGCATAATACATGGCAACGATTCAAGATGCATGTGAGGCTATCTAGATGAGAAATATATTGGTTGGTTTGTTTGGTTCTCATTTAGATATGAAAGTGATTCATTGTGATAATCAGAGTTGCATTAAACTCTCGATTAATCCTGTGTTTCATGATATATCTAATCATATAGATATCCAGTATCATCATATCATATATTGTGTGTAGTGGAAGATCATGTTGCTTCAGTACATTCCTACGGAAGATCATGATGCAAACATTCTGACGAATGCGCTCACCAGGAGAAAATTCGAATAGCATAGAGACAGGATCGGGGTGATGGATAATCCTTTTCTTGTTGAGAGGGAGTGTTGAGATTCAACAAGAAGATCCTAGTGAAAATTCTGTACCTACACTAGAATGGATCCTTAGGATATTTTCAGGTGGAAGTCTATTTTTAGATGATGAGCAAATTCTATTTATATATGATGTCTATTTATAGATGGTGAGCAAATTCTATTTATAGATGTATGTCGACTATTACTATCCCTTAATAATAGTTGGACAATAAATATTAATCTATTCTTAATGAGCACTTGGAAATAGTTAACTGAAGTGGAAAATCAGTTAGCTATAGGAAATTCAAGTTCAAAGGTTGACTGGTGGGACATGCAAGTTGAATTAGTTGTAACTAAGTGATTCAAAGTTGTAACAAAGTTATATGTGTAGTTATGTGAGTTGTAAAGTAGTTTAACTCATTTAAGTGAGTTAATCTCAGTTGTACTAGTTGTAACTTCACATAAACTAGTGAGAGATCAATGAATTAATTATTAATTAATTCACAATCAATGATATCACATGCAACTGCATATTTACCACTGTTAACTACATGAATTTTAGATCCAATGGAGACCCGGTTGAGATAACAGGTGAAAGGGACATTTTGACTATCATTTGTGACATTAGTGAGTGCATTCATGAAACCACACACACAACGAATGTGCCCACGAGGAATGTGCAACCTAGGCAAAAGGGATTCATTCATTGCAGGGATTTCCATTAGCAGGGATTGCGCAGAGGAGGCAAGCTGTCTGGAGGCAGTAAATTGGCACATGCATTTGCCAATTTTTGTAGGACAGTGTGAGACGGTTGTATATTGTACTAAGAGCTCTTGGATTAGATTTTTGTATGAGATTGTTTCATGATCCATGATATTTACATAATATATGATAGTGTGTTTTTTAGATTTATGCTTTCCTAGAAAAAACATCTGTGTTATGTGTGATTGATCTTTCTTCTTGATATTGCAATTGGTGATCGTGTTTTAAATTCTGCAAGAATATTAGTAGAAGCGATTCTGTATTTAACATTGGCATATAATTTTTAGATCAGGAGAATCCAGGAAATACATAATTTGTATTGAAATTTCTACAGGGTATGAGTCAAGTATAAGAGGCTACCAACTAACTGATGGTACAAGGTGGCATCAAATTCAAAAGAAGTACAAGTAAACAATCTTCAGTCAAGAATGGAAGGGAGAAGGGGCTGGTTTACAATCTTCCATGTGAGAGAAAAGTAGAAGCTATTGTAGGAAAATTCCCATGAGGATAGGTGAATTTCCTCTTGGATATTAGACCCTTATGACCAAGACAGAAAGGTGCTAACTTTGAACACTAACATTCCTTTAAACATAGCTAAACTAGTCAAGGGAAAAAATGAAGAAAGTATGAGTACCTTTTTCTAAAGTTTTTCCTCGCTCAGTCTAGGTTGAGCTTGATATTCAAGTCCTTCAACGAGTCCTACAATCCAATAAACAACAAAAACACAGCATACTTCCTATTCTACCATGATTAGTTTAAAACTAGATTAATCCAAAGAGACAAGTTCATGCAAATGCACACAAACTTGAAGGAAACAGGCCAAGCATATGTATTAATGAGAACTCAAAAGAGATACTTACAAACCATTGATGAATTCACAACAGCCTCTCCAAGTTATCCTCATTCATCCCTTGCAGAAATATCCCAAAATCATAGGTTTGATATCCTAAATCTTTCTCCCAAGACCATAGGTTTGATACCTCAAATATCCATTTTTCTCATCTCCATGGAAATCCCTCATTATATAGGATTTGGAGGCTTAACCACCATGGAGAGAATCACTCATCAAATCCACTAAAAAGGGACTTGGAAGATATTTAGAGAGAAAATATCTCTTAAGGATTTTAGGGAGGAAATATCTCTTAGGGATTTTAAGGAGGAAATATTTCAACCATCCATAAGATCCTCCACCTTCCCTAAAAAATAGGAAACCAAATGTGAGGTGGATTATCAAACTTAATTAATTTCTTTTTCATCAATATTAATAATAATTCATGTGCACTTGGTATTTTTTCCTTCATGTAATATATCCCTCCTGCACATTGACTAGGGATTGTGACATAGGTTATTCCATAGTGTCAAGGTGTATGAGATACTTGTATAGGCATAAAATGAAAAGCGAGACTCGGATTGAGGAACCGTCGTCTTTGTTGGATTCCTGGCATAGGATTTCAGCTAGAGAACCCCTCTCTCTTGGTTCACACCCCTCACTCCCGGTTCACTCCCGGTTGATGCTTGGATTCTAGTTTCCCTAAAAGTTAGTTTTGAGGCTACATGTATTACTATCCAAGAGGTTGGGAGAATGTTGGGAGAAAGAAGAGGAACCTCATTTTCTAGAAAAGGGACACAACACTCCCTATTGTAGGGGAAGGCTAGTATAAGAAGTAACATTTACCAGATAGATGGGGGGATAAAAGTAGTCTTTGACCACTTCGAGAATGGGATCATTCATTTTAAGAAGGACAAGGACTAAAATATCTTCAAGGGAATTTTATATATTTCCATCAAGGACATGGAAAATTCTGATGTGGACAATTTTGCATGAAGGAATTTCTCCTAGACCTCTTCATGAAATATTGTGAATCTATGGTGCATGTACAAAGATGTGAGATGTGGGTTTATGATAATATTTTGAATTTTCCAATAACATTCTCCATTGACCTTGTGTATATCATTCCATTTGGTGTTTGTTGCACTAAGTGTAAAGAACAATGTTGGATAATTATAAGACGTAAGTTAGGTATGAGATATTTGTTACCTCTCTATTACCTTTTATTTTAATGGTATCCATATTTTGTATTGATCAAATGAGGAATTAATTCGGAACTGATTCCATTAGACACAAACTCAATCCTAATTCCAACTAAGGAGAAAAAACAACACACACTAATTAATCTAGGAGTCAAGCATGCAAACAAACCTTCTCACAAAGAAGCGCTAGTTGGTGATGGAATCCAACATCACAGAATCGATGCGTGAAGGGGATGAGTTTCGGTGGGTGGGAAAGTTATATTGACAACCTTCTTAAAAAACTAACGCCCTAGTGCAAGTTACCTCACCGAGTAGTGGGAAACCCATCAAGGATTTCGAGTGAGTCTAGCCAACATTGATCCCAGGTACAACACCACCTTCCCTATGCTGTCAGCTTGTGTAGGAAGTATAAGAGATTATGGCCTCTATGGTACCACCTACTATATGAAAGAAAAGGGGGGATAGTCGTCAGTTAACACCAAGACCAACAAAGTAGGGTTGATTACTTTGAGGGCCCCAATGCGACCTCGTGATTGACCCTTGTGTTAGAAGGGCTTCCCAAATTCAATGATATAGAAACTATATTTCACTCCCTAACTCAAGGATTTATGATTGTTTAGCATATTTAGAAAGTTATTCTCACAATCCTATTCCAAAGCTCTACACCTAAGCTAAGATGGGTTTGAAGAGCCCTAGAAATTTTTCTAGAAAAATTTTAATTAGCGCTTGATTTTAGGTTGTTGTTACTCAAAGGAGTGGTTGTGAAACTGATGGTGTTTTGAATCGACTCTTTAAACCATGCAAGAGGAAAATGAAATGAAATAATTTCAAATTCGATGAAAACTAGCTATGGGAAGGAGCAAGAAGTTTTAAGAAAAGAAATAATTTCTTGATAGATTACTATGTGTGCAGTACTGCTAGGAAAAAAATAGAGGCACAAAATAAATATCCATATCAATGTCACAGATAAAAATTCCACACGAAAAAAATAGAGGCGCAACCATCAAAGAGGCCACAAAAAATTACTTGTCCACAAAAGGGTCACAAGGTGGTGAGCTACATGATCTCAATGGGACAAGGTAGGCATACCCATACTCATTGAGATAACTCATGATATAAATAGTGAGACAATGAAGAAGTCTCGAATACAACATCATGCAAGAAACCATGGCCGGAATATATGAATATGACATAATCAATCTTATATATATATATGCGTGTTGAAATTTGAAGTACATCCCAACTGTGACTAAACTAAGTACATAATAAATGATGCACCCATGTTGAAGGAAGGGGGTGGAAGAGACCTAAGAAGCACTGATAAACAAGAATGGAGCTTCAAACCCCCACATGTATATTCTATCAAAATATGTGAACTGCAAATATCTATAAGTTTTGGTGCATAAGAAAATGCACTTGCTTACTTCAACACACTTGCTTTAGTGTCATTTTTACCTTGCATGCATTATTTTCTTTAGTTCTTTCATACACACAGGAAATTAAAAAAAACATTTCCTTATTTTCTTTAGTTCTTTCTTCCACAAATGACTCATTTGTCCTTAGATTTCAAAGTTCTTATTCTTCCACAGTTAAGTAAAAAATGAGCCTTTGGCAGTTTGGATGAACCTAACTCATGTGGAATTCTTCTTTTGAAACTAAGCATGATTACCTTTGTTCACTATTTTGTAGGTTATTGTGATATCCTTTACTATCTAGCTAACATGGGTTGTAGCATGAAATATTGGTTCATACCCCAAGTATTGGATCCCTTCTTCCATGGATGAGTTTCAGATTTCTCTTTAGTTTGGCATATTTTTCATGGTTATAGCTTGTCCCTATTCTTTGGGCCTTGCAACACCCACTGTGGTCATGGTGGGTACTGGAGTAGGTGCCACACAAGGTGCTCTCATCAAAGGGGGAAAGGTAGTTGAGAGTGCACATAAAGTGAAGACGGGTTGGTGACTATATAAGAAGAGGTGGCTATGGTGAAAGAATAAGAGGTCGAGGTAGTCGACATGGAGGATAAAGCGGATATTAAGAGGATAAGGTAGGGGTGAAAAAACTTGAAGTTTCCCAAAGCCAATGAAAACATGGGGTTTCACTATGGAACACCAAGGTGAGTTGAAAAGATAGGCGCCTAGAGGCATGGAAAGAGTCAATGACACAACTCATGTCAAGAAAAAAATTGGGGTTTCCAGAAGGCAAGGAAGGGCGAGTTGGAAAGATCATAATTATAGTTTCTAGTTGTATAAAACTGATTATAATAATAAATAAGAATCATAATTGCTAGCCGTATAAGTAAAACTTCAACAATAGTTTACTACTCAAACCCATATAAAAGGCGTCACGTGTTTATAACTTCAGATCATATGAGAAATTATAAGAGTTCATTGGTCCTAGGGTACATTTCATAGGCTAGTGATCTAAGGGAAATAAACCCTAGTGATTATGATGGACCACTATATAGTAGGATTTCAAGGCCCATCTTACAACTTAAGTGGTTTATTTTGTGCCCTAAGAGATTAATGCCTACATCAACCATATGTAGTCAAGTCATGAGTCACAAAGATCCATATTTGGTGGGATTGACACATGGCTGCCATAGCATGTTCGTGTCATAGAAAAACAAGTAGTCGATATTTGACCCAACACTATATAGGTAATAAGAGAACCATGTATATCAATGAAGAATTACAAATGTCAATATTGCAATTCAGTGAGGGTTTCTGAAGAAATAGTAACTAGAGTTAGTACCCTGCTTGATGAAAACATTTCAAAATAATGATTTGGTGATTGCAAGTGGTGAGCTCTCTGCCTGAGTGAAATGAAGACCTTTCTCGGGCTACAGAAACCTTAGCTAATATGAGACATTGCTTGTTTGTTGTTGGTGAAGTTTCATAGTTTGCAAATGTGAAAATGAAAACAAATATTGCTTCCATGAGTAATGAAAACTATACTTATTTTTTGAGCTGGTTACCTCATTTTTATGATGAGGTTCTTCATGAGCTAGAGAAAGAATAGAAATGGGGCATGACTACATTTCTAGAGGAGTATAAATTGCTAGTACCAAATTTGTTGATTGAGATAATGTCAATGATATCTGTGATCTTTGTTTCTCATATTGATGGTACACTTGGGGAAGCCTCGATTGGAATAAGGACTTTGATAGGAGTATTATCACATTTATCACATGGAGAGACCTTAAGAAGTTTTGGAGTTAAGACTAGAAATCTTGAGACATTAATTGAATTGCATAATATGACTGGAGCTTTTGCTAGAAATATTAATCACTTGTTTGCAGTTCCTGATATAAAAGTTTTGGAAAATACTTTAAGGGATTTTTATTCACCATATGAGAGTTATAAACAGAGGTATGGTGAATTGGAACATGCAATTATTTTGGCTGAGATTGTTTATCTAAACTTGTGAGGAGTTGTTCCTCGTGATGTGGGTGTTCAAGGAGTTTAGCATAGTGAGACAGTAAGGAGGATGGAAGAATTTATTCCACAAGTGGCTGCCTTACTTGAAGTAGCTATTGAGAGGTGCATAAGTTTCACAAGGCTTTTCAATGCAGAGGCACTTATTCATACATTAGATGATACAATGATTCAATACCTAGTAATGCTACATGAAACATTAAAATCATTACAGTTTGCATATGGAATTGATCATTCTGCACACAGTAATGCTATTGGAATAAGAAAGGAGTCTAGAATTTAATTAAAGTGTCGAGAACATATATTTCTCTTTGAGTTACTTGGTAAACTAGTAACAGAATTGAAGACAATGTCAACAATGGCAAAACGAAGTTTTGGATAGGACTTTTGTTTTTCAGAGTCTTAGGCTTCTGGACATAGTTACTCCAACTGTTTTGCAAGAAAGCGTGCCTTATTTATATAGGAAAGATGATATGGACGAAGGAGGATATATGACTTCCCTTGTATTTGGAATTTCCATGGGTCCTATATAAGAACCCCCATCCTATATTAGAACCCCAAAATCATGTCCAAAGAATTTCTCACGCATAAACAAACCATTTTGACATATTAAATTACCCTAGAAAAAATAAAATGTAGAGGTTCTCACCGAGTTTGGTAGCATTGTTGGTGGGCTTGTGTTCTCATAGAGGTTCTCACCAGTAATCACTTGTGCTATGGCCAGATAGGGCCTCCTTGATGGTGGGCTCGTGTGGGAACGATGGTGGGCAGCCTATCTCCTTGTTGTAGTAATCACACGGGCTATGGTCAGATAGGGCCTCCTCGATGGTGGGCTCGTGTGGGAATGATGGTGGTCCTGTCTCCTTGTTGTAGTAATTACTCACGCTATGGCCAGATAGGGCCTCCTCGATGGTGGGTGCTTGTGTCCTTGTTGCAGTATTGAGTGAGGATGCACGAAGATCTTCAAAAACAGTGAGTGAGCGCAAATGTCTTCAAACAGAGTTTTTGTTTCTCTATTTTGGTTTTGTTACATTTTTCTTTTATTTTTTTATTTCAAGTTATATGTTGTTATTTATTATTTTTATTTATTTTTATATTTGTTATTATATATTATATAATAATATAATATATATATTATTAAATTAAATTTATAAATTGAATTAAATTTATTGGAATTTTATAAAGTAAAAATTATTCCCTTTTACCATTATATTTTACCATATGTTATAAAATGATTTTACCATAGATTTTATAAAATGATATTATAAAATGATTTTACCATATATTTATGACTCCCTTTATTGACATAACCCATATCTCGTAATCCCTATATAACTTGACCCATATAAGATGACAATGATGATGATGAAAATGATGATGTGGAGGATGAGGAGAACAATGACAATGCTGATTACAGTGATAACAATGATGATGATGACCACAATGATGATGATGATGACAAGGATGACGATGATGATGATGACTATGACAACAATTACAATGACGACGATGATGAAAATGATGATGACGATGACAACGAAGATGATGATTAAGAAAGTTGAGGCTTCGTTACAACTCACTGCTGAGTGTAAGGACAAGATCAGTGATACATGAAGAGAAAGTATATGAACAAGATGCAACAATGACAACACATGATTAGGAGATATTGAAGATTTTTTTACCCTAGGAGTCTGATGCAGGAGCATCAACCCTCCCAAGTCAAAATTTGAAATTAAAACCTTCCAGAGGCAGATGTGGCCTTAAGGATATGATTTCCTCTACAATTGATTGAATTTGTTTTTGTAACTGCTATGTTAAGCATATTTTAATTGATTGTGAGCGATTTTTGGGAGTTAGATCGGATCCTTTTAGTAATCTGATCCTTATTACGTTTTAATTGTTATAAATTATGAACCTTTGGGTGTTTTTGGGGAGGCCCCTGAATAATGCAATACCAGGGCGAGTGTGTAGATTAGCCGAGAGGCAATCGGGACCATCGAGGCCATAGTGTAATTCAAGCTTGAATAGATAATAAATTTTTGTAATTATGTATTATGGTGCATTCTATTTCATGCGTGATTATGTGCATAATTGTGTTTGGATGTATGTGCGAGACATAGGCCATCTATCAGAGTTTCAACTCCGAGATACTTTGAAATGATCATATTCTAGTACGGTGAATGATTGACCGTCGATCACAGAATGGATCGATGATGATATAGCCTTTTTGCATAAAAAACGGCGAGGGAAGTAACATAATTCAATTGCCTGAAATAAGAGCATGTGCAGGATTAGAAATCCATGCGTCAGTATAAGGTGGATTTTTGGGGTCCCCTCTCTAGAGATCTGAGACAAGAGTCAGCGCCCCCCCCGAAATGATGTGGATTGTCCATCATCAAAATAAACCTACGGTGGATAGTTAAGAACCTTTTGGATTAGCATGCGGTCATTCAAAAAGTTATACCTAGGTTCAAAGTTATGGAACATATGAGTAAAGGATCGACGCTTGGGGAGCACGGATTTGCACAAAGGAGATTGACAATGACACCAGGGTACTGTTGAATGAATTCGAGGTTGCTGGAAGTATTGTTACAGTCCATTATATGGGCCCATAACCCACAGGTTTGACGATTAGAAGGACACTCAGTTTTCATCTTCATCACATAATATATATGTTTAAAGATTTAAAAAAACAAAGTATTAATGCTTTAGTAGGGCCTTTCAATTTTTTACTAGAATGTCGTATTTACTCCCAACATCTTGCGAGGGGTTTTTGAGGCATTGTTGGAACACAATATTGGAAAACTAAAAACATGGGTCTTAGGTGGCTTAAGGATAAGCTTTCTTTTAGTAGGGATATCTAAAGAGCTTGGTTTCCCATAAAGTGGCTCAAGGACAAGCTTGCTTTGAAAAGAGATGTGTAAAGAACCTAGTTTCCTATCCTTAGGAAATAAGAAAATAAGGAATGTGAGGAAAAGTATCTTCTAACTAACATGTTTCACTTATAGGGGCACATCTATTGGAGGGAAAACTCATTGTTTTCTTATCCATTAAATCTAAGTGGGAATTGTAATAGTTCCTTTATGTCATCATTTGATTCACCCCTTGTGACAATTTAATTCCCTTTTTATTTTATTTTTTGGTATTTTTAAATGCATTTTTTGGTAAGTAACTTATGTGGGTTAATGGAGTAGGCTAGGTTGGTTGATGGGTTAGGTAGGTTAAGTCATTTTTAATAATAATAACAACAAACCAGCAGGACATCATTAGGTGTGATGAACCCCCTAAAATGGAAGTGAAATGTATGATAGAATGTGTAGTTACTCGTCCCATGTGTTGTGAATTATTAACGTTGGGGATTGCTAACTAGTCTTTGTTAGATATGGGTTGTAGTGTTATGGATCTCATAATTACAATTTAACTACAAGAACTTTCTCAATTAACTATTCATTCATGTTATGTGTGCCATATCTTCCCCCCTTTCGGTGAGTTGAAATGTTCAAATTGTTAAAGCTCTTTAATTTTTTTATGTGGATTAGGTAGGTTGGTTTAGAGGGTTAAGTGGGTTAGGTGGGATAGGTTTGTGGATTAGGTGGGGTAAGTATGTCTATTAAGTAGGTTAGTGGCCGGTTATGTAGGTTGTGGGTCAAAGGGGTACATTGTGTAGGCTAGGAGTAGGTTAGGTTGGTTGATGGGTTAGGTAGGTTAAATATTTTTTAATAAGAAAAACAATAAACTAGAAGGACACCATTAGGTGTGATGAACCCCCTAAAATGGAAGTGAAATATATGATAGAACGTGCAGTTACTCATCCCATGTGTTGTGAATTATTAATGTTGGGGACTGCTAACTAGTCTTTGTTAGATATGGGTTGTAGTGTTATGGATCTCATCATTACAATTTAACTACAATAACTTGGTCAATTAACTATTCATTCATTTTATGTGTGCCATATCTTCCCCCTTTTTGGTGAGTTGAAATGTTCAAATTTAAAGCCCTTTAATTTTTTTTTATTTGGATTAGGTAGGTTGGTTTAGAGGGTTAAGTGGGTTAGGTGGGATAGGTTTGTGGATTAGGTGGGATAGGTTTTTGGATTAGGTGGGGTAGGTATATCTATTAAGTAGGTCAGTGTCCGGTTATGTAGGTTGTGGGTCAAAGGGGTACATTGTGTAAGTTATTGGGGTAAGTACCTTATGTGAGTTAATGAAGAAGGTTAGGTTGGTTGATGGGTTAGGTAGGTTAAATCATTTTTCATAAGAATAATAATAAACCAACAGGACACCATTAGGTGTGGTGAGACCCCTAAAATGGAAATGAAATATATGATAGAATGTGTGGTTACTCATCCCATGTGTTGTGAATTATTAACATTGGGGGTTGCTAACTAGTCTTTGTTAGATATGGGTTGTAGTGTTATGGGTCTCATCATTACAATTTACCTACAAGAACTTGCTCAATTAACTATTCATTCATGTTATGTTTGTCATATCATCCTCCTAGAGAAACATTCCTTGCAGAGATAAGAGTCTTGCAAGCTATCAATATCCTACCAATCAAATGATGCTTGGGACATAATGGCTTGTCAAAGTTCATTTGCTAGCTTATAAGTCAATTCAGAATTTGCATGTGAGATATCACTATCATTCGATAGTCAAATTGTTACATTTGATTATCATGCATCATGTGTGAGGGCTCGAGCCACCCCAAACGAAACATAAAAATAATATTTTTCTTATGAACAAGATATGGTACTATCCATTTTGAGGTCTGGCATAAAGATTGTTCTTATAGACTACACTACATTGCACCATATAACCCCTACATAGGCCCTACACTCCTTGCAAACCATGTAACATCATTCAAAGACATATTCATGACCTCTAAGCCCCATTCTTTTAAAATTTGTTTGAGACGTATGTCCTCGCATCTAGTACTGCAAGCACATGCAATAACATCAAAAAATAAGAACTTGATAAATTGCACAAGATTCACTAGTTATGTCGTGTCTTTATTTTTTGCTTTCATCTAAGTACTTTTTTTCTCCATAAAAAATACTTTTTTGCGCCATGCCAACATGATGATGTCAACAATGTAAAGTGCTAGGATAGGTGAAATAGTGAAATGTTGTGAGAAGGCATGGATGACATGGACAAGGGGAAATGGAGAAAACAACTGCCATTTCCAAGATATGGCACGTGGAATTTACATAGGTAAAGGGACCCTTAGTTTATCAAAATTACTCTAAGTATTAATGCTTCAAAATCTACAAGAATATAATTGAATCTTATAATTTATTTTCAATTCACCTCTCCTTGGGGATTTCCTTCTTCATGTTTTTAATTGAATAAATCCTTTCCAATACAAAGACCAAATATCCGCTACATAAGTATTTTTTCTTTTTTCAAGGACTATGTAACAAATCTCAATTCTAAGAAGATTCAAATAGGACCTAAGAACCTTATGTTCTTTCCTTAACCATGGGTGACATAACACTATCATTCAATAGTCAAATTGTTTCATTTCATTGTTATGCATCATGCATACTGAGCGCTTGAGCCACCACAAAGGAAACATACAAAGAATCTTTGTCTTATGAACAAGATATCGTGTTGAAATAATGTAGCTGCAAAGAGTATTCTTATTATTATTGATACATTATTCATAGGATCAATCCCCATTGTGGATTGTTCATGTCGGTTATTGTAATAGGACCAAATCCCCTTTTGCGGATTGGTCAAAAGACAACTGTAATAGGCAGAATAAGAAGTCATCCCCAACAGATATTAAAGAGGCCCATAAATATAATAAAGGTGGGTTTACCCACCCAGTTTGAGAAGTCAGCCCTGCCAGCGAAGAGACACTTCACACGTGCTAGACTTGTATAAATAAAGGAGGCTAGTGCCTCACTTAGACACAACTCACTTGTTCATTTTGAGAGACAAGTTTAGATTGTCTATCGGAGAAGAAGGAGAGAGAGAGTGGCGCATATCTGGGAGAGAATTTTTTGTATTAGTTTAAGAGATCTCTTGGCATTGTATTGGCTATCTATATTAAGGAATTTTTGTTGGGTTTTCTTCCCCTAGAGGGTTTCCTAGGATAAATGTTGTGTCTCTTGTGATTGTGTATTTCTCAATGATCTTGGATTATGCTATTGTTATCTAATGAAATGCAAACATCTATAATAATGACTTAAACATTAACATGGTATCAGAGCCAAGCTGAAGAGAGCATCTTTCACAAGAGAAAAATGAAAAACGTCATTGTTGTCGTACATAAAAATTAGGGCTTTTTGTTGAAAAGGTATTTCAGCCCCAAAACCACCTAGAAAAGTGTGCCCTCCCCTAAGGATCATTTTGGCACCTTCAACGCACCTTTTCAGTGGCTAGATCTCCTGGAAAATGAAACCCTAGTTTCACAAAGTACTAGAAAACCAGAAAACCAGAGTACCAGAGTACCAGAAGTACCAGAAAACCAGAACCACCAGTCTAGAAATCCACAGATCAAGTTTGAGGGGGTAAAAGTTGGATTTTAAAAATTCTGACTACACAGCATACTCGCCTCAGCTCAACACATCTATTCCCTGGATCAAAATTTCAAAATTTGAAGTTTGAAAAATTAGGGTTTCCTCATAAAACCCTAAGTTGCAGTTGCAGTTGCATTTTTAGAACCAATTGCAGTTGCAGTACCAGTTGCAGTCACCTTTGAAGTTTTTAAAGAGTTGGTAATGATTACCACTACTTCCAGATGGTGCCACCACCTGCAAATGATATCAGAGGTATGTACTCACATATGTTTAAATGGTTAAACTTTAAAGAGTATTTGTAGGAGAAGGGATCTGTTGCCATAGATCCAGAAGGATCTCAATATCCAACACATTTAGAGGAATGATGCAACCCAGGTGTGATTATTATGATATGCATCTATTTGTCATGACATTATCTTGATCAGTGTTGCATGTTGAAGCTATGATCAAATTATTAGAAGGATTAAAAGTTGATCATAGATCTTATCCTCTAAGCTAACCTTCCTTCAAGATAGCGTATTGTCTCAGTACAAAAGACATGTTGAAGAAAGCACTCATCACTTGAGTGAATGAGACCTGGAAGAAAAGCAAGCACTCATTCTTGAGGACAAGGCTCCAAGTTTGATTAATCAAGATTAATAAGATTCAAAGGTACACATGACAAGTTGATGACTATAGTTGAGATAGAAGTCTTTGTAAAGTATTATACCTGATAGCATGTGAGGATATAGAGGTATATGCTTTGCCTGATACAACTAACACCTCCTCTAGGAGAAACCTCATGTGTTAGTTCTAGGTTGCCATTGAAGAATTCTTGGTCACAACACTATGAGAGTGTTGACCTCATTTCATATTGTATTCCTTACCTTTAATCTTTGCTTTAGATAAATTATAAGTGATAGCTCTAAAGTAACTACTGTGATGATTGTTCGTGCTATTGCTTTATATTATCAGAAGGATATTATTATTTCTTGTTGTTTTGTTGACCTTGCTCCAGGTCACATGTAATAACCCTAAGGAAGCTATAGGGAAGGTTGAAGAAGGCAACGTGCTAAAGGAGAGACCATAAATGAAGCAATCATCATTGGAAAAGAAGAAGGTGGCTTGCATAAGCTAAAGGGTCACTCAGAAGCTGCCATGACCCACGCCATTGAAGAATGTTGGCATAGAAGATTAGCTCACATCAACTACAAGGCACTACCATACATATGCAAAGCGGTCACAGGTTTACTAGAACTCAAAGGTGACCATGAAGGCGTATGAAATGGATGTACACAGGGGAAGAACATCAAGAACCTATTTCCAAAGAGGGACATCAAGGCAGAAGGAGTCATAGAACTCATTCATTTAGATGTATGTGGCCCAATTCCATCGTCCTCCATTAGTGGGTATGTATACTATGTATCATTCATTGATAATCATTCTTGTAAGACCTGGATATATTTGAAGTGTTCAACAAGTTCAAGGAATTCAAAGCCTTGATAGAGAACCTTTCTGTAAGGAATATTAAGATACTCAGGTTAGATAACGGAGGAGAATATACCTCTAAAGTGTTTGTGAACTTCTACAAAGATGTTGGGATCAAGAGGGAACTCACTACTCCCTATAATCCCCAACAAAACGGTGTAGCTGAACGGAAGAACAAAACCATACTGGAAGTTGTGAAGACTATGATCCATGATCAAGATCTTCCTATGTGCTTATGGATAGAAGCAACAATGGAAGTTGTTTATGTGCAGAACCGATTTTCCCATAGTGCACTTGAGCTCAAGACACCGGAAGAGATGTTCACCGGAAAGAAGCCAGAGGTAAGCCATCTCAAAATATTTGGCTGTCCAGTGTGTTATCACCCCATAAATTATGGGAATCAACTGATGACTTGGATATTATCTGTCTCTAGTATTTTGTTGACAAATGATTTTTCATTCTGCAAATAATTTGAAAGAAAAGAAAAGAAAAAAGAAAAGAAAAGAAAAAAGAAAAGAAAAATAAAAAGAAAAGAAAAAGAAAAAGAAAAGAAAAAAGAAAAAGAAAAGAAAAAGAAAAAGAAAAAAGAAAAAGAAAAGAAAAAGAAAGAAAAGAGGGCATAAAAGAATTGAAACAAAAGCCCCATGCAATAATAGTAACTTGGCCATACCTTTCAAGCATGGCCAAGTTCTTTTTAAATTTAATGTTGATAGGTTAGTGAATACATCTGACCAGACTGTCTAATCCTGGTCAGATAGCCCTTAGGTTAGATTAGTGAATAAATTTGACCAGACTATCTAATCCTGGTCAGATAGCCCTTAGGTAGAGTAATTTCTTAACCCAACAGTTTAATCTGGGTTAATTGTCCTAGGAAGATAGGTTAGCATCTAGGTTAGTTGCTTCATTTGATTTACCACCAATGAAACCAGATTGATGAAAATGATACACCATGTCTCCATTTCCTAAAAATAGTTTAGACGAAGTCCCCTTGGTGGTGTCTATGTGAAAAGATTGGGAAAAACCCGTAAAATGCACTTATCCTAAGTTTCCCAACACATTTTTCTCTGCTCCAAGTGTATGTTCCATGCACTTTTCAACGATCCAGATCGTGGCGCCTAGATCTACGGCGCATAGGGCANCGGGGGGGGGGGGGGGGTCCGGAATCGGTAATAACGTTGGCGCACATCTGGATGGCCCAGGAAAGGGTGCTCAAATCAACGGTTCACAATGGATTCTGGACCCCCCCCATCCATTCTACCTTTAATGGAAAGGGGGGGGTCCGAAATGAGTATTAAAGAGCACGCTAAGATCTGTGGCCTGGAGACGAGCGTGCAGATCAATGGTCTAAAAATGTTTTCGGACCCCCCCTGATGTTTTGATTTTAACCAAAGGGGGGGGGGGTCTGGAATGGTTACTTTTCTCTGGCAGGCCCCTTGACATATGTGGCGTTATTCTATTGGTCCAGAAATCCTATCCTCATTTGCCATCTGACAGTCCTCATCACTCATGGATGTCATCTCCCACTTGTTCCACTTGCTCCCGAGTGTGTCTCATCACATAACTGCTGTCAGTCCCTACTATTAGTACCTAACCCTCTTCACTCATGAACAACCCCTTATTACGACTTTTACCTCCAATCACTAGCCTCCACGTCACTCGTCTGTATGCTTTGGCCACCGTCACCTGCCACCTCATCCCAAATCGCCCGTTGTCCATTTATTATAGGATAACATACCCGTTATCCTGCTGACCTATCTCCCACGTCCAATCGACCCCAGTTTTGAATAAAACTACCGTTATTTCCCTTTCATTCGTTATTTGTCCATCACGCCAGAAAACTTACCTCTTATTCCTCCATTGCTTTCCCGTCACCTTCATCCACAGTCAGTCGACCCCACTAACATATTGTTTATTGCAGGTACTGTTGCAGAGATGGCACCAAAGACAAGGCCAACGGAAGGAGAAGATAATCCTTTTCTTCCTCCTCCTGTCGACCTGGAAAAAATCCCGTTGGTGGATAAAGACAGGTTGATCACAGATACCATTTGTGACTTCAATTTTTCAGACCTCCAGCCATGGCTCCGGGAGGTGTTCCTGGACCAGAGCGATGAGATTGGATTATGGGAGTCCAATTTTCCCCTGTACCTTTTTCCCCAGATACACCACTTTCCCGAATTCGCCCTCAAATGCCAAGCTCATTATATTCTTGACCAGAGGGCCATCATCTCATCATCTGGAGATGTCCTCTTCTTCATCACTCCCGAAGACATTGACCAAATGATGCAAATTCCCCGTGCTGATTCTATCTCTCCTTTCAACCTAGAAATCCTTACAGAGCTGTATCAAAAGATGACCTTTCCACAGAGAGCTCAAATTTTCGAGCTGTTCCTTCCCAACTTCACTCAATTCCCTTCCACCAATCCACCATACTCATCATCCATGTTCTCCACCAAGGGAAACCAGATCATTTCCTCTCTTTGCGCTCTGTTAGGATACTATTGTGACCAGTGGGTAGATGAGCCCATTCTGGGTTTTCTATCCATTTTCTCCACTGATGAAAAACCCACCACCCAGTTCGATTTCAGTACCTTCTTGGCCAACAATATTCATGAACAGTTCATGAATTTTGGCACGGAAGGCATGTTTAGATATTCTTCTATATTGGCCTACATGTTTGTTTTCTATCAAGCAGACAAGTTCAGTTTTTCAATGCAAAAAATGGACGCAGACGAAAGGCCACAGCCAGTCACAGCGTGGACATCTTTGTTGAAGCACAATTCCACAGATTATAGCTTCAAGGCATTTATTGATCTTTTCTACCACCCTGTGGTAAGCATGTTGAGTGGCAGGCCCGAGCCACGAATAAACGACGAGGTCTGGAGAATCCTACATCTCTTGGAAAATGCAAAGACAAGGGACTTGTACCTGTATCAAAACCACACCGAGATCAGAGTTTTCGGGTGTGAATTGGCACCCTACAAGCTGCCAACTTATGTGCTGGTAAGAATCTTTGCGTTAGAGTATATTAGGCAGATTATGAATTCATATGACATTCATTTTGTTTCCCTGAAGAAGAAGCAACAATTAAGAATCAAGGGCCATATTGGCTCTTTCATCTGCAATAGTCGAGGCGCCGGGGAAGAAGCTGACAAAATGTTGAAAGAAATGAAATTCTTTATGACTTTCCCATGGCACTATGATCCATGTGGGATCATTTCAGAAATGCGGGTGAAAAATAAAAACATCCCGTATGTTCATGAGTCCAAGCCAGAGATCGAAAAATTTGCCAATCAGACAGTGTGGGTGCCTGACACCTTGGTTGAAGTTGAGCAGTAGGTTCCCCCAACAAATGTGCAACCAACTACCACGCCACAGGTCCCCAAGGAAAAAGGCCTCGACAAGAGTCATCTCTGCCTGTAACGGAGGTATCATAAGAAGAGTTTCAGATGCATACTAAGAGGCCAAAGACAGTTTCAACGCCTGGCACGACAGTAGAACAAGAAGCCCCACCTACCACAGTAACTACCACAGTAATCAAGCCAGTCATTCCACCTTTTGGTTCGACCCTTTATCAAGGCATCACACCAATAGTACCAAACAAATCCACAGACTCTCCTCTGAACAATCAACCAGGCAAGACTGGGCCCAAATTGGGCATCTTTGAGAAGTACGAGCTGATCAAGAAGAAGAATCAAACCCTTACCAACAGCACTTATGCCCGGTTTCGGAAACAAACGTCGACTGTGCAACATAGACTGCTGTCAACATTCGACACAGAGAAGGGCAGGATGCACATGGTCTTCCTCCAAGCGCAGGTTCTGGATCCCAAGGTAATCTTGGATTATAAGAGGGCCACTTTCGAATTCCAAGCAAAGGACGTGCACCCAGCAGATCAGATGGATCTGCACAAACAAACAGGTGAGATGGTATTCCACACACTGGCACACGCTTCTGCATCAGCAGCTAAATTCCAGGTGTCGCTAAATAATGCTCAAACGCAGCTCAATATGGAAAAAATATCATCCTTTGCAAAGGACAACATAATTAAGACTTTGGAGGAGTTGGTCCTCAAGATCGGCTATGACCCGACAAACGTCAAAGCTGTAGAAGAGATGATAAAGAAGAAAAATGCAGACATCACCTGCTTGAGGAAACAGCTGAAACTTCCAGCTATAGAATACTCACAGGCGGAGGAGATAGCAGAGAAAGAAGGTGAGAAGGATGAAATGCTTAAGCTTCTCATGGAGCAGAACACCCAACATAAAGAAATTCAAGAAGAAATGGAGAAACTGCTAAAGGAGAAAGAGCAGATGAAGTCTATGGAAGCCATTCCATTGATTGCTATCCCAATCTCAAGGACAAGCACAACAGCAGTAACCGCAATTCCATCTGCTACACAAGTGACACCACAAGAGGGAACAACAGATCTTGCCAAATCCATGGAGAAAATGAACCTGCAAGAGACAGAAATTAGCAGGCTGAAGAAGGAAGTTGAGAACCTCCAGGAACTCAAAAATTCTTTCCAAACCAGTCTATCCAAAGAAAAGCAGGTAACTGAGCAGCTCAGGAAGGAACTACAGCAGCTCCAAAAGGAAACAGTGGCAGGGAAGACTTTAGCTGAGGTCAAAGATAATGTATGGACAGGAATCACCAAGTCCATAAATGAAATCTGGCCCATGATCCAAATCATGTTTGAGCAGAACAAGTTGGTCCAGAGGAGTAAACAGGCTATTGAGAAGATCAAAGTGGAATTGGGATATAGACCAACTTAGGCAAATGACATCATCAAATTCCTCAATTCCAAGACCCGAGAAGAGCTAGAAGAGATGAAGATAGAAGACAGGACAGAAACCATCATTGAGGTCAAAAGAGTTTTGACCAAGAGAAGTCTAATGCTTCAGCTGGAAGAAAAGGTGCAGGTCATGGATCAGGGAGTACAAAGATTCTTCAGCAAGATCAAATCTCTCCAAAAGAAAGGTCTCCCAGGTCTGAAGGATATTAATGATAAACTGATGACACTCCCCGATTACAAAAAGAGACTGTCCGAAGTATCTAAGGACAGTTCAAAGTTTGCTGGCATACAAGGTAGTATCACCGACAAAGAATTCATGGATGCTCTTCAGTTGGACATCAATATCCAACATGAGATTTGATACATATTCCTCACTAAGCCCACATTCGCCAAATATACTGAAATGGATGAAGTGTATCAGAGATTTATCAAAGTCACTGTGCCTAGTCACCTCAGATGGGAGGAACTCTGCGATCTGCACGATTAGCAGATGAGCTGTCCAGGTCCAGTCACTTGTCCAGTCAGAAGAGGTTACACAAGAACCTCGCCAACGGCCTACCCAAGAAATTCCGCATGCAGTTGTACTGAGTCATCAAGCAATTTTGATTAGTTAAATTAGTTAGACTAAAAATAGAATGAGCATGTCTTGATTAGTTATGACAGGAACGTTTGTAATTTGAATTATAAATACTTCACCTTTTGAAGTATTGAGGGTTTTTGATCTTTACACCCTGATGCTATCAAACTGTAATCATTTTTGAAGAGATCTACCATTAATAAAGAGGAAGCACTTTTATAGGATTCTTGCATGTATTCACTGGTGACGTTTTTCTCTAAGTTGAATGTTTTTCTTGCTTTGTGATCATTTTGTTTTCTGAAACTAATATTTAAAAGTAACGCATGTTGCAAGATTTATCTTAGATACCCTGTTTCCGACTTTAAAGGTTTTAATGTTTATCTTTTGAGGTTTTCAATTAAGGAATTCTTAACTGCTTCTTAGTTGAATTATCTATCTCATCTTTTTTTCTGTCCATCATTTAAACTATTGAAGATACAGTGAGTATATTATCTCTCCCTGTGGAAGTATTCCTTTACGTTTATGGTTTGTATCTCATGTTTGTTATAACACAGACCCCATAGCCCAATGGAGGTTTAGACTGTCTCAAACAATTCAAAAACACTTTTACACCAAAACCTACCTGTTCCTTTACCTAGCCTAATATCTAAAGTCAGAAACAAAGCTAAATCATATAGAGAGATCCCTCTCTGAAGCTGGAAGGGCTAGATCCCAGCTTTAAAGGTGGTTGGATAAAGTTACCTTTGTAGATTTCTTCTTTTTCAACCTCTAGGAAATTTACCAAGTGCTAACATAATGGCGACCATACTGGGGAAATGAACTAAAAACTGATAATTTCACGTTTTCTTTCCCCGAAAAAGAATGTTTGATTTTGAGAAGAAAGTGATGTTTAGAGGTTGATCAAACTTTGTACATATTATTTTCAGACTCACAAAATAAAAAAAATTATATACATATATAAAAACCAAAAAGAGTTCTGGCTCCCAAGAAAGTTCACACTCGATCTCATCCAGACCCAGAACCCGCGATAGTGATAGATAACCCTAAGCAGTTGTTCAGGCAAAAGACCTTAGTTTCTGGTTCAGTGAGTTATACTCCCCTTCATAAGTCTCCTTCCTTTTCAGGAGAACCAAATATCTCTCAAAACCTTGATCTTGATCCCTTTCCACAACGAAGCCTGGTTAGAACACGGTCTGAAACTTTTGTGTCTAGACTTGTCTTTGACCCAACTGTGTTGCAACCCCGAACCTCTGAAGTCTTGTCTCCCATGACTAAACTACAAATCACTACCTCAGTACCGCCCAATCCCTCCTCGTCCTCGTTTTTATAACCCTAAATTGCACCATTCATGCTTACCTGGCACGAGGCCAACTAATTGCCCTTCATTGCCTAAGCCATGCTGAACAGACTCTTCAAAAACCTCCTAAATTAAGTAACCCGCGCCCTAACCTATCACTGGGCGCGTTGGAACGCTGGCAGGCCTTATACTACATGCGTTGGAACGCTGGCTGGCCCACTACAGCCAGCGTTTACCTAACAAAGCAAAAAATCAGGAAAGTTTTCGACGGATCGAGAAGCTTTTGGTCAGTTAACTGGAACTCCCAGCCATGCATGGCTGAGAGTTCACCTAAACCCTAGCTCCTTCTAGCCTATAAAATAAGGGGTGGGGGTACCATTCAAGCGAGGAAAATCATAACAAAGAAACTATGCCCAATTGCCGAGTCCATTTTGTCCCAACCCTTTAGCCTTTCCTCAAGATTTAGGAGAATTCAAGCAAAGCAGTTGGAGGACAAAGAAGAGGAGGAGCCCAGGATCAAGATCGAGGAACGGTGGCCGATCTCTATAATCATTGTAAGTTGATTCGTATTGAGATTAATAAAAAGATGCTTTTCCCGTCCCAAATACATGAGTCTCATATGTCTTATTTGATTTATGTTTAATCTCTAACCCTCTAGTAGATCAATAGCATGCATGCGTAGTTTTGTCTTGATTGCAGGATCACTTTTGGGAAGGAGCAACAGCAACAAGGAGATAAAAGCTCAACGGGGGATCTACATCAACCGTCGATAAAAAGGTTAGTTGATTCTTCCCATGTTTGCATGAGAAAAAGGGTTTTAGGTTTGGGGTAGAAGGTTAAAAGTTATTTCTTAAGGGTCATGATCTGCATGCAAGTTTTAGCCCTAGCTTGTTAGTCCGTAGGGTAGAATAACCCCACAACAAAATTGGCGAATCCACTTGGGAGATTTACTCTTAGGGTTCCCGGATTTGGTTAAAAGGTATTTTGGATAGTTCAAAGAAGTTCAGTCTCTATTTCTTTGTTTATTTTTGTTGTCTGTTAGGTCAAAGCTAGCAGGGAACCTGATTATCAATACCAGTCCTTCCTTGATTGTTGCTTGACATTTATTCTCGGGACACACAGAGGTACACGCGGCCTACAGAAGGCCTGCATGCGTGTAACCCGCGCCCTAACCTCTGGTAGCCTGCGTGTGAATGCTTGCTGCAGAGGTTTCAGTAGCGTGTAGCTTTCAAAAAGCTTGAGAGGCAGTCTCCTCTTCCCTGTCAGAAGTTTGTCTTCTCAGGGGGATTTCTGGATCCTGTCTGGGTCTTGTTGGTTTATTGTCTTGTTCTTCAGTCTGCCTTATTGTGTTGGTCATTCTTTGCATTTTGCTTTCTTGTTTGCAAATTTTCCTTTTCGGTTGAAGTAATAGCATCTAAGCCTTTTAGAGACTCTGGTTTTCAATACCAGAGGCCTTTTTTAGGTCTAGACCGCCTGTGTGTTGTTGTATCTCTGCTTTTATACTGACCCGCGACCTGTTTAAGGCTAGATCGCGGGTACCCACGCGCTGTAGTAGCTCAGCATGCGTTTTCACGCGTGCTGTCTTGGTGACAGTCGCGGGCTTGATTGGTAGATTTTCAGCTTGGGTGGGGCAGTCATCCCCTCCTGTGGTGAGAGGAGCTCCTCTCAGGGGTATAGAGTCTGGAGCTGCACAGTCAGCAGGTTAGGGCATCTTATCCTTTGCCTGTGTTTGTTAGTTGATGTTTTGATAGAAAAGACAAAAGAGAAAAAATATTTGTTTTATGGTTTTTAGGCAAGTGTTAGAATCGGTGCTGTCTTGATTGCTTTTTCACATTTTGTGCTCTGAGTCTTTTTGTGATCTGCGCTTTAAGCCAGAGTTTTCTTTTTATTCTCTTGGTTTTGTTCTTGTCATCATTTTTCCTTGTTGCATTCTTTTGCAATAAAATAAAAAATAAAATAAAAATTTCCTATTTCATTTTCTTCTCGATTTGAAGATTGTGTTGTTGCATCAGTAGCTAGGAAAGAAGTCTTTTTGCATAATTCTTTGCAGTGCATGTCAAGTATAAGTAGCTCACAGATCTGAGTGAAATTCCTTCATATTTACTGCATGAAATCTTAGTAATTTTGAAAAGAAAAGAAGTCTTTCTTGTTGAAAAGTTGCTGGTTTTACATTTTCGTAAAAGTTTTGTTTCCAAGCATTTCTTGTTCATTTTGCTTTGAGTCTTTTTACACACCATCAGTTTCACTTTCACACCTTGTGACTTTAAAAATCCCATTAAAAGCAACGCTAATTAAAATCAAGTAGACTTTTCTGTTTGTATGGTGCATACACTAGCTCAGGAATAGGGCCTTGGAATAGGTTGGAGAGTAAATTCTCCAAGGCCACCCAAACCAAACATTGGAGACTGTCAATAGGGAGTGTAGAAGTCCAGTTACGGAAAGTTATTCAGGACCCCCCTCTAACACAGGGGATAAACACGAGGTCGCGTAAGGAAAGGTAGCGGAGATAACCCCTCCAAAGCTGGACCGAGTGTTGTGGAGAACACATATCGAGGATCTGTTAGGGGATTCCGTCGTTTGCATTTGCCACGGAGCTTCATGGGTCTCGAATCCATTCGAGGTCCTCAGTTGTCTTCCAGACCACTTGTTCTTGATACCCTTGACAGGTTTCGGGCTTGATACCCTGCTCATTGTGGTCTACCCGACTATCGACTGTACCCGCCTGATAACTGTTCACGTGCTAGCAAACTAGTTGCCAATATTTTCTAGGGACATACACAGGTGACTGCGGGGGCATACCACGGTACCTAGGACAGACATCGGACCACGCTTTGCAGAGTATACCCGGAGGGTGCTTCCGTATTTGAGTTGCACTTGCACCAGTAAGTTTCTCTAGTGTTGGTTGTTGTAACTGTTCTTCCAATTAGTTTAGTGCTTGCTTGATTTATCTTCTAGGGGATTTATTTTAGTGTGTGTTGCTGTTTGTTCGTGTAGAATACCTTAGCGTGTCATGAATCTTCTCACACAGTGGAGGATTTAGAGCTCTGCCGGTCACGAAGTCTTCTGGGCTTGCCGCCAGTTATACTGGAGCCACCCCGCCACCCTTGAGGCGGAAGTTAGAACAAAGAGGGTCTTACGAAGCAACCGGGTCTCAAATCATTGAGCCCGAACAACTCCCGGAGGAATCATCCGCCAATATTCGATCAGTTGAAACCTCAAACACTGATATCTGGCTGGACATTATTGTGCCAATTCAATTTTACGAACGCCTATCAGCGCCTAACCCAGTTATGGAACCAAACTCTGGGATTTCTTCCATTCCCATCACTGTTGCTACCACAGGAGAAGCTTCTCCTAACTTGCCTTTGTCGACGGCCCGGGCCACCATGGTCTCAGCCGCAACTACGTCGCACAGTGGACCGAACCAATCTATCGCGGCAACCACACCTCCTTACACACCTAGTGCAACAGGCCCTCCGTTTTCATACGATATGCCTAGTTCAGGTACGAGTCCTGCACTCACTTCTTCCACTTTACAGACTTTGGGTCTAGGGGCAGGGAGCTCTAACGCTCCTCTGCAAGGTCAACTTGGGGGCATTCCTGCCCCTTTCAATGCTTTTACTTACGCTGGAGGTCATATCCCTCCTTCGTCCCCTTCGCTTAGTGGATTGCATCAGCAGTCCGTCGAGCATCCCGCACACACTAGTCCACTTGGAGCTGGGAGTCAAGGAACACATGCGCAAACTCTGCTGGTAAGTTCGTCGCCATTTGTTTGGAACGGGACGTTTGGTAATAACACTTTCGCATCCACTGCTTTCCCATCGGGGGGCACACCCATTTTTGGACAGTCTACGCCGGCACAGGGTACTATTCCTGCGCTGGGGGCACATATACCAGGACCTTGGAACTCAGGACAAGGATCCGTTCCTTCATCTGGAATGCCGTTCTGGGGCAATTCTTTCCACAGTGAATGGAACCCCGGACAGACTTCTATGCCTCTCCCCTTGGGACCGGCATGGGGTAATCCTTCCCAAAGTCCGTCAAACGCGATGAATGCCCAACATCCTATGTCCTTCATGGGGAATTAGCAAATGATGTCTCCTCAAATGCAAAACCCTTACGCTGGTCAGGGCCACGGTTTCTACCAAAACCCTGGCCAGCAACCAAACTTTTCCTGGCAACCTGGTGCCAGTCAAAC
>ML784721.1:283346-293973 GCA_009831015.1 Picea engelmannii | reverse complement strand
AAAGAACAAAAAAATCAAATATACCCCAAAAAGAGGATGGGAAAAGTATTTTCTTTATTGGCAGCATTATGAGTCGCCCTTGGATAAAGCACATCTGTCTGTTTGATTCATCAGACTTTGGGATGTAGTATGACCTTAGGAATCTTTTCTCACTATATTGAGTTGTGTCCTCCACCGTTTGGTTACTCTTCCAAACATATGGAGAGTTTGCGTTGCCTCCTGCTTCCTAGACTTATGATTAACAGATATGCTGCCTGAGTCTTATCACTTGTCGTGCTATTTTCCAAGGGAAGTTTGTCACTTAGCCTGAGTCGGCCACTCTGCAACATGTCTCTTGTCCGCATACCCGGCCATCCTGAACGTCCAATCAAGTCTTTGTTCGAAATCACTGAAGCCTTCAGTCCAATCATCAAGATTATCAAGGTCACAACCGACGAGCCGTCGAAGACCTCTGGTTAGTGTAGTCGTGCACTCATATTACACTCCTACCTGAGTTTATAAGATTTTGAAGTTGTTGCTCAAGCTCTGAAGTACAGCCATCAGGCCGAATCAGCTTCTGAAAGATGGATACTTTCTATGTATATCTTTCTGATTTCGAGATATAGCTCCGCTGTGTATTGCTCACAACTACTCTTTATAGTTATTTGACATGGATCTACAGTGTATTTGATTGGTAGCCATGGTTCTGATTTATCCCGAGCATGGGTATGCCCGCCTCGGTGAGACATTTGATATTTTTTGCAGACGACACTTCCTGATTCTTGATTCCTGGGCCCACTCATTCAGCATATCAGTACAAATTGGTAAAGAACTGGTAATGTATTTCGGCCATCAGATGCTCTTCTGACCTCACACATTAGGGGGCATCTGTTATAACCCTAAATTGCACCATTCATGCTTACCTGGCATCAAGCCAACTCATTTCCCTTCATTGCCTAAGCCATGATGAACAGACTCTTCAAAAACCTCCTAAATTAAGTAACCCGCGCCCTAACCTATCACTGGGCGTGTTGAAACGCTGGCAGGCCTTATACTGCATGTGTTGGAATGCTGGCTGGCCCACTACAGCCAGTGTTTACCTAACAAAGAAAAAAATCAGGAAAGTTTCCAACAGAATGAGAAGCTTTTGGTCAGTTAACTGGAACTCCCAGCCATGCATGGCCGAGAGTTCACCTAAAACCCTAGCTCCTTCTAGCCTATAAAAGAAGGGGTAGGGGTACCATTCGAGGGAGAAAAATCATAGCAAAAAAACTCTGCCCAATTACCGAGTCCGTTTTGTCCCAACCCTTTAGCCTTTCCTCAAGCTTTAGGAGAATTCAAGCAAAGCAGTTGGAGGACAAAGAAGAGGAGGAGCCCAGGATCAAGATCGAGGAACGGTGGCTGGTCTCTATAATCATTGTAAGTTGATTCGTATTGAGATTAATAAAAAGATGCTTTTCCCGTCCCAAATACATGAGTCTCATATGTCTTATTTGATTTATGTTTAATATCTAACCCTCTAGTAGATCAATAGCATGCATGCGTAGTTTTGTCTTGATTGCAGGATCGCTTTTGGGAAGGAGCAACAACAGCAAGGAGATAAAAGCTCAACGGAGGATCTACATCAACCGTCGATAAAAAGGTTAGTTAATTCTTCCCATGTTTGCATGAGAAAAAGGGTTTTAGGTTTGGGGTAGAAGGTTAAAAGTTATTTCTTAAGGGTCATGATCTGCATGAAAGTTTAAGCCCTAGCTTGTTAGTCCGTAGGGTAGAATAACCCCACAACACTCGTCTTCAGTCGCTACCTCTCCGACCATCTAGGTTGTCATTCCACCTCCTCCACCCATCATGGCAGCTTGATATGCTCCTTTGGTGTTGGCTACGCTGCTACATGCCATGCCCCAAGACTACCAAACAAGACTTCCACAGTTCGATGCAACCGGACCTTTAAACACCCAACAACATGTGGATAAAATGAATGACTATTTCGACCTGCAAGAAGTTGACAAGGCTAACGTTCAAATGCAACTGTTTTCCCAGAGTCTGATAGGAGACGTCAAGAAATGGTTCAAATATTTACCTGCCGCCTCAGTTCCTGACCTTGTCGCATTCCAAAGAAGTTTTAATGACAGATGGGAGGTAAATAAAAACCCTCTCCAAATACTTTCAGAATACAAGAATATAAAAAGAAATCAAGGCGAGACGGTACAAGATTATTGCACCCATTTTAACAACATGTACAATGCAATCCCAACTGAAATCAAACCTCCACAGGGTTTGGCATTGATTAAATTCCCTGATGGATTTGATGCTGACATGTCTTACCAATTAAGAGAACGAAATGCTGCCACCCAAGTTGCTCCCTTTGATAGAAAAAGAAATCAAGAAAATGTATGATGCCAAGATCATAGTCCCGCTACGTTTCTCTAAGTGGGTCTCTAATTTAGTCCCTACACATAAGAAAACTGGTGAAATCAGACTCTGCATAGATTTCTGAAATCTGAACAAAGTATCCCTGAAAGATAATTACCCATTACCGAAAATGGACCACCTCCTTCAAAGGGTGGTCGGGTCCAGTAGGATATATCTGTTGGATGGTTTCTCAGGCTACAACCAGGTCCTAGTTCACCCAGACAATCAAGATAAAACCGCTTTTACCACACCATGGGGCACTTTCATGTATGTGAAGATGCCTTTTGGTCTGATGAATGCAGGAGCCACGTTTCAGAGGGCAATGGATATCGCCTTCGTGGAAGAATCTGGTAAGTTTATCGTCGTTTATTTAGATGATGTGACTGTGTTTTCCAAATATTATGATGGACACCTACGACACCTTAGACGAGTTTTCGAGAAATGTAGAAGGTTTGGGATTTCTTTAAATCCTAAGAAGTGTCTTTTTGGGTTAGAAGAAGGCAAACTATTGGGACACATCATCTGTAAAGATGGAATCAGAATAGACCCCAGCAGAATCAAGGCCATACTAAAGTTAGAACACCCAAGAAACCTCAAAGAACTACAATATTTTATCGGGCAAATTAACTTTCTACGAAGATTCATCCCCAATCTGGCCGAACTCCTCCGAAACATTGCAAACATGCTTAAAAAGGATGTAAAAATAAAATGGGACTCTGAGTCTAGACAATACTTTGAACAAGTCAAACAAGCACTCACAGAAGCCCCAGTTTTGATCAGTCCCGATTTCACTAAAGATTTTTATCTTTTTTCTTTCGCTTCTAAACATACTATAGAAGCGGTATTACTGTAGAAGAATAGTGAAGGGTATGAACATCCCATAGCTTTCTTCAGCAAAGCTTTAAGAGATGCTTCCCTGAACTACAATATTATGGAGAAGTAGGCTTTTTCTTTGGTAAAAGCCATAAAAAACTTCAGGGTCTATATTCTCCATTCTCACACCATAGCTTGTGTTCCGAATGCGGTAGTAAAGGATATTTTGACACAGGACAACCCTGATGGATGAAGGGGAAAATGGATTGCTGTCATTTTAGAATACGATATAGAGATTAAGCCCACAAAACTAATCAAAGGCCAAGTCCTTGCTAAATTAATGGCTGAATCTAACTTCCAGGCTCTTGACATTAATTTTCTAGATGTGGCAGATGAACAAGGCGAGATGGTGACTCCAAACGTTAGAGAGGTATTTCTCAACTCTCCATGGTATGCAGACTTTATATTCGTTTTACAAAATTTACAAGCTCCCCCTGGTTTAACTAAGACTAAAGCTAGATTTTTAAAGTTGAAAGCTTTGAAATTCTGTATTCTAGAAGGAAATTTGTATTGGAAAGACCCTGCAGGTATTCTTTTAAATTGTTTACTGAAATATGAAGCTGATAAAGTGTTGCAAGAGTTTCATGCAGGGGAATGTGGTGGCCATTTGAACTGGAAGGTTACAGCCAACAAAATACTCAGAGCTGGATTTTACTGGCCCACCTTGTTTGCAGATGTACATCAGAAAGTAACAACATGTCACCAGTGTCAACTGTTTGAAGGTAAAAGGAAACTCCTTCCCCTACCTCTTAAACCAATCTCAGTTGAGGCCCCTTTCCAGCAATGGGGACTCAATTTCATTGGAGAAATACACCCCCCGTCTTCAAGCCAACACAGATGGATTCTTACTGCCACTGATTATTTTACCAAATGGATCGAGGCAGTACCAAGTAGGCAAGCCACTGACTCAGTAATTATCAAATTCCTTGAAAACAATATTTTATCTTGTTTTGGTTGTCCTAGAAAGACTATCAGACAATGCAGCTGCTTTTCGGTCGAAGAAACTCATAGATTTCTGCAACTAGTACCACATTGGTTTGGGGCATTCCACAGCCTACTGCCCTCAGGGGAATGGGTTGGCAGAATATTCAAACAAAACTTTAGTAAATATCATCAAGAAAACATTGCAGGAAAACAAGAAATCATGGCACGATAAGTTGGTGTTTGTTTTATGGGCTGACAAACTGACCACCAAAAGGTCAATTGGTATGTCACCATACCAGCTGGTCTATGGTACAGAGGCAGTTTTCCCTACTTCTCTAGGAGTCCCTGTCATGAAATTACTTCAAGAGGTGCAAGATGAGCCAAATGACTCACAAAGAAGAATCAATCAGATGATTCATTTGCAACAGACTAGAGAAGAAGTTTTCAACAAAACACTGGTCGTCCAAGAAAACATCAAGAAGATCTTTGAAAAACAAACCAAGGAAGATGATTTTGAGCTGGGAGATCTGGTGTTGAGATGGGATGCCAGGAATGAGGACAAGGGAAAGCATGGGAAATTTGACAACCTGTGGACAGGGCCATACATGATCCAAACTTTCAGAGGAAACAATGCTTTCTTGCTAAACAACGTCGATGGGTCAGATCTGCCAGGAGCACCTGTGAATGGTAGAATGCTGAAACATTATGTCCCACCTCAGTAAAAGATTTGAAGAACTCACTCTCCATTGTACATACCAGTTTAATTTTCATTTTTCACTTGCAAGTTCTGAGTGAGGAACATTAGTCAGTCGGTTGAAGCCCGAAGAGAAGGCCCTAAGCTGCTGACCATTGTTTTTCCAAGTTTTGACAACAAGACCAATGAAAGCTACTAGGCAGATATGTTCATAATGACAGGAACCAAGATTCTAGGCACTTAACAGAGCAAGTACCATCCCCAGGCAGAGCCGCTGTTATCACCCCATAAATTATGGGAATCAACTGATGACTTGGATATTATTTGTCTCTAGTATTTTGTTGACAAATGATTTTTCATTCTGCAAATAATTTGAAAGAAAAGAAAAGAAAAAAGAAAAGAAAAGAAAAAAGAAAAGAAAAGAAAAAGAAAAAGAAAAGAAAAAGAAAAAGAAAAGAAAAAAGAAAAAGAAAAGAAAAAGAAAAAGAAAAAAGAAAAAGAAAAGAAAAAGAAAGAAAAGAGGGCATAAAAGAATTGAAACAAAAGCCCCATGCAATAATAGTAACTTTGCCATACCTTTCAAGCATGGCCAAGTTCTTTTTAAATTTAATGTTGATAGGTTAGTGAATAAATCTGACTAGACTGTCTAATCCTGGTCAGATAGCCCTGAGGTTAGATTAGTGAATAAATTTGACCAGACTGTCTAATCCTGGTCAGATAGACCTTAGGTAGAGTAATTTCTTAACCCAACAGTTTAATCTGGGTTAGTTGTCCTAGGAAGATAGGTTAGTATCTAGGTTAGTTGCTTCATTTGCTTCACCACCAATGAAACCAGATTGATGAAAATGCTACACCATGTCTCCATTGCCTAAAAATAGTTTAGACGAAGTCCCCTTGGTGGTGTCTATGTGAAAAGATTGGGAAAAACTCGTAAAATGCACTTATCCTAAGTTTCCCAACACATTTTTCTCCGCTCCGGGTGTATGCTCCATGCACTTTTCAATGATCCAGATCATGGCGCCCAGATCTATGGTGCACAGGGCATTCCGGACCCCCCCCGACCGTTCTGCTTTTAACCGGGGGGCGGGGGTTTGGAATCGGTAATAACGTTGGCGCACATCTAGACGACCCAGGTAAGGGCACTCAAATCAACGGTTCACAATGGATTCTGGACCTCCGTTCTGCCTTTAATGGAAGGGGGAGGGGTCCAGAATGAGTATTAAAGAGCACGCTAAGATCTGTGGCCTGGAGACGGGTGCGCAGATCAACGGTCTAAAAAGGTTTTCGGACCCCCCCTGATGTTCTGCTTTTAACCAAAGGGGGGGGGTCCGGAATGGTTACTTTTCTCTGGCGGGCCCCTTGAAATACGTGGTGTTATTCTATTGGTCCAGAAATCCTATCCTCATCTTCCATCTGATAGCCCTCGTCACTCATGGACGTCATCTCCCACTTGTTCCACTTGCTCCCGAGTGTGTCTCATCACATAACTGCTGTCAGTACTAACCCTCTTCACTCATGAACAAACCCTTATTGCGACTTTTACCTCCAATCACCAGCATCCACGTCACCTGTCCATATGCTTTGGCCACCGTCACCTGCCACCTCATCCCAAGTGGCCATTGTCCATTTATTACAGGATAACATACCCGTTATCCTGCTGACCTTTCTCCCGTGTCCAACCGACCCCAGTTTTGAATAAAACTACCGTTATTCCCCTTTCATTCGTTATTCGTCCATCGCACCAGAAAACTTACCTCTTATTCCTCCATTACTTTCCCGTCGCCTTCATCCATAGTTAGTCGAACCCACTAACATATTGTTTATTGCAGGTACTGTTGCAGAGATGGCGCCAAAGCCAAGGCCAGCGGAAGGAGAAGAGAATCCTTTTCTTCCTCCTCTTGTTGACCTGGACAAAATCCCATTGGTGGATAAAGACAGGTTGATCGCAGATACCATTTGCGACTTCGATTTTTCAGACCTCCAGTCATGGCTTGGGGAGGTGTTCCTGGACCAGAGCGATGAGATTGGATTCTGGGAGTCCAATTTGCCCCTGTACTTTTTTCCCTAGATACACCACTTTCCCGAATTCGCCCTCAAATGCCAAGCTCATTATATTCCTGACCATAGGGCCATCGTCTCATCATCTGGAGACGTCCTCTTCTTCATCACTCCCGAAGACATTGACCAAATGATGCAAATTCCCCGTGTTGATTCTGTCTCTCCTTTCAACCTAGAAATCCTTACAGAGCTGTATCAAAAGATGACCTTTCCACAGAGAGATCAAATTTTTGAGTTGTTCCTTCCCACCTCCGCTCAATTCCCTTCTACCAATCCACCTTACCCGTCATCCATGTTCTCCACCAAGGGAAACTAGATCATTTCCTCTCTTTGCGCTCTGTTAGGATACTATTCCGACTAGTGGGTAGATGAGCCCATTCTAGGTTTTCTATCCATTTTCTCCGCTGATGAAAAACCCACCACCCAGTTCGATTTCAGTACCTTCTTGGCCAACAATATTCATGAACAGTTCCTGAATTTTGGCACGGAAGGCATGTTCAGATATTCTTCTATATTGGCCTAAATGTTTGTTTTCTATCAAGCAGACAAGTTCAATTTTTCAATGCAGAAAATGGACGCAGACGGAAGGCCTCAGCCAGTCACAGCCTGGACATCTTTGTTGAAGCAAAATTCCACAGATTATAGCTTCAAGGCATTTATTGATCTTTTCTACCACCCTGTGATAAGCATGTTGAGTGGCAGGCCCGAGCCATGAATAAATGATGAGGTCCAGAGAATCCTACATCTCTCGGACAACGCAAAGATAGGGGACTGGTACCTGTATCAAAACCACACCAAGATCAGAGTTTTTGGGTGTGAATTTACACCCTACAAGCTGCCAACTTATGTGCCGGTAAGAATCTTTGCGTTAGAGTATATTAGGAAGATTATGAATTCAGATGAAATTCATTTTGTTTCCTTGAAGAAGAAGTAGCAATTGAGAATCAAGGGGCAGATTGGCTCTTTCATCTGCAATAGTCGAGGCATTGGGGAAGAAGCTGAAAAAATGTTGAAAGAAATAAAATTCTTTATGAGTTTCCCATGGAACTATGATCCATGCGGGATCATTTCAGAAATGCGGGTGAAAAATAAAAACATCCCGTATGTTCATGAGTCCAAGCCAGAGATCGAAAAATTTGCCAATCAGATAGTGTGGGTGCCTGACACCTTGGTTGAAGTTGAGCAGCAGGTTCCCCCAACAACTGTGCAACCAACTACCACGCCACAGGTCCCCAAGGAAAAAAGGCCTCAACAAGAGTCATCTCCACCTGTAATGGAGGTATCATCAGAAGAGTTCCAGATGCATACTAAGAGGCCAAAGATAGTTTCAACTCCTGGCACAACAGTAGAACAAGAAGCCCCACCTACCACAGTAACTACCACAGTAATCAAGCCGGTCATTCCACCTTTTGGTTTGACCCTTTATCAGGGCATCACCCCAACAGTACCGAAGGAATCCACAGACTCTCCCCTGACCAATCAGCTAGGCAAGAATGGGCCCAAATTGGGCATCTTCGAGAAGTACGAGCTAATCGAGTAGAAGAATCAAACCCTTACCAGCAGCACTTATGCCCAATTTCAGAAACAAATGTCAACTATGCAGCATAGACTGCTGTTGGCATTCGACACAGATAAGGGTAGGATGCACATGGCCTTCCTCCAAACACAGGTTCCAGATCCCAAGGTAATATCGGATTATAAGAGGGCCACTTTCGAATTCTAGGCAAAGGACGTGCACCCAGGAGATCAGATGGATCTGCACAAACAGAGAGGTGAGATGGTACTCCACACACTGGCACAGGCTTATGCATCAACAGCTAAATTCCAGGTGTCGCTAAATAATGCCCAAACGCAGCATAAGATGGAAAAAAGATGGTCCTTTGCAAAGCAAAACTGAATTAAGACTTTGGAGGAGCTAGTCCTCAAGATCGGCTATGACCCGGCAAACGTCAAAGCTGCAGAAGAGATGATAAAGAAGAAAAATGCAGACATCGCCTCCTTGAGGAAACAACTGAAACTTCCGCCTATAGAAGACTCACAGGCAAAGGAGATAGCAGAGAAAGAAGGCGAGAAGGACGAAATGCTTAAGCTGCTCATGGAGTAGAACGCCCAGCTTAAAGAAATGGAAGCAGAAATGGAGAAACTGCTAAAGGAGAAAGATCAGATGAAGTCTATGGAAGCCATTCCATTGACTGCTATCCCAATATCGGGGACAAGCACAGCAGCAGTAACCGCAATTCCATCTGCTACACCAGTGACACCACAAGAGGGAACAACAGATCTCGCCAAATCCATGGAGAAAATGAACCTACAAGAGACAGAAATCAATAGGCTGAAGAAGGAAGTTGAGAACCTCCAGGAACTCAAAAATTCTTTCCAAACCAATCTATCCAAAGAAAAGCAGGTAACTAAGCAGCTCAGGAAGGAACTACAACAGCTCCAAAATGAAACAGTGGCAGGGAAGACTTTAGCTGAGGTCAAAGATAATGTATGGACAGAAATCACCAAGTCCATAAATGAAATTTGTCCCATGATCCAAATCATGTTTGAGCAGAACGAGTTGGTCCAGAGGAGTAAAAAAGCTATTGAGAAGATTAGAGTGGAATTGGGAGATAGACCAACTTAGGCAAATGACATCATGAAATTCCTCAATTCCAAGACCCGAGAAGAGCTATAAGAGCTGAAGATAGAAGACAGGACAGAAACCATCATTGAGGTCAAAAGAGTTTTGACCAAGAGAAGTCTAATGCTTTAGCTGGAAGAAAAGGTGCAGGTCATGGATCAGGGAGTACAGAGATTCTTCAGCAAGATCGAATCTCTCCAGAAGAAAGGTCTCCCAAGTCTGAAGGTTATTAATGATAAACTGATGACACTCCCCGATTACAAAAAGAGACTGTTCAAAGTATCTAAGGATAGTTCAAAGTTTGCTGGCATACAAGGGAGTATCACCGACAAAGCATTCTTGGATGCTCTTCAGTTGGACATCAGTATCCAACATGAGATTCGGTACATATTCCTCACTAAGCCCACATTCGCCAAATATACTGAAATGGATGAAGTGTATCGGAGATTGCTCAAAGTCACTGTGCCTAGTCACCTCAGATGGGAGGAACTCTATGATTTGCTAGATTAGCAGATGAGTTGTCCAGGTCCAGTCACCTGTCCAGTCAGAAGAGGTTACACAGGAACCTCGCCAATGGCCTACCCCAGAAATTCTGCATGCAGTTGTACCGAGTCATCAAGCAGTTTTGATTAGTTAAATTAGTTAGACTAAAAATAGAATGAGCACGTCCTGATCAGTTATGACAGGAACGTTTGTAATTTGAATTATAAATACTTCACCTTTCGAAGTATTGAGGGTTGTTGATATTTACACCCTGACACTATCAGACTGTAATCATTTTTGAAGAGATCTGCCATTAATAAAGAGGAAGCACTTTTACAGGATTCTTGCGTGTATTCACTGGTGACGTTTTTCTCTAAGTTGAATGTTTTTCTTGCTTTGTGATCATTTTGTTTTTTGAAACTAATCTTTAAAAGTAATGCATGTTGCAGGATTTATCTTAGATACCCTGTTTCTGACTTTAAAGGTTTTAATGTTTATCTTCTGAGGTTTTCAATTAAGGAATTCTTAACTGCTTCTTAGTTGAATTATCTATCTCATCTTTTCTTCTGTCCATCATTTAA
>ML784721.1:246385-283296 GCA_009831015.1 Picea engelmannii | reverse complement strand
TTTATCTTAGATACCCTGTTTCTGACTTTAAAGGTTTTAATGTTTATCTTCTGAGGTTTTCAATTAAGGAATTCTTAACTGCTTCTTAGTTGAATTATCTATCTCATCTTTTCTTCTGTCCATCATTTAAACTATTGAAGATCTAGTGAGTATATTATCTTACCATGTGGAAGTATTCCTTTACGTTTATGGTTTGTATCTCATGTTTGTTATAACACAGACCCCATAGCCCAATGGAGGTGTAGACTGTCTCAACCAATTCAAAAACACTTTTACACCAAAACCTACCTGTTCCTTTACCTAGCCTAATATCTAAAGTCAGAAACAAAGATAAATCATATAGAGAGATCCCTCTCTGAAGCTGGAAGGGCTAGATCCCAGCTTTAAAAGTGGTTGGATAAAGTTACCTTTGTAGATTTCTTCTTTTTCAACCTCTAGGAAATTTACCAAGTGCTAACACAGTGTTTATTCATATACCTAAATAAAAGAGAAACAATCCGGACCCTTCAAGAAAGAAGGGAATATTTGTGGGATACTATGAGGTATCCAAGGTCTTCAGAATCTATATACCAGGTCAACATCACATCGAGATCAGTAGGGATGTGACCTTTGATGAAGATGCAACACTCAATAAATCTAAAATGTGCCAGCTTGAAGAGGTATATGTAGAGGAACCCGTAATCCCCAGTAATGCAACGAGGGAGGTTCCCAGAGCTGCAGAATCAGTGAGGGAAGTCATAACTTCCCCTGATGAGGAACTTCTAGAAGACCATGGTATAGTAGAAGTGAAAGAACCTCCTTAGATGACGACCCTCCATAAAAGAAAGCCAGCTTGGGCTAGAGAGCTTATTCAATATGGATAGAAGTAAGGTGTTCCCCAAGGAACTACGAGACAGGTGAAAAGACCAAAACCATTCTCCAGTTATACATCCTTGATGTGTGATCTCCTAGAAAAGGAGTCTACCTGCTTTGAAGAAGCCATTTAGAGGAAAGAATGGGTAGATGCCATGATAGAGGTATACTAATCCATAATGAATAATGAAGTATGGGAAATAGTTCCCAGACCGAAGATTAAAGATGTGGTATCCTCCAGATGGATCTTTAAAATAAAACATGCTGCTGATGGAAGTATTGAGAAGTGTAAAGCAAGATTTTTCACTCATGGATTTTCCCAGAAGGAAGCCATTAACTATGAAGAGACATTCGCTCCTGTGGCCAGATACACTTCGATCAGAACCATCATAGCTCTTGTAGCTAAGATGAAGTGGAAGCTGCACCAGATGGACGTGAAGACAACTTTCGTAAACTGTGTTATTGAAGAGGAAGTGTATATAGAGCAACCTCAATAATTTGAGGTTGAAGACATGAAGTTTCATGTATGTAGATTGAAGAAATCCTTATACAGATTGAAGCAAGCTCCTAGATCTTGGTATGGCCGTATAGATAGTTTCTTGATGAGCTTTGGCTTTACCAAGAGTAAAGAAGACTCAAATATCTACTTCAAAATCATGAACAATGAGTCAATAATCTTACTGCTATATGTGGATGACTTATTCTTAACTGGAGAATAAAATATCATCACTGAATGTAAAAAGAGACTTGCCTTGGAATTTGAAATGAAATACCTTGGCCTAATGCATTATTTCTTAGGTCTTGAGGTATGGTAGAGTCTTGAGAATATCTTCCTTAACCAAGGGAAGTACACGGTCGAAATTTTGAAGAGATTCGACATGCTGGAATGCAAGCCCATGAATACACCCATGGAAGAGAAGATGAAGCTGTTGGTCGATACTTCGTCAGAGTTGATTGATGCCACACTGTATAGATAGATTATTGGATCGCTGATGAACCTGACGAACACTAGACCAGACATTTGTTTTGCCGTGAACACCTTGAGTCAGTTTCTGGTAGAACCCAGACATGTTCACCTAGTGGCTACAAAACATGTGATGAGGTACCTTAAAGGTACAATAGATTATGGTCTCAGCTATGATTGAGATCATGATTTCACATTGAGTGGATATACTGATGCAGATTGGGAAGGAAGTGTTTCTGATAGGAAAAACACTTCAGGATGTTGTTTCATTTTAGGATCACCTATGATCTCATGGTAGAGTAGAAAGCAATCTAGTATTTCTCTCAACACAACGAAAGCAGAATACATTGCTGCATGTTCTGCCAGCTATGAAGCTATATGGATCGAC
Source organism: Picea engelmannii (assembly GCA_009831015.1). Lineage (NCBI taxonomy): Eukaryota > Viridiplantae > Streptophyta > Pinopsida > Pinales > Pinaceae > Picea > Picea engelmannii. The sequence continues at coordinate 281,092 of ML784721.1, read as the reverse complement.
CTATTTGACTTAGAGATGAGAGAAACCTTGATTCTATGTGACAACCAGAGATGCATAAAAATGTCAGAGAATCCTGTATTCCACGACAGGTCGAAGCGCATAGAGATCTATTATCATTACATCCGTGACATGGTACAGAGAGGATCCTTGAAACTCTAATACATTAGCATGGATGAACAAGTTGCTGACGTGTTGACCAAGCCCCTATATCATGTGAAGTTTGAGTACTTCTGAGATAAGCTTGGCATAGTCTGAAAGGACCTTCCTCGAAAGGGGGAGTAGTTGTTGTGATGAGATATTCCCTACTTCCGACCTTGTGGTTGTGATGTGAAGAAGAATGTATTCCTTGCTTCTGACCCAGTTGTCAGACGTAAAGAAAGATGAGATGTGTTCCTTGCTTCTGACCCAGTTGTCAAACGTAAAGCAAGATGAGATGTGTTCCTTTCTTCTGACCCAGTTGTCAGACGTAAAGCAATATGAGATGTGTTCCTTGCTTCTGACCCAGTTGTCAGACGTAAATCAAGATGAGATGTGCTCCTTACTTCTGACCCAGTTGTCAGACATAAAGCAATATGATATGTGTTCCTTTCTTCTGACCCAGTTGTCAGACGTAAAGCAAGATGAGATGTGTTCCTTGATTCTGACCCAGTTGTCAGATGTAAAGCAAGAAGAGATGTGTTCCTTGCTTCTAACCTAGCTGTCAAATGTAAAGCAAGATGAGATGTTCCTTGCTTCTGACCTAGTTGTCAGACGTAAAGAAAGATGAGATGTTCCTTGCTTCTAACCTAGTTGTTAGACATAAAGCAAGATGATATGATGAGACTAGCACTGAGATTCCGGCTGGATAGCTGTCACATAAAGCCAATCTAGTATCCTTCTCCTGACCTGATGGTTATGACGTAAAGCAGGATGAGTATCTTGCTTCTAGCTTGAGTGATGTGACATAAAGCAAGATGGTGAGATGAGACTAGTACTGTGCTTCCAGCTTGATAGCTGTGACATAAAGCCATTCTAGTATCTTGCTTCTAGCCTGAGTACTGTGACGTAAAGAAAGACATTGAGATGAGATAAGTACTGAGCTTCCATCTTGACAGCTATGATGTAAATCCAGTCTTGTATTAATATGAGCTAGCCCTGTGCTGGGATGATGTATCAGTTTTTATACTAATACATATTGATGCAGATGATGATGGAATTCCTTGAGAATGACGATGCTACCGATGAAGAAAATTTTTGATGATTTATAGATATGCTAGTCAGTGTTCCAAGATGATATTGATGATGCTTTCCTCTCACTTGATGTTGTTGATGATGCTGTCCTCTCTCTCTCGCATGATGCTGCTGAAGAATACCCTTCTTGTTAAGGGGGAGTGTTGAAATAATGTAACTGCAAAGAGTATTATTATTATTATTGATATATTAATCATAGGATCAATCCCCATTGTGGATTGATCATGTCGGTTATTGTAATAGGACAAAATCCCCTTTTTTGGATTGGTAAAAAGACAACTGTAATAGGTAGAATAAGAAGTTAGCCCCAACAGATATTAAAGAGGCCCATAAATATAATAAAGGTGGGTTTACCCACCCAGTTTGAGAAGTCATCCCTACCAATGAAGAGACATTTCACATGTGCCAGAATTGTATAAATAAAGAAGGCTAGCGCCTCAATTAGACACAACTCACTTGTTCATTTTGAGAGACAAGTTCAGATCTGCTACTGGAGAAGGAGAGAGGGAGTGGCGCATAACTGGGAGAGGACTTTCTATATTAGTTTAAGAGATCTCTTGGCATTGTATTGGCTATCTATATTAAGGAAGTTTTTTTGGGTTTTATTCCCCTAAAGGGTTTCCCAGGATAAATTTTGTGTCTCTTTTGATTGTATATTCTCAGTGATCTTGGATTATGCTATTGTTATCTAATGAAATGAAAACATCTATAATAATGGCTTAAACATTAACATATGGTACTATCCATTTTGAGGTTTGGAATAGAGATTGTTCATATAGACTACACTACATTGCACCATATTATAATCCCTACAGTACTCCTTGCAAACCATGTAACACCATTCAAATTAGACACATTCTTGCGACGAATTAGCTATATTATCGACTAACTTTTTTTGTCGATAGTATAGCTAATTCGTCGCAAGATTATTTACATTCGTCTCTCTTGCGACGATATCAAATGATGCTTGGATTCATTTCATATTTGGTTTATCAACTTGAAATTAAAATTTGATACTTTGCAAGCTAGCTGGACCTTGAGTCAAATACAAATATGAAATTTGGAATCATTAATATATCTACTAGAACATATGAAAAATAGGGTTTATGGTTTACATGATGATCATATGATGATGGAAAAAAGTGAGTGTGTGAGTGAAATTTTAGTCTAGAAACCCTCCCATATCGTTAAGGCATGTGAATAGTCTATCCATGTCAAATTTCAATGCATACAGGAACAATTTGAAAAAATTTCAATGTTGGCCCCATTCACATGTCACTGTTGCCCGCCTCTAGTATTTTTATGGTGTTGATTAAGAAATCAATGAAAAAAAGGGATTTTTCATCACAACTATGACACAGATACATTGTATATACATTAATTTAGAACCTGAAATAAAAATGAAGAATGACTGACGAAAACTTAAAACTTGCCTCAACCAAATTGTGTACTTTGAAAGAAAATTAGGGTTTATGGTTTACATGTTGAATTGATGATGGAAGAAAGTGGGTGTGTGAGTAAAATTTGAGCCCAAAAACCCTCCCATATCATCAAGTCATGAGAATAGTCTACTCATGACAATTTTCAGTGCATACATAAACAGTTTGAAATTTTTTCAAAGTTGGCCCCATTCACAGGTCAATGTTGCCCGTGTCTAGTCCTAGAACAATTTATGTTCCTTGTTCCTTATTCTTGGTTCATTGTTCCTCATTCCTTGACCATGGTGTAGTCCCAAATATCCATTATTTTTGTACAAAAAATACTGATGGCATAAAATGTCCCACACAAAGACCAAATATCCCCTACATAAGTCTTTTGTCTTTTTTCAAGGACTGTGTAACAAATCTCAATTGTAAGAAGATTCAAATAGGACCTAAGAACATCATGTTATTTCCTTAAACATGGGTGACATGACACTATCATTCAATATTCAAATTGTTACATTTCATTGTGATGCATCATGCATACTGAGGGCTTGAGCCACCATAAAGGAAACATACAAAAAATATTTGTCTTATGAACAAGATATGGTACTATCCATTTTGAGGTTTGGAATAGAGATTGTTCATATAGACTACACTACATTGCACCGTATTATAATCCATAAACTCCATTCAAACCATGTAACACCATTCAAATTAGACACATTCTTGCGACAAATTAGATATACTATCGACGAACCATTTTCGTCGATAGTATAAGTAATTCGTCGCAAGATTATTTACATTCGTCTCTCTTGTGACGATTTCAAATGATGCTTGGATTCATTTAATATTTGGTTTATCAACTTGAAATTAAAATTTTATACTTTGGAAGCTAGCTGGACCTTGAGTCAAATACGAATATGAATTTTGGAATCATTAACATATCTACTATAAATTGTGTACTTTGAAAGAAAATTAGGGTTTATGGTTTACGTGATGAATTGATGATGGAATAACATGAGTGTGTGAGTGAAATTTGAGTCTAGAAACCCTCCCATATCGTTAAGGCATGAAAATCATCTATCCATGTAAAATTTCAATGCATACAAAAACAATTTGAAAAAATTTCAACGTTGGCCCCATTCACATGTCATTGTTGGCTGCCTCTAGTATTTTTATGGTGTTGATTAATCAATCAATGAAAAAGAGGTATTTTTCATCACAAATATGAAACAGATACATTATATATACTTTAATGTATAACCTAAAATAAAAATGAATAAATACTGACGAAAACTTAAAACTTGCGTCAACCAAATTGTATACTTTGAAAGAAAATTAGGGTTTATGGTTTACATGATGAATTGATGATGGAAGAAAGTGGGCGTGTGAGTAAAATTTGAGCCCAGAAACCCTCCCATATATTTAAGGCATGTGAATAGTATATCCATGACAAATTTCATTGCATACATAAATAGTTTGAAAAAATTTCAACGTTGGCCCCATTCACAAGTCACTGTTGGTCGTGTATAGTCCTAGTACAATTTTTGTAACTTGTTCCTTGTTCCGTGTTCCTTGTTCCTAATTCCTTGTTCCTTGTTACTTTTTCATTGTTCCTCATTTATTGATCATGGTTTAGTCTCCAATATCCATTAGTTTTGTACAAAAAATACCAATGGCATAAAATGTCCCACACAAAGACCAAATATCCGCTACATAAGTCTTTTGTCTTTTTTCAAGGACTATATAACGAATCTCAATTCTATGAAGATTAAAATAGGACATAAGAACCTTATGTTATTCCATTAACCATGGGTGACATAAAAATATCATTCAATATTCAAATTGTTACATTTCATTGTCATGCATCAGGCTTACTGAGGGCTCAAGCCACCACAAAGGAAACATATAAATAATATTTGTCTTATGAACAAGATATGGTACTATCCATTTTGAGGTTTGGAACAGAGATTGTTCATATAGAATACACCAAATTGCACCATATTATAATCCATACACTCCTTGAAAACCATGTAACACAATTCAAATTAGACACATTCTTGCAACGAATTAGCTATACTATCGACAAACGTTTTTCGTTGATAGTATAGCTAATTCGTTGCAAGATTATTTACATTCATCTCTCTTACGACGATATCAAATGATGCTTGGATTCATTTCACATTTGGTTTATAAACTTGAAATTAAAATTTGATACTTCGAAAGCTAGTTGGGCCTTGAGTCAAATAAGAATATGAAATTTGGAATCATTAACGTATCTACTAGAAATTGTGTACTTTGAAAGAAAATTAGGGTTTATGGTTTACATGATGAATTGATGATGGAAGAAAGTGGGTGTGTGAGTCAAATTTGAGTCCATAAACCCTACCATATCATTAAGGAATGTGAATAGTCTATCCATGTCAAATTTCAATGCATATAGAAACAGTTTGAAAAAATTTCAACGTTGGCCCCATTCACATGTCATTATTTCCCGCCTCTAGTATTTTTATGGCGTTGATTAAGAAATCAATGAAAAAGATGGATTTTTCATCAAAACTATGACACAGATACATTATATATACATTAATGTAGAACCTGAAAGAAAAATGACAAAAACTTAAAATTTCCGTCAACCAAATTGTGTACTTTGAAAGAAAATTAGGGTTTATGATTTACATGATGAATTGATGATGGAAGAAAGTGGGTGTGTGAGTCAAATTTGAGCCCAAAAACCCTCTAATATCATCAAGTCATGAAAATATTATATCCATGACAAATTTCAACGCATACATAAATAGTTTGAAAAAATTTCAACGTTGGCCCCATTCACAGGTCACTGTTGCCCGTGTCTAGTCCTAGTACAATTTTTGTTCCTTGATTCTTGTTCCTTGTTCCTCGTTTCCTGTTCATTGTTGTTAATTTTTCCTCATTCCTTGAACATGGTGTAGTTCCCAAGATCCATTATTTTTGTACAAAAAATACTAATGGCATAAAATGTCCCACACAAAGACCAAATATCCGCTATATAAGTCTTTTGTATTTTTTCAAGGACCATGTAACGAATCTCAATTATAAGAAGATTCAAATAGGAACTAAGAACCTTATGTTATTTACCTAACCATGGGTGACATAAAACTATTATTAATTACTCAAATTGTTACATTTCATTGTGATGCATCATGCGTACTGAGGGCTTGAGCCACCACAAAGGAAACATACAAAGAATATTTGTCTTATGAACAAGATATGGTATTATCCATTTTGAGGTTTGGCATAGAGATTTTTCATATAGACTACACTACATTGCACCATATTATAATCCCTACACTCCTTGAAAACCATGTAACACCATTCAAATTAGACACATTCTTGTGACGAATTAACTATACTATCTGTTAGCGACATTTCTTGTCCTAGGCACAAGAATATTCGGGTCTGAAAGTTGTACGAGGAGCACCCGAGCGTAGCGTGGAAAAATCTCGTTTTAAGGCTTCCAATCAAGTGGGCGGTTGAAATTACATTGTCAATGGCCCAGATTCATCCATAAGAACAGATCAACGGTCATCAGGATTTCGGGGCTACCAAATTAACCGATATATAGCACCAGAGAAAGCGACTATATTTCAATACTAATTTTGGGTCGTCCGATCTAGCGACACATAGTGCAAGATCTAGTTGGCATATCGGCATTCGGGAGTTCAAAAGGTGAAAGTCCCTCATCATCTCACATCTTGAAATCCCAAACCTCAGAATGCCGAAAGCGCCTAGATTCGGGCCTGCAGTATCGCGAAGCAGCCTCAACCGTCCATCTGAGGGATGCGTGGCGTGAGATCCAGTCACGTCGGATTTTTGGTAGTCACGATTTCAAGGGGAGAAGGTTTTATGTCATTGTATATTTCGAAACCCCGAACTCTGAAGCACTGATGGTACCCAAAGTCGGGCCCATAGTATCAAGGGGCAGTCTCAGCCGTCCATCTGAAGCGGACACCTGGTGCACGATTAGGTTCCTCGCCTTTTCGCCCATCGTGGTTTTGAAGCGCAAGTAGCAGCTCCCTCATATCCCTGATGCATGAAGTAATGAGATCGTCTAGGACCTGGGGCCCACAGCAGCATCAGGAGAGTTTAGGACCATCAAATTTGGAGGATGCATGGTGCCAGATTAAGCCGTCTCGGCGTTTCACTCATCGCGATTTCAAAAGAAGGGATTAGCTCCTTCCCATTCACGAATGCCGAAAGCGCCTTGGGAATAAGCACGTGGTCACAGCCCGTGGTCACTTGGGGAAAGAAAGGAGCTGTGTAAAGAAGGCCAAAGGTGTCGATTTCAGTTACAGAAAGGATCATTGCGATTTCTAGATGCTAGCGGATATGATTTCGCTCCTAGTTTCCGCTTGGAGTAAATGAAGGCAAGAACGGATGGTTGAAACCTCCTTTCATTCATTGAATATGAGATATGGAGGGTCTAGAAAGCGATCTGTTCGAAGGAGTTATATGTACTGATTATCCAAAGAAGCCATGCTGAAGTCCTCGATTAGACAGAGAAGTCTGCACACGCCATTTTGGCCTTTAATGTTTCGGCTACCTCCCCTACAAAGGCCATGTGAAGTTAAGGTAGCGTCTGTCATGGGCATACGATCATCCTAAGTCTGCATGGGTAGACTATCATAAGACATGCATACGCAATGTTTTTAATGCAGTGTCTTGTTTTTGCTGCTATTGTTGATTTGGAGTATATGTAGGTGTTTTTTCTATTTTTGTAAGGATCGATGGTTTAGCAAAGCTCCTGATTGTAAAGTTTTGATGAAGTGCTGGTCGCTCTAGTTTATGTATATGGCATTTGAGATTTCTTACTTTATGGATGTCAGCTTCTTCCCACCTCTTTGTTTACTGTGTTAGAACATCTCGGAATTGGAGGATCTAGTCGAGTTGTAGCTGCTATAGGACGATGTAGGTTGGATCACTGTAACAGTTACCTTGTTTCTAACTGATTCTTGTGACTTTCTTATCGCTGAATGACTTGGAATTGAAGGATTCAGTTAGGTCACCCCTCAACTTCTTGAAGCTCTGGACCAAGAGGATTTTGGTTTCTGAGTTTTTCATCCTCAAGCTTCCGAAGGCCTGTTGCCCGAGGCAGTCTTGCTCGCCCTTCTCTCAAGTCTTCCATATACCACCCTTTAATCCATTTATTGATGGAAGTTGGATCAAGACCTCCCTTGTTTTCTACATGCCATCCCAATTTCCTGAGTTAAAGCTATATCATCTTGAGCCTTTTATCCATTTGATCACCCCATTTATTAAACCGTGACATAAAAACTGATGGGCGTTGGGCTCTTCTCTTGCAAGCAATCCAGGGGTGACTTTTGATGCTAACATTTCTGGCGCCGTTGCCGGGGACGAAGTTGAAGATTTTCCCTAGGCAGAATGACATTGAGCCTCTAATTTTGAAGGTGCATCAAACATCAGAGCCCTTCAAGATTTCTACTGTGCACCTGACGACTCCACTGTGGTGACTCCATTGTTTCCACTTCACTGTTTCAGCTGTGGCTACTGTTGGCACACCTAAAAGATAACCTAGAGGAGCTTTCTCGAGAAGGTTTCAACGACTGCTTTCTCAGCCTGAGAAGCTTCCTGGGGTAACAACAACGTTAAGATCTAGCCTTTGATGGTGAACAAGGACCAGGCACATTTGAAGCTGCACATCTTTCACCTAGCGACTCCATGATTCGAGGATCGATTGGTGACTCCACTGGTTCGATATGGAGAAAATTATGGCTCAAAGGTTTGCTTTCTGTGACTTTTCTCAGATAGTTGGTTTTCCTAATGCACTTCCTGATAGAGACATATGGGAAGATTTCCTCCCTGAATTTCATGCAACAAGTTGGGAGGAACCAGCTGAGCATTTACTGGACTTCCATGACGCTATTCACTGACACAATATCATGCATGAGGATGTCCAGATTAAGCTCTTTAGGTGTTCATTGAAGGGAGATGCTCTTGAGTGGTGTCAATCTCTTCCCGCTGCGAGCATCCTCTCTTTAACAGGTTTTCATACAACTTTCAATTCATTTTGTAAAGACTACTATCCAGCTGATTGTTTGTTTGAAAACTGTTGTGAGTAGTTTTCTTTGCTTCATGAAGCCTCTGCTGGCCCTGAAGACCATGTCCATGATAAAGCCTTTACTATGGAGGAAAGAATTTTCCATAAAAAAATAGAGGTGTTGAATGATATTTATTGTGTTAGCCCTAAGATAGAAGCATCTGACATTATATCAAATGCCTCTATTCTTTTAGATATTCATAATGATCAACATGCCTCTGGTGGAAATTGTGAGTTTATAGAGAAAATGTGGTCCATGGTAGATGACTCACCTGGATATCGGGTTGAAGCAGATGTTCCTAGCAGCTCTTCTCATGATGATGAAGACCCTCTCTTTTTAAAAGAGGGGTTAGTTGTGGAAGAGGATTCTTCTCTTTTCCCCCAGGGGGTTTCTCACGATATATTTTTACCTGGGATTAAAGAGAAAAGGATTATGTATGAGCAACGAGAAGCAGCAGGTCCCACTGTCCCTGAAACGAAAATTTTTGACGGGATCACTATTCTGGAGGAGCGTCATATCAATGAAGGACAACCCCTTTTTGATGTATATTATAGTGATGATGAGCAACAAGCTTATCCTACATTTGATCACTATAAAGATACTAAAGATCCAATCAGCAAGCATAACCACCCCATGGTCCTTATTTATGATGAATACGAATCTGACCCGGGGGAGAGCCAAGAGGAGGAAAAGGAACCAGAGAAAAAACTAAGCACATATTTCATTCTAGAGCTAGTCAGCGAGAAACTACCACCTGAGATCAATGAACCTACGTCAGCTTTCCACTCACCTGTTCTTATCAAAGATATTCAACCACATGTGAGAAACTCTGTAGCAGAGGAGGCTACCTGTCACCAATTTTCCGAAATTCGCCACTCATTCTATAACCCTATCGGCGAATACATGGAGTGGCATGTCCTTTATGCCTTGGAGACACCCTATTTCATATCAACTTCATCCTGTGAGGAAAAGTTGAAGAGTGTATCCGTTCTGTTGTCACGGTTACACTATCTGCTAGTGATCATCAACAGAAGGAAGGAGCTTCTATCCAGGAAGCTACTTGAATGGCTATGGTGGAAGTTTTCTTTCACCTAGCCCATGTAAAATATTTTATTAGCATTAGGACTATATATAAATAAGCTCCCTTTGAGCATGTAGCTTTATTTTGTTACTTTTATTTTTCGACCTGTATTTTTAGCAACAGGATGTTTTGAGCATGACTCCATAGCCCAATAGCAAGGCACTGAAGCTACAAAATGAGTTCTTAGAGCATCACAGGGATGACTCTATCCCCCATGGAGCCTAATGTTAGTGACATTTCTTGTCCTAGGCACAAGAGTATTCGGGTCTACAAGTTGTACGAGGAGCGCCTGAGCACAGCATGGAAAAATCTCATTTTAAGGCTTCCAATAAAGTGGGCAGGTGAAATTACATTGTCAATGGCCTGGATTCATCCATAAGAACAGATCAACAGTCATCAGGATTTTGGGGCTACCAAGTTAACCGATATATAGTGCCAGAGAAAGTGACTATATTTCAAGACTAATTCTGGGTCGTCCGATCCAGCGACACATAGTGCGAGATCTAGTTGGCATATCAACATTCGGGAGTTAGAAAGGTGAAAGTCCCTTGTCATCTCACATCTCGAAATCTCAGACCCTGAAATGACAAAAGCACCCAGAGTCGGGCCCGCAGTATCGTGAAGCAGCCTCAACCATCCATCCGAGGGACACGTGGCACGAGATCCAGTCGCGTCGGCTTTTCGGCAGTCGCGAGTTCAAGGGGCGAAGGTTTTATGTCGTTGTACATTTCGAAACCCCGAACCCTGAAGCACCGATGGCACCGAAAGTCGGGCCCGCAGTATCAAGGGGCAGTCTCAGCCGTCCATCTGAAGAGGACACCTGGCGTGCAATTAGGCTCCCCGCCTTTTCGCCCATAGCGGTTTCGAAGTGCAAGTAGCAGCTCCCTCATATCCCCGATGCGCGAAGTAACAAGAGCGTCTAGGACCTGGGGCCCATAGCAGCGTCGGGAGAGTTTAGGACCATCAGATTTGGAGGACACATGGCGTCATATTAAGCCATCTCGGTGTTTCGCTCATTGCAATTTCAAAAGCAGGGATTAGCTCCTTCCCATTCGCAAACGCCGAAAGCGCCTTGGGAATAAGCACATGGTCACATCCCGTGGTCATTTGGGGAAAGAAAGGAGCTATGTAAAGAAGGCCAAAGGTGTCGAGTTCAGTTATAGAAAGGATCATCGTGATTTCCAGATACCAGCGGATACGATTTCGCTCCCGGTTTCCGCTTGGAGTAAATGAAGGCAAGAACAGATGGTTGAAACCTCCTTTCATTCATTGAATATGAGATATGGAGGGTATGGCAAGAGGTCTGTTCGAAGGAGTTCTATGTACTGATTATCCAAAGAAGCCATGCCGAAGTCCTTGATTAGACAGAGAAGTCTGCACATGCCATTTTGGCCTTTAATGTTTCGGCTACCTCCCCTGCAAAGGCCATGCGAAGTTAAGGTAGCGTTTGTCATAGGCATACGATCATCCTGAGTCTGCATGGGTAGACTATCAGAAGACATGCAGACACAATGTTTTTAATGCAGTGTCTTTTTTTTGCTGCTGTTGTTGATTTGGAGTATATGTAGGCATTTTTGCCATTTTTTTAAGGATCGATGGTTGAGCAAAGCTCTCGATTGTAAAGTTTTGATGAAGCACTGGTCACTCTGGTTTTTGTATATGGCATTTGAGATTTATTAATTTATGGATGTCATCTTCTTCCCACCTCTTTGTTTACCATGCTAGAACAACTCGGAATTGGAGGATCCAGTCAAGTTGTAGCTGTTATAGGATGATGTAGGTTGGATCACTGTAACAGTTACCTTGTTTCTAACCGATTCTTGTGACTTTCTTATCACTGAACGACTTGGAATTGAAGGATTCAGTCAGGTCACCCCTCAGCTTCTTAAAGCTCTGGACCAAGAGGATTTTGGTTTATGATTTTTTCATCCTCAAGCTTCCGAAGGCCTGTTGCCCGAGGCAGTATTACTCGCCCTTCTCTCAAGTCTTCCATCTACCACCCTTTAATCCATTTACTGACGGAAGTTAGATCAAGACCTCCCTTGTTTTCTACATGCCAGTCCCAGTTTCCTGAGGTAAAGCTATATCATCTTGAGCCTTTTATCCATTTGATCACCCCATTTATTAAACCATGATATAAAAACTGATGGGCATTGGGCTCTGCTCCTACAAGCAATCCAGGGGTGACTTCTGACGCTAACACTATCGACGAACTTTTTTTGTCTATAATATAGCTAATTCATCGCAACATTATTTATATTCGTCTCTCTTGAGAATATATCAAATGATTCTTGCATTCATTTCATATTTGGTTTATCAACTTGAAATTAAAATTTGATACTTTTCAAGCTAGCTGGACCTTGACTCAAATATGAATATGAAATTTGGAATCATTAAAATCTCTACTAGAAATTGTGTACTTTGAAAGAAAATTAGGGATTATTGTTTACATGATGAATTGATGATGGAATAAAGTGGGGTTTTGAGTCAAATTTGAGTCCATAAACCGTCCCATATCGTTAAGGCATGCAAATAGTCTATCCATGTCAAATTTCAATGCATACAAAAACAGTTTGAAAAAATTTCAATGTTGGCCCCATTCACATGTCATTGTTCTCACCTCTAGTATTTTTATGGTGTTGATTAATAAATCAACGAAAAAGAGGTATTTTCATCACAACTATGACACAGATACATTGTATATACATTAATGTAGAACCTGAAAGAAGAATGAAGAAAGACTGACGAAAATGTAAAACTTGCGTCAACCAAATTGTGTACTTTGAAAGAAAATTAGGGTTTATGGTTTACATGATGAATTGATGATGGAAGAAAGTGAGTGTGTGAGTCAAATTTGAGCCCCAAAACCCTCCCATATTGTTAATCCATGAGAATATTCTATCTGTGACAAATTCCAGTGCGTACATTAACAGTTTGAAAAAATTTCAACGTTGGCCCCATTCACAGGTCATTGTTGGCTGTGTCTAGTCCTTGTATAGTTTATGTTCCTTGTTCCTTGTTCTCTGTTCCTCGTTCCTTGTTCCTTGAACCAGTAGAATAAGGGATTCTAGCCAACTCCTTATCGAAATGTAGCAAAAATCTTTCCCATAAAATATTTTCACTCAAACCATCCAAGTACGCAAGGCATCGACAAACCGATAAATCTGGGAACAAAGAAATTTGGGGATGGTCCTCGTGAACCATTGAAGTCCTAGGAATGTGGAGAACCTCATATAAGGAGGACCTGTCCACATTTAAATACAACAAAAAGAACCGTTTTTCATAATTTTCAAGAAGCCTTGACGATGGGTGATGTGGGCAGAAGTCTGCATCGGATAAATGTAGCCATTGATGGTCGTCAAGATGACCGCCATTCCTCTGTGGTGGAAATCGAAGGTAAACTCAACAACACCCAAATTTCTATTTTAATTTATCCTAGAGCTACGTTAAGTTATATCACTCCTGGATTAGTAGAGTCAAATAAACTTAAGAGGATGAAACACGCAAAGTCTTGGCCGGTACAGTTAGCAACATGAACTAAAAGGAAAGTGATTGATTTTATTTATGATTTTGAATTTAGTTTAGATGGTCGAAACATAAAAACAAATCTGAATATTCTACCACTAGTATCTTGCAATATGATTATCAGAATGGATTGGCTGGAAAAGCACAAAGCAGTTCTAGATTGTTAAACAAAGACAATTAATTATAAAGATGGTTATGAAAATACCAGAACAACCCGAGGTATACCAAAACTAGTATTAGTTAGACAAGTCTCAGCAATGCAATTCAAGAAATGCATAAGAAAGGGTTGCCAAGTTTATGCCATCCAAGTAAAAAATCTGTTAGAAAAAGAAGATAAGCCAAAGCTAGAAGATTTTGTTGTCCTATGTGAATTTAGAGACATGTTTGTTGATGAGATACCAGAATTACCTCCTAGAAGGGAAATAGACTTCTCCATAGACCTTCTACTTGGTTCATCCCCTATCTCTAAAGCACCTTACCGAATGAGTTTACCATAATTGACAAAATTAAAAATACAATTACAAGAATTGTTGGACAAAGAGTATATCAGAACGAGTGTTTCACCATGGGGGGTACCGGTTCTCTTTGTGAAAAATAAAGACGATACTCTAAGACTTTGTTTCGATTATAGACAATTGAATAAAATGAATATTAAGAACAGGTACCCCTTACTGAGGATAAATGATCTATTTGATCAAGTAGGTGGGGCCAAAATCTTTTCGAATTGGATTTATGATCCAGTTATCATCAAGTTAGGATAAAGGATGAGGATATAAGAAAAACATCCTTTCGGACAAGATATGGACACTACGAATTCGTAGTCATACCTTTCAGACTCACTAACGCACCAACCATGTTTATGTGCATGATGAACAGTATTTTCAGTCAATATGTAGACAAGTTCATACTAGTATTTATCGACGATATTCTGGTGTATTCTAAAACAGAGGAAGAACATGAAGAACACTTAAGAATAGTTCTACAAACATTGAGGAAACACAAATTGTACGCCAAATTTGATAAGTGTGACTTTTATCAAAATAAAATACAATATCTGGGACATGTAATTTTAGCAGAAGGCATTGTCGTTGACCTTGAGAAAATAAAATCCATCATAGAATGGCTGGTACCCAAGGATATAGCCGATATTCGGTAATTCATGGGAATCACCAGATATTATAGCAGATTTATAGAGGGGTTTTCCAAGATATCCTACCCTATCACATCTTTACAAAATAAAGGGACCAAGTTTAACTAGTCACAGAAGTGTCAAGACAGTGTTAAAACGATGAAGGAATTATTGACAACTGCACCCATATTGAATGTAGTAGACCCATATAAAGACTTTACTATATGTGTTGATGCGAGTAAAGAAGGACTAGGTGGGGTCCTAATTGAGGAAGGACATGTGATTTGTTATGAGTCCCAGAAATTAAAAGAACATGAGAGAAATTATGCCACTCATGACTTAGAATTGGCAGCAGTGATACACGCCTTAAAAATGTGGCGACACTACATAATGGGCAGAATTTTTTTACTATTGACGGATAATATCGGTGTGAAATATCTATTTATCCAACCAGATCTTATTGCAAGGCAAGCAAGGTTGCTAGCCTTTTTGAGCGAATTCGAATTCAAGCTCAGACATATCAAGGGCAAGGAAAAGAAGGTAGAAGATGCTTTAAGAAGAAGAGTCCATGTGTTATTTGAGATAAATATCAGCAGGGCAGAAAGCGATCTGGAATAAAGAATAAATACAACATGCATTAATGATGAAAATTAAACTAAGGTAATGGCCGAATTACAAGACAATACCGTAAACTCAGATAAAGTAGATCTGAGTATCGATAAGAAGGGACTATTGTGGTTTAAAAATAGACTTTACATACCAGATTCAACATAGTTAAAGTTAACAGTCTTGGAAGAAGTGCATAAGAAACTATATTCTAGCCATCCAGGATACCAGAAAACAATAACAACACTTAGAAAACTATTTTACTGGCCTAATATGAAGGGAGAAACAGTAGAATACTTGGCTAGGTGCAAAGATTGTCAGTAGGTTAAGGCCGAACACCAACATCTAGTCGACCTATTGCATCCATTACCAGTACTGGAATGGAAATGGGAGACCATATCGCTGGACTTTATAATAGGTTTGCCTAAAACTCAGAAACACAATGATTCTATTATGGTGGTAATCGATAAAATCAGTAAGCCCACACACTTTATTCCTGTGAAATCTACTTTTAAAGCTATAAATATCGCTGAAATATTTATGAAAGAAATTTTTAGACTGCATGGTGTTCCTTAAATGGTGATCTCAAATAGAGATGTAAAATTTACGTCCACTTTTTGGAAAGAATTGTTTGCAGGGTTAAATACTAATTTGAATTTCAGCATGAGTTACCATCCACAAATGGATGGATAGACCGAACGAACAAATAAGCTCGTAGAAGATATGCTCCGCATGTACGTAAGAACAAAACCAAGTAAGTGGGAAGACTACCTTTACGTGGTAGATTTCACATATAACAATGGGTACCAAACTTCAGATAAATTGAGCCCCTTTGAGGTACTATACGACAGAAAGTGCACGACACCAGTTAGATAGGATGACCTAGTTGACCGACTCATGGTCGGACCAGAAATGCTTCAAGAAATGGAAAGTATGGTAAGAAGGGTGCAGAAGAACTTAAAAGAGGCACATTATAGGCATAAAAGTTATTTGGACTAGAAAAGAAAACACTTGGAATTTCAAGTAGGAGATCATGTTTACTTAAAGGTCAAATCCCGAAGGAGTTCACTAAAACTCGGTAACTGTGCCAAGTTGACACCCAGGTTTTGTGGGCCCTTCGAGATATTAGCTTGAATTGGACTCATAGCTTACCAACTTGCACTTCCAACTAATTTAAAAATTCATAATGTATTTATTATTTCCTTGTTGAAAAATTATGTCCATGACCCTACTCTTATGATTGATTGGAACTTGGTGCAAGTGGAACCAGAAGGCAAGTTCCAGGTGGAACCCCTGCACATTTTGGACCGGAGAGAACTAACACTTCGGATTAGTGCCATCGCTCAGGTAAAGGTGCAATGGAAGCACTTTAGTCCTGAGGAGGTCACTTGGGAGTTGGATGGAGATTTGCAGAAATCTCATCCAATCCTGTTCCAAGAAAGGAATGAACACTGAGGATAGTGTTTTATTGAAGGGGGAAAGGAGGTGACATCCCCAAAAATAAAGTATTTTTGAAATTCAAAATTTGTTAGAAAATTATCCCGTTTTTAGTAAATTCGAATTTAGAATTTTTTTTCCATTTGTGGCAATTCCAAATTTCGAATTTAATAAATTGTAATTTATTGTTATGACTGTTGGGCAGAGACCTGATTTGACCCAATAGTCTATTTGACTATGACACTTGTATGTAAAAAGAATATTGTTTTAATTATTATAGGAGGACAAATGGAACAACCATGTTAAATTTAGCTGACCATGAGTCCATGAGTAGGGAACATGTTGGAACTACCTCTGGGCTGATTGTTACAAGTGAAAAATAAGGGATTTGGCCATTGGCAGCCCTTAAAAATCTGGGAT
This sequence comes from Picea engelmannii, assembly GCA_009831015.1. Classification (NCBI taxonomy): domain Eukaryota; kingdom Viridiplantae; phylum Streptophyta; class Pinopsida; order Pinales; family Pinaceae; genus Picea; species Picea engelmannii. Next base: position 264,142 of record ML784721.1, on the reverse strand, counting down.
CTAGGAAGCTGCGAAAATTCCCAAGGGAGGGAAGAAAGACCTAGGAAAAAATATTTTTGGATAAATAGAATATGTGAGGAGGCAGGACACTTCCTAGTATGCCGAGGAAAGAAAATGTTGTATACTTGCTGTTATGAACACTGAATATTAAGTGTGAGGCAAGGAGAGGACTACAGATAGAAACAAGTTTGCTGAAGAGGAGATTTCAAGTTTTCCCTCATGGATTCATGGTCAGGCTAGGGGGTGAATCATGTAAGTAACTTGGCTGTCCAGTTCTACGGTTGGGAGGAACGTGGTTGTTCCCTTTGTCTTCCTGTGAACTGGTTCATATATGTTAAATCTTCTCCTTCTTTGTTTGAAATGATTTTATGTATCCAATATGATGCCTCTGATTATGTTAAGTTGAAATAATATTCCATATGTGCCATCTGTTCGTTGTATGAAGTTTATGATCAAAGACCAAATTTTGGAATGGTTCCTTCTGAAACTAAAATCCTAGGTGTATGCTTATTTCCATGATTAAAATCCTGAGTAGAATTATTTATGAATGAACGAACTTGAAAGGAACAAATCTGCCTACAGGTACATTCTAACTTCTGAAATTGAATTGCTAGACAGATCTATCTTTGAATGATTGAGTAGAACAAGTCGGTACATATAGTACATATATAATTATATATATATATATACACAAGGTATATAGATACCATTGCAGTTTGTACCGTGTACATAATTTATTAAAAGAAATTTAATGAACTGAAATAGAAATCCACATAGAGATCTGTGTCATATTATTCAAACAAACAAACTATGCTAATCCGACAATCCACTACCTCTCGTTTGAAGAAATTATCAAATAAGAGATTAAGTCTCCTCAAATTTTGTTTATAATACCAAATAAAACTTCATAAGTTTCGCTGCCCTAATTGTGAGGTATTACAAAAGTGGAATGCTCCATAAGCATACAGATTCGTAGACATTTATCCAGGGCTTTTACCGATAAAATATCTTAGAATTCACTTTCCATTCATACAAAATAAAAGAATCCAAACTGAGAAATACTCTTGGCATGAGAAAATATGCAATTTAATAAATGATTGAATATACATGCAAAACCGTTCACTCGGGGTTCGTGACAGGGGAAGATATAGAAATGGCAATACCTTCATATAGTTCTGTAATTACATTAAGAAATGGTAAAATCCTACTAGTCTTTGAAAACCCCCTCACACAATCTAAAGGACGATAGTTACATAGGAATGTAGATATAATTATAACACTTCAATTATAGTTAAGCATTCTGAATTTTAAACCACGAAACCATAACCCTACTCTACCCTTATATTGTCAACGTAGATCATCATTAGCTACTCCTGTTGGGTCCAATCTAACTTTTATCAGTTCAAAGTGAAACATACCGACAATAAAATAGGAGATGTTGAAATTAAATAAAACGATGCATTGTGATCCAACATTTAGAGTTTAAAGAAGGGCCTTATTCAAAACAATAATCTCAGTAATTAAATTCAGAACAGTGTGAATCCCAAATGATGAGAAGAACCGGCTTGATTCATTAGTCTTTTACATACTTTAATTGTACAGGATAATCCTGTAGATAATTCGATGAAGGAATCATACTGTCATAACCCAAACCTAGACTTTAAAGTTACCTTGGGGATTTCTTTTTCCCTTTTCGAGCCGATAAGGATCTGAGGAACACTATATTTAATGACTATTTTTAAACTCTCAATCGAGATTGTTCGAACCCTGGAAGGGTACAAATGGAACTTGAATACATGTTTCATCTTGCGTGCGTATGAACCCCAGGTCCTTGGTGAATACAAAAACCTAGAAAAACCATCGTATGAAGATTAGTAATTTATATACAAAAAAAAGGAGATTAAGAAATACACCAACAGAGAGAGATGGGTTATTAGCAAAACATTACTTAACTTCTGATTTACGATTTGCATGTCTTCCTTGTCCTTTTTTTCTCCCAGTCTAGAGACGTCTAGGGCCAAGGGTGAAGGGTGCAACAACACACTAATGGGTACCCTGGCATCAAACAAGGCCCATCGTTAGTGCTATGTTTCCACTCTTGGAAGGAGTTAAATAACATAAGGAAAATATTTACACAATATAGTAGATAATGAAATACAGTAGTCAATTATACTAAGTCCCTTGCATACAGGAACAACATATAACTTTTTAAGTGTAAACAAAGTCTACATCTTCCTTTAACCAGAAGTACACTTAACTAGATTTCGCCTAGGTTACCTGCACCCCAACCTACTCAGAAAGGTAAAAGTCCACTTTCAACATAGATAGGTTCTGGCCTTTAATGTGGGTGAATGTCTGGTTAACTCGGTTGGCACCTTGGAAGCAAGGTCTCCCCTATACTAATCAAGAAAAAAAATACATAGTAGGGATTTACAACCCAGATTCATAACTTTCTTGGCTAAGAACCCCAGCCTGCGATAGGGAGTTTTTCTTTTAAAACCCCAGACTCTCAATTATGAGAAAACAAGGCTCACCTCTCCTCTCCCTAACCAAATAGAAAAATCGATAAACCTTAAGAAAATCATTCCTGCAGGAGGGATGTAGGATGAATCCAAAGAATATAGGGAGGTCATACGCAAACAGGAACTCAATAGCAATAAAATAGACATGATGGGATTACCAGTGACAAGATTCTTACTCTTTGATTTTTTGAAAGATGCACCATCTTATTTAACCAAGATGGGTTTTATGACTGAGGAAGACTTACGCGGAAGATGGTCCATGCCGTCTATTGCAACTATGAAGCAACCACCATGGCATTGGACTGCACCTCAACCAAATCTTGAGACACAAAGCCGCTTCGCAGAAGAACAACTTTGACAAATGATGAACCTACTCCAACCCTAAGCGATGCAATGCCGACTAGGAGTAAATGTCAAGAGTGCGGAGGACGTATAGCCATGTGACAATGGCAGAGTTGATTTGACACCTAGGTGTAAATACTGGTAAATACATTGGGACTCGCAGGACAGTCATCAATGGAGTTACAGAGCCTTAAATATTATGATAGGGAACCGTCTATCCACTTAAAGAGTGGAACAAGTTGACACCTACTTTAATCGACTAGAGTTAAATTCCTTTCACAACCTGTTTATCAGTCAAGGCATCAGATTGATCCTAGTTGTCAAATTTCCATTTGGATTTCAGATTTAATTCTTCTTTTCAACCAGCTACCGGTTCGAAGAACCACTCAATATCCATGAATTGGCAGGTATATTATTTTTCTGGTGTACAGACTGACCCCACGACTAATATGGCTAAAGATCTAGTTAAAGTTCCCTAGGGTTAGAGCGAATTTGGAACCTTTGTTAAAGAAAGAAATAAACAAGTTGTAGTATGAATGGTAATATTTCACTTACATACGTAGAACCTAAGGCTGAAATGGGTTTTACTAAAGCCTTGGGAACACTTCCTTATAATTCTTCTACATGTTCTTAAGCAAGATAAGATAAATGGGATATCTTGTAGTAAGTGGAAGTCTAGAATTTTGTAACAAGATTTGTATAATAGAATTTATAAAAGGTTTCTTTTTACAGAGCTTCATCACTAAGTGACATTAGGTTTGTATAACTAAGAACCCTTATTCTATTAATAAATTATTTAGAAGACATATAAACAATTTTTTTTTTTTTTTGGTAAATATGAGTAAATTTGAGTTTCACTACATATGATATCAGAGAAAAGATTACAACACTGGACCTAAAAAGGGCTATGTTAGTTACTTGGCATATTTTTCAATTGATGAAAAACTAATAAACCTTTATTGTTACAAACATAAAGCCATTTTGGTTTTGTGTTAATTATGGCAGCTCAGGATGATGTAGAAATCAGAATTGAAGGAAATCCAGAGTAGAGACCCCCTGGAGGTCCAAGACAGAATAGTGACAGAAGCTCACCTATAGAAGTGCTGGAAACAATGAGGAATCTCATTGTTGAGCTGCATGTTTTCAAAGCCGACAATGAGAAATAAAACAAAGCACAACAGGAACAACAGGAAATAAATGAAGTCCTGCTGTGCAACATAGTGACTAAGAAAATCCCAAAGGACGATAATAATGAAGAAGAGGTCAGTAAAAGGTTCTCCAAGAATTCTGGGCCAAAAGTGGAAAAAGGGGACAGTTCCTCTGAAGGCACACCTTCAACTGAGGACAAAACTAAAGAAGACCAAAAAAGAAAACAAGTAGACCACCTTGGGAGAATTTAAGAAGATTAAACCAACTACATTTGATGGAGAATCAAGAACAGGAGAAGAAGCTAAGGCATGGTTATTGGACATAAAAAAATACTTCTAGATATATAACTATTCCAGCAATATGAAGGTCAGAATGGCCATTTACAATTTGAAAGGGAAAGCCAACATTTGGTGGCAAGATCTGAAGTTGGCCAAGAGCCTAAAGGAGAAATAGATGGAATGGTCTAAATTTAAGAAATACTTCAAGAAGCAGTACCTATCTGAAAGCTATTATGAAAGGAAAATGAAAGAATTTTACGAGTTACGACTTGGACAGATGACAATGGAGGACCTTATAAACAAATTCCTGGCATTACTAAGGTTCCTACCTTACATCTGGGAAGACAAGGTAAAAATATAACGATTCTTAAGCTGTTTACCGCAGTCCTACAGGGACAGAATTGAGTTTGACAACCCCAAATCCTTGACTGAAGTATTCAAGAAAGAATGAATGTGCTATGACCTATACAAACATCGGGCAGAGTTTCCCAAATCTTGGAAAGATAGGAAACAAGACCGAATGAACCAGCGGAAGAAGGGATTCCAGCCAACTCCTTATCGAAATGCAGCAAAAAGATTTACCAGAAATGATTTTCACTTAAACCATCCAAGTACGCAAGGCAACGACAAACTGGTAAATCTGGGAACAAAGAAATTTGGGCACGGTCCTTGTGAACCATTAAAGTGTTGGGAATGTGGAGAACCTCATCTAAGGAGGAATTGTCCACGTTTAAATGCAACAAACATAACTGCTATTCATAATTTGCAAGAAGCCTCGACGGTGGGTGATGTGGGCAGAAGTCTGCATCGGATAAATGAAGCCTTTGATGGTCGGTAAGCTGACCACCAAAGGCTGATGAAAATCAATAACACCCGAATTTATGTTTTAATTGATCCTGGAGCTACGTTAAGTTATATCACTCATGGAGTAGTAGAGTCAAAGAAACTTAAGAGGATGAAACATGAAAAATCTTGGCTGGTATAGTTAGCAACATGAACTAAAAGGAAAGTGGTTGATTTTATTTCTGATTTTGAATTTAGTTTATATGGTTGAAACATAAAAACAAATCTGAATATTCTCCAACTAGGATATTATGATATGATTATCAGAATGGATTGGTTGGAAAAGCACAAAGTAGTTCTAGATTGTTATACAAAGACACTTAATTATAAATATGGTTATGACACTATCAGAACAACCCGAGGTATACCAAAAATAGTATCAGTTAGACAAGTCTCAGCAATGAAATTCAAGAAATGCATAAGAAAGGGTTGCCAAGTTTACACTATCCAAGTAATGAATCTGTTAGAAAAAGAAGATAAGCTAAAGCTAGAAGATTTTTCCATCCTACATGAATTTAGAGACATGTTTGTTGATGAGATACTGAAATTACCTCCTAGAAGGGAAATAGACTTCTCCATAGACCTGCTACCTAGTTCAGGCCCTATCTCTAAATCACCTTACCGAATGAGTTTACCATAATTTATAGAATTAAAAATAAAATTACAAGAATTGTTGGACAAAGAGTATATCAAACCGAGTGTTTTACCATGGGGGTTACCAGTCCTCTTTGTGAAAAAGAAAGACGGTACTCTAATACTTTGTATTGATTATAGACAATTGAATAAAATGACTATTAAGAACAAGTACCCCTTACTGAGGATAAATGATCTGTTTGATCAAGTAGGTGGGGACAAAATCTTTTAGAAATTGGATTTATGATCCGGTTATCATCAAGTTAGGATAAGGGATGAGGATATAAGAAAAACATCCTTTTGGAAAAGATATAGACATTACGAATTCATAGTCATACCTTTCAAACTCACTAATGCACCAGCCATGTTTATGTGCCTGATGAACAATATTTTTAGTCAATACTTAGACAAGTTCGTACTAGTATTTATTGATGATATTCTGGTGTATCCTAAAATGGAGGAAGAACATGAAGAACACTTAAGAATAGTTCTACAAACATTGAGGAAACACAAACTATACACCAAATTTGATAAGTGTGACTTTTATCAAAAGAAAATACAATATCTGGGACATGTAATTTCAGCAGAAGGTACTTCCATTGACCATGAGAAAATAAAATCCATCATAGAATGGCCGGTACCCAAGGATGTAGTGGATATTCGGTCATTCATGGGAATCACTGGATATTATCTCAGATTTATAGAGGGGTTTTCCAAGATAGCCTACCCTATCACGTCTTTACAAAAGAAAGGGACCAAGTTTAACTGGTCACATAAGTGTCAAGACAGTTTTAACAAGCTGAAGGAATTATTGACAACTGAACCCATATTGAAGGTAGCAGACCCAGATAAAGACTTTATCGTATGTGTTGATGCGAGTAAAGAAGGACTAGGTGGGGTCCTAACTCAAGAAGGAAACATGATTTTTTATGAGTCATATAAATTAAAATAAAATTAGCGAAATTATGTCACTCATGACTTAGAATTGGCAGCAGTGATACAGGCCTTAAAATGTGGCGACACTACATAATGGGAAGAATTTTTTTACTATTGACGAATAATAGCAGCGTGAAATATATATTTAGCCAACTAGATCTTAATGCAAGGAAAGCAAGTTGTCTATCCTTTTTGAGCGAATTCGACTTCGAGGTCAGACATATCAAGGGAAAGGAAAATAAGGTAGCATATGCTTTAAGAAGAAGAGCCCATGGGTTATTTGAGATAAATATTAGCAAGGAAGAAAGCGATCTGGAACAAAGAATAAAGACAACAATAATTAACGATGAAAAGTACACTAACGTAATGGTAGAATTACAAAAAAATACCGTAAACTTAGATAAACCAGATCTAAGTATCGACAAGAAGGGACTATTACGGTTTAAAAACAAACTTTACATACCAGATTCAACAGAGTTAAAGTTAACAATCTTGGAAGAAGTGCATAAGAAACTATATTCTGGCCATCCAAGATACCAGAAAAAAACAACAACACTTAGAAAACTATTTTAATGGCCTAATATGAAGGGAAAAATAGCAGAATACTTGGCTAGGTGCCAAGATTGTCAGCGGGTTAAGGCTGAACACCAACATCTAGCAAGCCTATTGCAGCCATTACCAGCATCAGAATGGAAATGGGAGACCATATCGCTGGACTTTATAATAGGTTTTCCTAAAAATCATAAACATAATGATTCTATTATGGTGGTAATCGATAAACTCAGTAAGTCTGCACACTTTATTCCTGTGAAATCTACTTTTAAAGATATAAATATCATTGAAATATTTATGAAAGAAATTTTTAGACTGCATGGTGTTCCTAAAATGGTGATCTTAGATAGAGACGTAAAATTTATGTCCACTTTTTGGAAAGAATTGTTTACAGGGCTAAATAATAATTTGAATTTCATCACGATTTACCATCCATAAACAGATGGATAGACTGAATGAACAAATCATATTGTAGAAGATATGCTCCGCATGTACGTAAGAACAAAACCGAGTAAGTGGGAAGACTACCTACACTTGGTAGAGTTCGCATATAACAACGGGTACCAAACTTCAGCTAAATTGAGCCCCTTCGAGGTACTATACAATAGAAAGTGCACAACACCAGTTAGTTGGGACGACCCAGTTGAACGACTCATGGTTGGACCAGAAATGCTCCAAGAAATGAAAAGTATGGTAAGAAGGGTGCAATAGAACTTAAAAGACGCACAGGACATGCATAAAAGTTATGCGGACTAGAAAACAAGACACTTGGAATTTCAACTAGGAGATCATGTTTACTTAAAGGTTAAAGCCCAAAAGAGTTCACTAAAAATCGATAACTATGCCAAGTTGGCACCTAGGTTTTATGGGCCCTTCGAGATATTAGCTCGAATTGGACCCGTAGCTTACCAACTTGCACTTCCAACTAATTGAAAAATTCATAATGTATTTCATGTTTCCTTGTTGAAAAAGTATGTCCATGACCCTACTCATATGATTGATTGGAACTTGGTGCAGGTGGAACCAGAAGACGAGTTCCAGGTGGAACACTTGCACATTCTAGACTGGAAAGAAATAACACTTCAGAATAGAGCCGTCGCTCAGGTAGAGGTGCAATGGAAGCATTTTAGTCCTGAGGAGGCCACTTGGTGTTATAACAAGATTTGACTCACCATTTCTATCTTGCATAGAGGGCCTTTTTTCCATTTCCATATGCAAACTTTTTATCCCTTTTTGATGAATACAGAGATAAAAACATACATTTTCCCACATATACGCTCCATATCAGTTATACAAGATGCATATATGCTTTTTTCTCCACTACAACTCGTGTACATCAGGATTTGTGCCAAAAAATACAAAATGAGGTCAGGTTTCCATGTCACGACAGAAGATCTCTGATCCTTGGCCTTCCATATACTAGAAACGTTCTGACTCGTCTCTTTAGTTACATTTTGAAGGCTATAAGAGCACAATTTAGAGCTATGGTAAAGAGGATAAAGCATTCAACTTTGAGATAAAATTTACTCTGGAGAAATTACTTCATATTGAGTCCGCATCCCTTTATCCCTCAAAGTCTGAACACAATGTTTATCCCCCAAGCTCTTCCCTTGTTATCGAGAGGACCTCTTTGCCTCTTTCTCATGAGATTTCCATTGGTGGAGGATTGAAGTGGTGGGGACTCAGTTGGAAGGAACTCAGTTTCTTGGTTTTGAACCGTGCCGACACGAAAGTCTGTAATGTTGACACTTCTGCTGATCAATTATTAATAGAAATACTCCTTTCCCGTCCTATTGATATCTTGCAAATGTATGATTATTATCCATGGGTGTGTTTGTAATGTTTATTAATGGATTATGCTATCTGATGTGTTAACCCCTTTTATATCATCAATATATACTTTCTTTTCTTGTTTGTTGAGAACTTCTCGCAGGTAAAAAGCTTTGGATCAAAGTGTTCAACGGTGGAACATCAGCAAACGTTGGATCAAAGTAGGCCTCTTTCTTGTATTGCAGATTAGTCTATATAGAATATATTGGAATTGGGTCGATTTTTGCAGTCATACCTGTCTGTTTTGGTTTACCTTTGGTCATAAAGAGTTTTTCCCTTGTCACAGAAATGACAACTCCACTGGGGATAGATCTTCCTTCTAAGGGTTGAAGTACTTTTTCTTCTTACATTGCTCTTTTTCCTTTGTGTTTCTTGTCGTATCACTACTTGATAGATCCTGTTCACTCTGAGTCTTATTTTTTATCCTTTTACCCTTGCCTGGCCTTGTTTTAAAGCATATACGCTCTTTTTTCCTTGACAGCCGCATATACACGCTTGCTGTCTCACTGCAAGAAGCGTATATACGCTCTGTTCTCCTGAACAATCGCATATACCACTTCCCCTTGCTTGTTTTCTTGGTTGAGTGATTGATGGGTAGGATTTAAAGATTGCTGAGCCTTTTTAGGTTTCTGTAGTGCCTTTTGAGATTATCTGGGATGACAGGAAGCCTGCTTGGAGTTGAATTTTTTAGCGTAGTCTTTCTCTTTGTTTTCTATTTTTAATTTGTCCTTGGTTTCTGGGATGTTTGCTTGGTTACTTGGTATTCTTCTTGAGTTACTGCTTTTATACACTATAGAATTCATCTGTCAAGTTTCTTATCAGTCCATGCATTTTCTTTTTAGAATATTGAAAATACAAAAACAAATATAGGCATTTTGCATTGGTTGGCATTCTTGTCTTTGAATTTTCATCATTAGCTTAACACATTTAGCGAAATATCATATTTTACTTCTGAATTGAAGATTTGAAGTTGAAGACTGCACTATTTTTATTAGCATATCATTTATTGAAAAGTTAAAGATAGACTTTGCATTGTATCCATATTTATTTTCGGGTAGAGTCATAACACCATGAGTTTCACTTCCATACCTTTTTGAGTAACCACGGCCAATAAAATTTACGCTTTAAACTAAAATTGATTAGTCATGATTTTATTTTTAGGGTGCACAAACTAGCTTAGGGTTTAGTGCCTTGGAATAGGATTTTGTAAGTAAACTTCTCCAAGGCAATTAAATCAACATATGTGTCTGAGACAGGGAATTGAGAAATCCATTGTATAATTGGTAATATCAGGAGGCTCCGCTCACACCGGAGTTAATCACGAGGTTGCGCGAAGTTAGTTGAAGGGATAACCCCAGGATACTCACCTAGTGTCAAAGATATTTCTATGGATTTATTCGTATTTGGGGATATTGCTAGTGCCCATACCTCTGTGAGAGGTGGTGCTTTCAAGGTTTCGGGCTTTGCTACCCTGCCCATATGGTGATCCAAACTTACGACTAATTGCCTGTGCATTGGTTATACAATGGTTTATTAGTTGATTGACTTAGGTATCTCATAGGTTACTTGTAGGGGTTATTTTGCTTGTACCCTGAGTCAGATAAGGGCCAGACAACACACAACCTTTATGGAGGATTACCTCTCTGGGGAGATCTGACTGACTAGTTGTTAAGCCCATCAGGGCCCTTATAACTGATTCTGTTACCTCCAAACTTTAGCGGGGAGTCTCAGGTCCCTCTTGGACAAGACATACCTTCTTTAGCGAGGGAGGCCACTCAACCACTTTAGCCCATTTGCATGCATATTGGCCATTTGACTTTTTCATATGCTCTTTGACTACTGGTTAACCTTAGGCGCCTATTTTGGGTTTCATCATTATGGATAATGGAGTTTCTTTTTTTCCCTCATTCACTGCTACCCATCCCATGGCACCTGCTAATTTCATGGGGACAGACCCTTCTGTTTTTCACAATGGTATACAGAAATACAACACTCAGTCTGGACCTTGGGTCTCTAGCCATTTTTTTGTTGATATGCCTTCCCCCGTGCAACCCTCTCCCTAGCCCACATATATGAATCCTAGCATTGGACCTGGGGGCACCATGGCTCCGATGCCTACTTCTTCATCGGATATGAGTCATGTCCCCATGGGAGGTTAGAACCTTCCCCTCTATGGATCCAATGCTAGCTATGCTCTTTTAGGAGCCAATACTTAGATGGGTACCTATCCCACTTATTACACCCCAACCATGTATCTTTCATCCACCATGTCAGTTCCTTCAAACACTTTTTCCATGACAGGTCTTCAATTACCACCTGGTCTTTCATATAGAGAGAGCCAGTTTTACGGTTCGGGCTACCCTCTTTATGGTACCCCTTCACAAGGGGGAAACATATATCCTCACTTGAATAATCCTTATCCTACCTCGGTCTCTTCACAAACCCTAGTGAAAATTCCTTTCCAAACCTCTTCGAACCATTTTGGCGTGAACCGACACCTTTTTGGGCTAGGGAAAGAGGTACACCAAGATCCTACCTGGCTTGTAATTTTTTAGAATCAATATTTTCCTAGAGCATGCACTTAAATGCCACCATCTATCGCCATCCCAGTCACTTTCAGTCATACTGGTGCTCCATATCCAACCTCTACCAGTTATGTCGGAGATGGGTCGACTTCTTCTACAAACTACTGCTAAAGATTTCCCCCAACCTCTACCAATTATGTTGGGGGAACCATTATTTTTTCCCTGAATCATAGCCATTTCAGGTCTCCCGCTTATATTCATCATGTAGGAGACAACTCTTTTTCTCCTACTAGTTACATCGAGAAGCCCAAATGCCTTAGATGTAAGCCTAAATTCTTTTGCAGGACTTGCGAAGGAAGTCACCTTACTCGTTTGTGTCCAATTATTGCCGAGATACCATAAGCGTGGGGCTTACCCAAGAGCCCTTCAAATTCTAAGGCATCCATGGTTTCTCTTCACACCACTTCTCCCTTGATCGTCTCAGTGATTCCACCGATGCAATCTTCTCCCGACCTCACCCCCTTAGTTAAGGGTGAAGGATCTCTTTCCCCCGTTACTATGCTTCCTCTTCAACCTATAATTGAAGAAGTGGCCACACCAGTGCAATCTCTGGTCAACCCTACTCTCCTTGACGAGAATGACACACCTTTCAGTCATGTCATCAACATTTCAAATCCTCCCCCTTCTGAATGAGAGAGATTTATTCTTCCCTTGAATTCTCTCCCTCCAAGTCCTGACGAGGTTCCTTTCGATTGGGATGACTTGATGGGACATCCCATTCCCCCACCTATGTATTTTCCATTAAGAGACTTTATTTGAACCATCACAGATACTGTATCCTCCATTATCACCTTATACTCCTTGACTTGGAAAGCCTTAGTTTTTCCCAAGCTCTTGTTAGCTATCTGCAAGATACTGACTTTTGATAGAAGGCCGAGATGGGAGCCTTGGCCTCCCCCTTTACATGTTTATTAGACTCCCATAACGAGTCTCAGTTAATCTCTTTTTTGACTCATCCAAAAAATGAAAATATCGCTGAGTGATTTTTCCCTTTCACACTCGTTAAAATTGGATTTGAAAGATCATGAGTCCTAGTTAAGCTCTTTTTTGACTCGATATCAAAAATAGAAAAGATTGCCAAGTGAACTTGTCTTTTTCACACTCGTAAATTGGATTTGAAAAGATGTCTATTTGGCACAAGTTTACCCCTTTTTCACACTAAGTAGACTAAAATATATAAAAAATGACATTTTTTGGCGTTAAGTTGTGATTGCATCTCATTCCCTCGCTTGCTGTATTGAGCCTTTAGCTGGTTCTTGCTTTGTGTTATAAACCATTACCTAAGCAGTTTTCATCCTCAACCAAGCAGAGCCTTGTTTATCCTTCGCAATTTGACACCCTATACCCTGGAGGGAACATCACCCTGAGTTTCCATCTCTTGCATGCATTTCCTTGCATTGAGCATAGGTATGTTCCACTGCTGGAACTAGTTTTGCTTACTTGCGACACTCATTCCGTCTTCTATATCATAACATTCATTTGTTATGAAAAAAAAAAAGACGGGCAGGAAGGGAATACTATATTTTAATTGGTAGCAGTCGTGTCACCTTTGAACAGAGCACAAAGTTATCGAGTCCTTGTGTCATCATAATTTTGGGTTTAGCATGGCCTTACGAAGCTGATCTCGCTACAGAGTTTTCTCTACCAATTGGTTACTCTTCGAGTCCCTAAAGAGAACGTTATTGATGCCTCTTGCATCTAATTGTCACAACATTGAGTCTGTGCTATCGGAGTCCACCATATGTCTCATTCTCTTGTTCAAAGGAAGTCTATCAACCTGTGTCGGCCACTCCTCATAAATCTTGACTTTTCATGTTGGCCATACCCTCAGTTTGTCTCAGAATCACATGATAGTTTGGTCTTATCATGCACCCTGGCCCTAATTTCATCATTGGTATGTCACCTTGAACCCATCAATAGAAATTTCATCATTGGTCGTTGAATGGGTGGTTTCCTTCGTGTTCGAAGGCAAGACATCTATTCACACTTTAGGATTCATGCAATGTCTTGGATTCCATTAGCCTTATTGGTGGTTTCCTCGCCTTTGTTAGTAGTTTTTCATCATTGGCTGCTATTCAGAGGGTCCTTTTTATGTACCACTTGCATTTGGCACATGTGAAAAACACACAGGGTCGTTGGTTCATGAACATATTCTTCGTCTGATCTCCAAAAAATCATCAAGCTCCTACTTTTTTCCTCGTGCTGACTGATGAGAGATGCCTCAATGCTCTCCTTTCAGTGGGTCTCCTTCCATCAACTTTAGCTCATTTATTTTGGATATGGAACCTAGAGTTTTATGATTATCTTGAGGCTTGTAGTCATTAGTGGAAGGCTCTCTCGCCATTGACAGATGGGAATACATCAATGTCTCTTGATCAATGGATCTCTCAAGTGATCGACACCAACTTCTTTATTCACATTTGTAGAGATGTACTCGGTGCCTTGATACCTACTTTCATTATTGGTAGGCTATCTTGCATTTGTTAACGATATACTTCAATGACTGGTAATCAAACGATGTCTCATCGTGTTTGAACTCAACTCATTTATTCACATAATGTAGACTTGCACCATTGGCGGATAGTGTAGAAGACTTGAAGACATCACTATGTGGCCACAAATTTCCTGAGCTGCTGCTTCCATTTCATTGGACCAGTACCTATTTGACTTCAGTGATCATGGGAGATTAGATTGTACTACATGGTATATAGATATCTTTATATTGATTTTTGGGACTGGTTTCACTGGGCCTTGTTCGTGACTATGACAACTTTTGGCATATAACCGCATTTGTATTTTCCTATTCATGGCCATGAACACTTGTTCGATATATTTTTCACATGGATTTGCATTGTATTCTTAGCAGCCATGTATGCAAAGTCAATACATAATATGAGCAATTGAGTTCATCCAGTTGGTTCTCTACCACTCCACTTATGGGTTATTTATAATGTATTTCGTTCATCGCAGATACTCCTCTGATCTCACACATTAGGGGGCATATGTTATAGCAAGATTTTCCTCACCATTGCTATCTTGCATAGAGGGATTTTTTCCATTTCCCTATGCAGAATTTCTATCCCTTTTTGATGAATCCAGAACCAAAAACATACATTTTTCCACATATACGCTCCCTATCAGTTATACAAGATGCGTATACGCTTGCTGCTCCACTAAAGCTCATGTATATCGGGATTTGTGCTAGATAATACAAAATGAGGTTGGGTTTCCATGTCACGATAGACTATCTCTGATCCTTGGCCTTCCATATACTAGAAACATTCTGACTCGACCCTTCAGTTGCATTCTGAAGGCTATAAGAGCACAATTTCGAGCTATGGAAAAGAGGACAAAGCATTCAATTTTGAGAGCAAAGTTACTCTGGAGAAATTACTTCATATTGAGTCTGCATCCCTTTATCCCTCAAAGTTTGAACACAGTGTTCATCCCCCAAGCTCTTCCCTTATTATCGAGAGGACCTCTTTGCCTCTTTCTCATGAGCTTGTCGTTTGTGGAGGATTGAAGTGGTGGGGACCCAGTTGGAAGGAACTTAGTTTCTTGGTTTCGAACCGTGCCAACACAAAAGTCTGTAATGTTGACACTTCTGTTGATCAGTTATTAATAGAAATACTCCTTTCCTGATCCGTCGGATCTTTTAATGACTTATGGTTGAGTTTTAATTTTTCATGCGTTAATTAACCATTTGAGAAAGCTTAGTGAAGAATGAGGAAAGAAAAGGAATTATGACAGCCATATACACATATGCAGATCTGAAATGCAATAAAAGACAACAAACCATAACACGCAGATTGATAACGGAGTTCATCACAACTTTGCCTACGTCTCCAGGCCTTTTCTCTGTGGGGGAGGCTTTTTTATTTCTGTTCAAAAGCTCAAAAGTAAATCACTGCAATGCCAAATGGCTACAAGACTGATCTGGTCATGTTCTTCTAGATCTCTAGAACCATACAAAGAAAATGGCACGCAAAACGGACGTTCGGAGTTCCCAGAAATGGTCCGACAACGTCTCCTCCTCAAAAGATTCTCTACTTCAAAATGGCTTTAGCTTGTTTTCCCTCTAGTATAACCCTGATATGACTACTCTAATGGATTTGGAGCGGTCAAAAGCCCCTATCTAGGCTCTTTTGGCACTTCAATCGGTCGAAAAATGAAGAAGTTATGCCCCCTGGAAGTTTTCCCCTCCAAGCTTGTTGTCACTCGTTCTACGGAACGCACCCCCCTCTATTGAACCTGGCACACACGCTTATTTAAGTGCAAAAACCTGACACCGGGCACAACCGTGCCAATGGTACAAACCGTAGAACGGTTAGGGTGCCTCCAGCCCCTAACCACCTAGCACCTGGGCACATGGTGGCATAAGACCTCGGGCTATGGAAAAAGTGCTTATCCATTACAAAACCGTTGTAACCACTCCTGCGAGCCCCGGTTATGGTCATATGTCATAAAGCATGTAACCATGGCTTTAACAAACCTGCGCCCCTTTACACATAAGGCATGGTCATATACAATACAATATGCCCACAGGCTATACATATTTGAAAACACAAATCGCATGCGCACCTTTTCTCGGAGAGTAGGGTCACATGCAACACACCAATAAAACCGTGGGCCAGGGCTAAGCCCCGGCCCGACCCCCCACCAACTAAACATGAATATAAAATTAAATACATTCAAACCCATATAGTTGTTAAGAAACAAACCATGGTCCGTTGGTCGGACGGTCTTTGCGAAGGCGTAGCCGGTGGGGGAGGTCACCGGTTCGAACCCGGTTGACTACCAAAATTTTGAACAACCCAATAGCCAATAAAGGGGTGCCACGTGGAAGCCCATGACTGGGCCACGTAGCACCTCAACAACCAATCACAATATGCCATGTGTCAAACACCGATTGGTCCACGTGCCAGAGCCGTACTGCCACATCAATTCGCTATGTCAGCTCCCGTACTGTCAAGTCATCTTGCCACGTCAGCTTGTTGATGTCACCCATGCCATGTGTCACCCTTTCAGTGGTGACATGTGTCACCTTGGGATTGGCCCAACTATATGCCCAAAATTCCAAATCTTCCTGACACATGTCATCACTCGAGGCTGCCACGTGTTGCCTGTATGGACCTGCCACATGTCACCTATACGAACTTGCCACATGTCGCCTCTGCCACATCAGTGTACGGACCTGCCACATCAGCGTCCGTATGGACTGTATAGACTGCACAGTCAACAAATTTTTTTGCCTGTTTGACTTTTCAGACAGAATGCAATATCTTCTCCATATGGACCCCATTTGACAAAGTAAATATACCACTGGAATCAGGAAGACGAGACGAATGCAATGGTTTTGGTTTCGTCGGATTCCGAGCACTTTCATTTTTTAGCATTTTTCAAGCCCTGTCAGGCTTCTGGATTTGATTTCGGATCACACCTCCCCACAATAAGACCTTTTGGTCCCCAAAAGGTTACTGACCACTCAACAAGCTTGGGATAGGCCAACCAACTTTCTCTTTGTCTCTGAACTAAAATGATTACATTAATGGAAGAAAAATACAATGAAGTTTAGACATCCACTTCTGGCAGAACCAAGTGACTGGTTTCTTTCCTTCACGATGTTCCTCTTGCTTCGCTGGTAATCCTTCCTCCTTCGTGAGTACATGCAAAATCCTTTTGTCCTTCCTTGGACGAAGCTCCGGATTAAGCTTCCAACAACTAGCCTTTTGATGTCCACTCTTGTTGCAAAACGTGCAATGAGTTTTTGGCATCCAGACCTGTTTACCCTTCTCTTTTTTCCATTGTGGACTTGAGCCTTTATGTCGTGTTTCCTTCCTGGTCGACATACATTTCCTGTACAAAGTTTGTTTCTTCCAACACTTGACAACACAATGCTTAGGTGAGTGACAATAAGTACATGGATAAAGATTCCACAAGTTTTGGTTTACTTGATTATGCTTGTTATAATCAAAAGGAGAATTAATAAAAACATGACCATTATACCTTCCATGCTGATCTTCACTTTTCTTTGGAGATGACTTGCATTCACTACCACAACCCTGAAGTGATGCACCATTTCCTTTT
>ML784721.1:230338-246179 GCA_009831015.1 Picea engelmannii | reverse complement strand
TCCTTCTTCATAACCCATCTTGGTTAGTATTCTCAAACCTACACCTTTTGTATGTTTTTCGAATGCACCAAAACCAGCTTGATGAGAATGAGGAAAATTTGATGAGGAACCTTCACTGCATACCTTAGATATGTTTTCTGAAATATTTGTAGAAGGAACTTCCTTCAATCCTTCTTTTCCTTTGTTGTTCTTTGAAGCTTTCACTTGAACCGTGCTCTTTCGTTCCAAGTAGTCTTCATACAACACCTTCACCATCTCGGCCATGGAAAACACTGAATCTCTGAACTCCTTCTCATTTTGAGAAAGTCCTCCTGTAGATGCCATTTTCTTCCTTGAGATGAGCTCTTCCCTGGCTAACATGCAAAACTCAAATCCAAACGTCAACTAGCTCTGATACCACTTGATCCGTCGGATCTTTTAATGACTTATGGTTGAGTTTTAATTTTGCATGCATTAATTAACCATTTGAGAAAAATTAGTGAAGAATGAGGAAAGAAAAGGAATTATGACAACCATATACACATATGCAGATCTGAAATGAAATAAAAGACAGCAAACCATAACACGCAGATTGATAACAGAGTTCGGCACAACTTTGCCTACGTCTCTGGGCCTTTTCTCTGTGGGGGAGGCGTCTTTATTTCTGTTCAAAATCTCAAAAGTACATCGCTACAATGCGAAATGGCTATAAGACTGATCTGGTCATGTTCTTCTAGATCTCTAGAACCATACAAAGAAAATGGCACGCAAAACGGACGTCCGGAATTCCCAGAAATGGTCCGACAATGTCTCCTCCTCAAAAGCTTCTCTACTTCAAAATGACTTTAGCTTGTTTTCCCTCCAGTATAACCCTGCTCTGACTGCTCTAATGGCTTCGGAGTGGTCAAAAACCCCTATCTAGGCTCTTTCGGCACTTCAATCGGTCGAAAAACGAAGAAGTTATGCCTCCTGGAAGTTTTTCCCTCCAAGCTTGCTGTCACTTGTTCTACAGGACGCACCCCCCTCTATTGAACCTGGCACACACACTTATTTAAGTGAAAAAACCTGGCACCGGGTGCAACCGTGCCAACGGTGCAAACCGTAGAACGGTTAGGGTGCCTCCAGCCCCTAGCCACCTAGCACCTGGGTACATGGTGGCATAAGACCTCGGGCTATGGCAAAAGTGCTTATCCATTACAAAACCGTTGTAACCACTCCCGTGAGCCCCGGTTATGGTCATATTTCATAAAGCATGTAACCGTGGCTTTAACAAACCTGCGCCCCTTTACACATAAGGCATGGTCATATACAATACAATATGCCCGTGGGCTATACATATTTGAAAACACAAATCGCATGCGCGCCTTTTCTCGGAGAGTAGGGTCACATGAAACACACCAATACAACCGTGGGCTGGGGCTAAGCCCTGGCCCGACCCCCCGCCAACTAAACATGAATATAAACTTAAATACATTCAAACCCATATAGTTGTTAAGAAACAAACCATGGTCCGTTGGTCAGACGGTCTTTGCGAAGGCGCAGCCGGTGGGGGAGGTCACCGGTTCGAACCCGGTCGACTACCAAAATTTTGAACAACCCAATAGCCAATAAAGGCGTGCCACGTGGTAGCCCATGACTGGGCCACATGGCACCTCAACAACCAATCACAATACACCACGTGTCAAACACCGATTGGTCCACGTGCCAGAGCCGTACTGCCACATCAATTCGTTGCGTCAGCTCCCGTACTGTCAAGTCATCTTGCCACGTCAGCCTGCTGATGTCACCCATGCAACGTGTCACCCTTTCAGTGGTGACACGTGTCACGTTGGGATTGGCCCAATTGTACGCCCAAAAGTCCAAATCTGCTTGACACGTTTCATCACCCGAGGCTGCCACGTGTCGCCTGTATGGATCTGCCACGTGTTGCCTGTACAGACTTGCCACGTGTCGCCTCTGCCACATCAGTGTACGGACCTACCACGTCAGCGTCTGTACGGACTGTAAGGACTACACAGTCAGCAAATTTTTTTTGGCTGTTTGACTTTTCAGACAGAATGCGATATCTTCTCCATACGGACTCCGTTTGACAAAGTAAATATACCACCAGAATCAGGAAGACGAGACGGACACAATGGTGTTGGTTTCGTCAAATTCTGAGTACTTTCATTTTTGAGCATTTTTCAAGCCCTGTCAAGCTTCTGGATCCGATTTCAGATCATTTCCCATCCTATTTATATCTTGAAAATATATTATTATTATCCATGGGCATGTTTGTAATGTTTATTAATGGATTATGCCATTTGATGTGTTAACCCCTTTTATATCATCACTATATACTTGCTTTGCTTGTTTGTTGAGAACTTCTCGCAGGTATAAAGCTTTGGGTCAAAGTGCTCAATGGTGGAACATCATCAAACTTTGGATCGAGGTAGGCCTCTTTCTTGTATTGCACATTAGTCTATATAGCATATGCTGGAATTGAGTTGATTTCTGCAGTCATACCTGTTTGTTGTGGTTTACCCTTGGCCATAGAGAGTTTTTCCCTTATAACACTTGGGAGTTGGAGGGAGATTTGTGGAAATATTATCCAATCATGTTCCAAGAAAGGAACAAACACCGAGGACAGTGTTTTATTGAAGGGGGAAAGGATGTGACATCCCAAAAAATAAAGTATTTTTGAAATTCAAAATTTGTTAGAAAATTATTTCATTTTTAGTAAATTTGAATTTGGAATTTTTTTTCCATTTATGGCAATTCTAAATTTTGAATTCAATAGATTGTAATTTATTATTATGACTGTTCAGAAGAGACCTGATTTGAACCAACAATCTATTTGACTATGACACTTGTATGTAAACAAAATATTGTTTTAATTATTGCAAGAGGACAAATGGAACAACCATGTTAAATTTAGCTGACCATGACTCCATGAGTGGGGAACATGTTGGAACTACCTCTGGGCTGATTGTTACAAGTGGAAAATCAGGGATTTGGCCATTGGTAGCCCCTAAAAATTAGGGATCTAGGAAGCTGCAAAAATTCCTAAGGGAGGGAAGAAAGACCTAGGCAAGAATATTTTTGGATAAATAGCATATGTGAGGAGGCAGGACGCTGCCTAGTATGTTGGGGAAAGAAACTGTTGTATACTTGATGTTATGAACACTGAATATTGAGTATGAGGCAAGGATAAGAATACATATAGAGAAAAAATTGCTGAAGAGGAGATTTCAAGTTCACCCTCATGGATTCATGGTCAGGCTAGGGGGTGAATCAGACAAGTAACTTGGCTGTTCAGTTCTACGGTTGGGAGGAACGTGGCTGTTCCCTTTGTCTTCCCACAAACTCATTCAGATATGTTAAATCTTCTCCTTCTTTGTTTGGAATGATTTTATGTATCCAATATGATGCCTCTGATTGTGTTATGTTGAAATAATATTCCATATTTGCCATCTGTTCATTGTATGAAGTTTATGATCAAAGACCAAATTATGGAATGGCTCCTTATGAAACTAAAATCCTAGGAAGTATGATCTTTGTATAATGAACTTGAAAGAATGGGTGCGTCTATAGGAGTATGTTTATTTCTATGATTAAAATTCTGAGTAGAATTATTTATGAATGAACGAAATCGAAAGGAACAGATCTACCTATAGGTACATTCTGACTTCTGAAATTGAATTGCTAGACAGATCTATCTTTGAATGATTGAGTAGAACAAGTTGGTACATATAGTACATATAGAATTACACACACACACACACACACACACACACACACACACACACACACACACACAAGGTATATAGATACCATTGCAGTTTGTACCACGTACAGACTTTATTAAAAGAGATTTAATGAACTGAAATATAAATCCACACAGAGATCTATGTCATATTATTCGAACAAACAAACTATGGTAATCCGACAATCCACTACCTCTTGTTTGAATAAATTATCAAATAAGAGATAAGTCTCCTCCTTAAATTTTGTTTATAATACTAAATAAAACTTCATAAGTTTCGCTGCCCTAATTGTGAGGTATTACAGAAGTGGAATGCTTCATAAGCATAAGGATTCGTAGACATTTGTCCAGGTCCTTTACCGATAAAATATCTTATACTTCGCTTTCTATTCATACAAAATAAAAGAATCCCAACTGAGAAATACTCTCAGCATGAGAAAATATACAATTTAATAAATGATTTAATATACATGTGAAAGCGTTCACTCGGGGTTCGTGGCAAGGGATGATATAGAAATGGAAATACCTTCATACAATTCTGTAATTACATCAAGCAATGGTAAAATCCTACCAGTCTTTGAAAACCCCCTCACGTAGTCTAAAGGACGATAGTTACACATGAATGTAGATATAATTACAACACTGCAATTATAGTTAAGCGTTCTGAATTTTAAACCACGGAACCGTAACCCTAGTCTACCCTTATATTGTCAATGGAGATCATCGTTAGCTACTCTTGTTGGGTCCAATCTAACTTTTATGAGTTCAGAGTGAAACATACTGGAAATAACATAGGATATGTCAAAATTAAATAAAACGATGCATTGTGATCCAACATTCAGAGTTTAAAGAAGGGCCTTATTCAAAACAATAATCTCAGTAATTAAATTCAGAACAATGCAAATCCCGAATGATGAGAAGAACCAACTTGATTCATTAGTCTCTTACATACTTTAATTGTATAGGATAATCCTGTAGATGATTCAATGAAAGAATCATAGTGTCATAACCCAAACCCAGACTTTAAAGTTACCTTGGGGATTTCTTTTTCCCTTTCCGAGCCGATAAGTAACTGAGGAACACTATATTTAATGACTATTTTTAAACTTGTAACTGAGACTGTTCGAACCCTGGAAGGGTATAAATGGGACTCAAATACCTGTTGCATCTTGCACGCATATGAACCCCGGGTCCTTGGCGAATACAACAACCTGGAAAAACCATCATACGAAGATTAGTAATTTATATACAAAAAAAAAGGAGATTAAGAAGTACACCAACAAAGAGAGATGGATTATTAACAAAACATTACTTAACTTCTGATTTGCGATTCACATGTCTTC
Source organism: Picea engelmannii (assembly GCA_009831015.1). Taxonomy (NCBI): domain Eukaryota; kingdom Viridiplantae; phylum Streptophyta; class Pinopsida; order Pinales; family Pinaceae; genus Picea; species Picea engelmannii. Next base: position 241,112 of record ML784721.1, on the reverse strand, counting down.
CTTGTTCTTTTTTTTTTCCAGTCTAGATATACATCCAGGGCCGAGGGTGAAGGGTGAAGAAACACACTGATGGGTACCCTCGCATCAAACAGGGCCCATCATTAGTGCTACGTTTCCACCCTTGGAATGAGTTAAATAACATAAGGAAAATATTTACACAGTATATAGATAATGAAATACAGTAGTCGATTATACTAATTCCCTTTCATAAAGGAACAACATATAACTTTTGAAGTGTAAACAGAGTGTAAATATTCCTTTAACCAAAAGTATGCTTAACTGGATTTCGCCTAGGTTACCTGCACCCCAACCTGCTCAGAAAGGTAAAAGCCCACTTTCAACATAGATAGGTTTCGACCTTTAATGTGGGCGAATGTCTGGTTAACCTGATTGGCACCTTGGAAGCAAAGTCTCCCCTATACTAATCAAGCAAACAAACTCACAGTAGGGATTTACTATCCAGACTCAAGACTTTCTTGGCTAAGAACCCTGGCTTGTGACAGGGAGTTTTTCTTTTAAAACCCTAGACTCCCAATTACGGGTAAACGAGGCTCACCTCCCCTGTCCCTAACCAAAGAGAAACATCGATAAACCTTAAGAAAATCATTCCTCTAGGAGGGATGTAGGATGAATCCAAAGACTATAGGGAGGTCATATGCAAATGGGAACTCAATAGGAATAAAACAGACACGACGAGATTACCAGTGACAAGATTCTTACACTTTGATTTTTTGAAAGATGCACCATCTTATTTAACCAAGCTGGGTTTTATGACTGAGGAAGACTTACCTGAAAGATGGTCCATGTCGTCTATTGCAACTATGAAGCAACCACCGTGGAATTAGACTAAGCCTTAACCAAATCTTGGGACACAGAGCCGCTTCGTAGAAGAACAACTTTGACAAACGGTGAACCTACTCCAACCCTAAGTGATGCAATGTTTCCTAGGATTAAATGTCAAGAGTGCAAAGGACAGATAGCCATGTGACAATGGAAGAGTCGATTTGACACCTAGGTGTAAATCCCGATAAATACATTGGGACTCGCAAGACTATCATTAATGGAGTTACATGGCCTTAACTGTTATGACATGGAACCGTCTCTTCCACTTAAAGAGTGGGGTGAGTTGACACCTACTTGATTCAACGAGAGTTAAATTCCTTTCACAACTTGTTTATTAGTCAAGGAAACAGATCGATCCTAGTTGTCAAATTTCCATTTGGATTTCGGGTTTAATTCATTTTTTCAACCATCTACCGGTTCGAAGAACCACTCAATAGCCATGACTTGGTAGTTATATTAGTTGTCTGGTGTACAAACTGACCCCACGACTAATATGGCTAAAGATCTAGTTAAAGTTCCCCAGGGTTAGCGCGAATATAGAACCTTTGTTAAACAAAGAAATAAATGAGTTGTAGTATGAATGATAAGATTACACTTACATACGTAGACCTAAGGATGAAATGGGTTTTACTAAATCATTGGGAACACTTCCTTATAATCCTTCTACATGTGCTTAAGCAAGATAAGATAAATGGGATATCTTGTAGTAAGTGGAAGTCTAGAATTTTGTAACAAGATTTGTATAATAGAATTTATAAAAGGTTTCTTTTTACAGAGCTTCATCACTAAGTGACATCAGGTTTGTAGAACTAAGAAACCTTATTCTATCAATAAATTATTTAGAAGACAAATAAACAATTTTTTATTTTTTTGGTAAATATGAGTAAATTTGAGGTTCACTACATCGAGCCACCACAAAGGAAACATACAAAGAATATTTTTCTTATGAAAAAGATATGGTACTATCCATTTTGAGGCTTGGCATAGAGATTGTTCATATATAATACACTACATTGCACCATATTATAATCCCTACACTCCTTGCAAACCATGTAACACCATTCAAATTAGACACATTCTTGCGACGAATTAGCTATACTATCGACAAACTTTTTTCGTCGATAGTATAGCTAATTCGTCATAGGATTATTAACATTCGTCTCTCTTACGCCAATATAAAATGATGCTTGGATTAATTTAATATTTGGTTTATCAACTTGAAATTAAAATTTGATACTTTGCACTCTAGTTGGACCTTGAGTCAAATAAGAATATGAAATTTGGAATCATTAACATATCTACTAGAAATTGTGTACTTTGAAAGAAAATTAGGGTTTATGGTTTACATGATGAATTGATGATCGAATAAAGTGGGCATTTGAGTCAAATTTGAGTCCAGAAACCCTCCCATATCATTAAGTCATGCGAATAGTCGATCCATGTCAAATTTCAATGCATACATAAACAGTTTGAAAAAATTTCAATGTTGACCCCATTCACATGTCACTGTTGCCCGCCTCTAGTATTTTTATGGTGTTGATTAAGAAATCAACAAAAAAGAGTGATTTTTCATAAAAAAATATGACACATATACATTTTATATACATTAATGTAGAACCTGAAATAAAAATGAAAAAAGACTGACGAAAGCTTAAAACTTGCGTCCACAAAATGGTGTACTTTGAAAGAAAATTATGGTTTATGGTTTACATGATGAATTGATGATGGAGGAAAGTGGGCGTGTGTGTAAAATTTGAGCCTAGAAACCCTTCCATATCGTTAAGGAATGAAAATAGTCTAACCATGAAAAATTTCAGTGCATACATAAATAGTTTGAAAAAATTTCAGCGTTGGCCCCATTCACAGGTCATCGTTGCCCATATCTAGTCCTAATACAATCTATGTTCCTTGTTCCTTGTTTCATGTTCCTAGTTCCTTGTTCCTTGCTCATTTTTCATTGTTCCTCATTCCTTGACCATGTTTTAGTCCCCAAGATCCATTATTTTTGTACAAAAAATACTAATGGCATAAAATGTCCCACACAAAGACCTAATATCTGCTACATAAGTCTTTTGTCTTTTTTCAAGGATTATGTAACAAATCTCAATTCTAAGAAGATTCAAATAGGACCTAAGAACCTTATTTTATTTCACTAACCATGAGTGACATAACACTATCATTCAATACTCAAATCATTACATTTCATTGTCATGCATCATGCGTACTAAGGGCTTGAGCCACCACAAAGGAAACATACAAAGAATATTTGTCTTATGAACAAGATATGGTACTATCCATTTTGAGGTTTGGAATAGAGATTGTTCACATAGAATACACTACATTGCACCATATTATAATCCATACACTCCTTGAAAACCATGTAACACCATTCAAATTAGACACATTCTTGTGACGAATTAACTATACTATCGACGAACTTTTTTCGTCGATAATATAGCTAATTCGTCGCAACATTATTTACATTCATCTCTCTTGTGAAGATATCAAATGATTCTTGGATTCATTTAATATTTGGTTTATAAACTTGAAATTAAAATTTGATACTTTGCAAGCTAGCTGGACCTTGAGTCAAATACGGATTTGAAATTTGGAATCATTAACATATCTACTAGAAATTGTGTACTTTGAAAGAAAATTAGGGTTTATTGTTTACATGATGAATTGATGATGGAATAAAGTGGGTGTGTGAGTCAAATTTGAGTCCATAAACCCCCCCATATCATTAAGTCATGTGAATAGTCTATCCATGTCAAATTTCAATGCATATAGAAACAATTGAAAACATTTCAACCTTGGTCCTATTCACATGTCACTGTTGCCCGCCTCTAGTATTTTTATGGTGTTGATTAAGAAATCAATGAAAAAGAGAGATTTTCATCACAACTATGAAAAATATACATTGTATATACATTAATGTAGAACCTAAAATAAAAGTGAAGAAATACTGACGAAAACTTAAAACTTGCATCAACCAAAAATTAGGGTTTATGGTTTACATGATGAATTGATGATGGAAGAAAGTGGGTCTGTGAGTCAAATTTGAGCCTAGAAATCTTGCCATATCGTTAAGGAATGCGAATAGTATATCCATGAAAAAGTTCAATGCATATGTAAACAGTTTGAAAAAATTTCAATGTTGGCCCCATTCATAGGTCATTGTTTCCTGTGTCTAGTCCTAGTACAATTTATGTTCCTTGTTCCTTGACCATGGTGTAATCCAAAGATCCATTATTTTTGTACAAAAAATACTAATAGCATAAAATGTCCCACACAAAGACCAAATATCTGCTACATAAGTCTTTTGCCTTTTTTCAAGGACTATGTAACGAATCTCAATTCTAAGAAGATTCAAATAGGACCTAAGAAAATTATGTTATTTACTTAACCATGGGTGACATAACACTATCATTCAATAGTCAAATTGCTACATTTCATTGTCATGCATCATGCATACTAAGGGCTTGAGTCACCAGAAAGGAAACATACAAAGAATATTTGTCTTATGAACAAGATATGGTACTATCCATTTTGAGGTTTGGCATAGAGATTGTTCATATAGACTACACTAAATTGCACCATTGTTTGCACCCAATTCATCACCTTGGTGAGCAAATAATGGGTGCTTACATGCCCAGTTGGGTCTTGCTGAGCATGACAGCTGTAGAGGAAAGAGTTAGAAAAAGAACAACAAAACTATAAGCAAGAATTAAACTAATACAAACTAAAATCATGAGCATATGGATAAAGAAATAACAAACACAAAAATACCAATATCACCAATGTTTTTAGGCTGATCAATTGATGAAATAAAAGCACAATGAAGAAAGGGGACTATGAGTCCCTTCTTTTTCCAATGGAAGGCTCTTGAGGCCCTCACAAACTTGCTCTCCTTACAATAAGAAAATGAGAATGATGGTGAAAGAACTCCTAGAACATCCACTCAATGGAGAGGTGGATAGCTCAATGAAATGGTGCTAATGGGTTATTTCCAAGGAGTGAGTCCTTAAAAGAATCTAAGCAGCATAACATTACATGAAATCCCTTGAGAAAATGACGTTTCTTCATGGCTTTTTATAGCATTGCATTGGGTGATTATGTAACTCCTTTGAGGTGTGAAAAGGGGCTCTTTAGGGCTCAATTAGGTCTTTGACCAGCCTACCATGCAGATTCAGCTCAAATTTGGGGGTCAAATCAGCTTGGGAGCTGATCCATAAGTGGTTGGGAGGCCGACCAATTCAATAAATGCGTCGTTTAGCAGGTGCACGGGTTTTTGCGCCAATAGCCGTGCATCGTGCGCGTATGCGCGCGTGGTACATTCTTGTTCTGCGCACATGCGCACGCACCAAACTTCTGTGAAGCGCCCTTCAATTTTTGGTTACTTTGTATAGTTTTTGACCTTTTTGCAATGCTGTGAAATTAATTCAGTGCCATGAATGACTTCATTACTGTTTGACGATGCTAAGTTCTTGTCGCCATGTGCAGACGAAATTTCAGTGATAACAGATGCCCCCTGATGGATGAGGTTAGGAACATACGTATAGCCCAAATCCATCAATGTTTCTTCTACTGAGAATGTTGTTGTAAGAGAGAGCAAATAGTGGGACCGTGTAGAGCAATCCTTTGGAGAAGAAAGGAACTAGTAGAACCCGACCTTCCATAAGGTGCGTAACAATATACAACTGTGTACAAACGAGGCAGACATGCCCCGTGCTCGTGTTATGTAACTCTGACAAAAGATGACGGAAGTGTTGGTGTAGATAAATGCAGCGCCCTCGGGGGCGGTGATGATAAAGGAAGAAGACAATTCTGCAAAGGAATATACTTTGAACAATAGGCGATGATCGTGATAATAAGCAACGATAATGATGTGGGCATTGATGGCCCTACCAGGTTCAGAGGTCTTCGACAAATGATAAAAAGAATTGAAATAGTCGCAAAGTAAGACCCACCATAACATGAGAAAGTGTTGGCATCGAATGTTATGGGGGCCAACGACAGCAGGGAGAAATGGTGTTTCACCCTGTGTCGTCCGAGATCTCTCATTAAATGGAGAATGAGAATCAAGATATTGTCTCCCTTCTGGAAAAAGTGTGTTGCTATCGATAAAAGGGGAACGTGACTCCCAGAAGCAAAGGGCTTCATAGAATCTATTGAGGTGAGGAAGTGGCAGAGGTACATGGACGAAGTCAAAAAGTGGGAAGACTCAAGACTTCCCTTGGTTGGAGGGTGTATGATATAATGAGTGGCTGAAACCGTGTGACAAGGTCGAGTGTCAGGGGGACACCAAGACCGAGGATAAGTTGTGCCAGAGGCGGGACAAGGTGAACAAATTCAGAGGGTAGAGGTAAGTGACCTGGGTAGTACTCTGAAGATATGGATGATGCCGGCAAGGGTAGATGAGAAGAAATTCTCCAACCAAGGGTGACATGGGTTGCATGTGGCCAAAAAAGGAAGCAAGTCACCAACGGTGGCGACAAAATAAAATGACTGGAAATAAAGGCGTTTGTACAATAAATAATGAATAGTTTGGGGAAAAATGTACAAATACAGAAACAGGTGCCCCAGTGTGAAATGAGTGCCCCAGGGAGGGCAGAAATTTCTTGGAAAACTGATGAAGGGTGGGGGCCCCATTGGTGAGTTTCTGTATGAGGTAGGTGAAATGAAGATAGGTTCGCAGATGGGCAAACTGATGGTGGAGGAAATGGAGGGTTCATGATCCTGCAGAGGTGCAGGTAAAAATAATAGAACCATAAAGCGATGATCTGGGAATCCATATGGGAAGCTAGAAAAATGAGGAGAAGAAGTATGTGGTTGATTCGCAACATGATGAAAGATTATCGGGACTCCCATCCCTAAAGGGTAATGAAGAATAGCATGAGTGTCAAAAGTGCCAAAAGGTGTTGTGAATGGGACAACTCAAGTGGGTAAGAAAGCTACTGGGTAACTGTATCGAAGATGCAAATGGAAGTGTGAGTACTGTAGAGCCGGGAATGGGTATCCTAAAGGCCAATATCAGAGGGTGTGACTGGAAATGTAAATGCAATACAGCGGGAGAGACTACATGCCAGTGCTGAGTATATACCTGAAGGAATGATGTTGAGGGATGATGATCAAGTACCTGCACACAGAACAACCAAATACCCAAAGTGAACAATATCTGAAGAGAATCAAAGATATAAGTATGTATTAGATAAATGTGACAATGTGCATGCGTACCTGACCATGATATGAAAAAAAGGTGCCCCGGGGGCTCAGGATGAAAAGTGACCCAGGGACAGCTGTGATGTAGGTGGCGGGATGCTGATCCCGTGGCTGAAGATGGTTTGAAAAATGGACACCTTGGGCTCCCAAAATGGTGAGTGGAAGTTTGGAAAAAGGCCTATATATAGCTGTAGGGCCCACATTTCCACCTCATTTGTACCTGCTGCAACAGTGACTGGACGAGCAGATTTCAGAGGAGATTTGGAGATTCAGGGAGGACGAGGCAGCCGATTGACATTCTGTGAGTATCAGGTTAGTGGTCTGATCATCCTGCATAGAAATAGGTTTTCAATTTTCGGGAAGGGTAGGTACAGAGGGCCGTACAGAGGGTTTGATGGGATTTTTTATGGGATGTGGGCCCACATGCACGGGAGATTCGGTGGAAGACGCACATACGTGCGTGCCTGTACACTGAATATGCGTGCATGGGTGCATGGGGAAGGGAATTTAAGGTGCGCCCTAAGGGCGCACCTGTGTTGTGAACAGGCGCGCATTAGTGCGCGCCTGTGGGTTGGATAGGCGTGCATCTGTGTGCATCTGTATGCTGAATAGGCGTGCTCAGGGGCATGCCTGTGTAATGAACAGGCGCGCATAGATGCATTCTTGTGTTATGAACAGGCGCGCATAGATGCGCACCTGTGTTATGAACAGGCGCGCATGTGTGCGCGCCTGTGGGGAGAAAAATCGCGCCTATGAGGCAAGGTTGAAGGGTAAAAATCAAGTCTTTTTGATGCTGTTGATGGGTACCTGAGCTGATATAGGACTCGTGTTGTGTGCAGGTGGCCAGCAGTGATGATGGCTGTGCAGTGGCGAGAGCGAGACTGGTCCCAGTTGCGAGATGCTGTGGCTAATGCAGGGCCTAAGGTGCGAGTGACTTTAGCAACCTGTGGGTTTCTAAAGTTCTTTGAGTGCTCGTTGATATGGGCACAGGAGTATTTACTGCAGTTCCTGCTCCAAATGTGGAGTCTGGAGCTGCACTGCTTCCTTGTGCGAGGAGAGCATATCCCCTTCATTGCGGTGGAGGATGTTTATTTTCTGACTGGGCTCCCCTTTCGGGGAACGTCCCTCCCGACAGAGCCTGTGCTGCCAAGGGAGATGGCTCTGGTTACCATTGGTCGATGATACTGCTCTGGTGAGAAATTCATGTTAGGGACTGTGGTGAGTGTGAGTGCTATAGACTCCCTGGCTCATCGTTGCATAGCGGCGATGATTTTTCATGTGTACGGGTCACTTGCGACCCAACGGATTAGTGGTGGCCAGCTGCTGGTACTGGAGAGAGTGGTGGGTGGTGAGAAGTTCGCGTGGGAACTGATGCTGCATGCGCGGATGATCGCGCAGTTGGACCGTTGTCGGTCCACAGGTACAGGAGAGTTCATGTTTGGCTCTATCCTCGTAGCCTGGTTTTTGGAGAGGGTGCCGATGCTGCGCCCGAGGATTTTGTTGGAGATGTCGGGGGTACGAGAGTCGCATTTGAAGCGGTGGTCTACAGTTTTGGTTCGCCACGGTGGTGGCGAAGGTGGGCATTATTTTTCAGCAGAGGCGGCCCGGATATGGTGGTAGATGCCACAGGTAGTACTTCAGTACCCCTATGCTGGGGTTGACTTCTGGGGTGACCCGGACATGGTGCTGCCTCCAGGGGAGGCTTTTGATCATCGAGGTATGTTGAGTATTGTGTATGTGTTTGATTTATGTTATCTTTTGAGATATTAGTCCATATGTATGTGCTATAGATGCTGATACTATCTGTTGTTGTTTGTTTGTTGCATGTGCAGATGTGGCACCTCGCGGGCGCGAGGTGGAGATACAGAGAGTGTCGGTGCAGCAAGAGCTGGAGAGACGACTGCAGGGGGAGAGACGACGGTGGGATGAGGCCGTGGGGTGACCAACAGAACCCGAGAGGGCAACAAGGAGGCGTCGGTTCGATGACCCTGGTGCGGGGCCATCACACGCTCCTCTGGCGGTGGTCAGAGTTGATTTTGATGATATACGCCGTCATCTAGAGATGGTGTTACGGGACGTGCCTGAGGGCATGTGGATACGCATCCAGGATGAGGGGTTCCTGGAGCAATGTATAGGAGTACCGCCACAATGGCGGGTGATAGTGCGACGAGCAGCTGTGCTGGCCACTATGACTAGTGGACACCTGCCGCCGGGGCAGGAGGGTCCTATGGGTGCTCCTTCGCCACCGCCTGGGGCAGGTGGTGGTGGGCCACCACCTCCTCCTGAGGGAGGAGCTGGTGGGGGTGCGATAGAGGCACCCTGACGGATGTATGATGTATATCTTTTGGTTTATAGGCTGGTGAGCCGATTTTTGTACCGAGGTGCTGCATGGGCCTGTGGATACGTGTATTTTTTGTATGTAAACATTCAGATGGATTGATGGGCCGATATATATAGATGAGTATACATATTTTGAGATCTTGATGTTGTCTACATGTGTTTTTTGTTGATGATGATGATGTCTATTCTATCTATATGCTGTGACAGGATTTGTGAGATGTTTATGTATGTGTAGCTTGATGTGATATATGCCAATCTAACACCATGTTAGCTATTTCATTTGTTGTTTGATTCAATTGTCTTGGAATATGTGTAAATGTAATGGGATCAAAATGTCGAGATAATAGTCTAACCTGCAGGTATTTGCGAAAGAGGCACGGATCGCGTACATGGTAAACATTGTTGAGCTGGAGAACGACTAGTTGAGAGTCTAGGAAAATGCTAAGGTGGCGAATATGATGACGTTGGGCATCGGCCAAGAGGCCAATGATAGCAGTGTATTCGGCTTGGTTGTTGGTCACTGGCCCTAAACAGATGCCGCTTGAATGTAGCATTTTGTGTGAGGGGGTGTATAGAGCCCAAGCCGCCGAAGCGAGATTTTGTGTCCAACGGCTGGCGCCATCGGCGTAACCAATGTGGTAAGCTGGTGGAGGAAGCATCTATCAATAGCACAAAGGATAGTTTAGACGAGAGGGAAGGAGAAAAAAGATTAAAAAATGCTAGAAAAGAAAATAACCTAAAGTAGTGTGACTACGTTTAAGAATAAAATTTCTTGAGGTATAACCCATTGACGGGTTGCTTGAGTGAGAGGCCTTCGGGGGAGGCTAGGATGTATGCACCTTTGGTGAGGCAATGTTGGATGATGTAAGGGCCATGCCAAAGTGATTCAAATTTTTCTTGGCTAAAGGTATCATGAGTGATATGATAAGCCAAGACGAGGTCGCCTTCGCGAAATGATCGAAGGTTGACATGGCAATAAAAGGTAGCCTTGGATCATTTTTTAGCCACCTCGTTGTTCTGTAAGGAAGATCGACGATCTTCATCCAGAGACTCCAAGTTTAGCAAGCGTTGTTCCATTGGAGCAGTGTCAGGTAAAAGCTCAATTGCGATGCGTAGGGTGGGAATTTCGCACTCGATGGGAAGAGTTGCCTCGACCCCATGGACTAAATGAAATGGCGTGAAACCTGTAGCGGTCTTTACTGCCGTTCGATAATCCCATAGCGCGGAAAATAACATATGATGCCAATTGGTTTTATGTTTATTAACCGTGCGCTGTAACATGGTCTTGAGGACTTTGTTCACTGCCTCGACCTGTCCGTTTGACTGAGGGTAATATGGTGAAGCAAACTCGTGAGAGAAGCCTAACCGA
>ML784721.1:208118-230120 GCA_009831015.1 Picea engelmannii | reverse complement strand
TGATGCCAATTGGTTTTATGTTTATTAACCGTGCGCTGTAACATGGTCTTGAGGACTTTGTTCACTGCCTCGACCTGTCCGTTTGACTGAGGGTAATATGGTGAAGCAAACTCGTGAGAGAAGCCTAACCGAGATGAGAGTTCGATGAAGATCTCATTCTCAAAGTGTTTCCCATGGTCGGAAATGAGTTGGAGTGGTACTCCGAACCGAGATATGACATGGTTAAAGAAAAAATGCACTGCAGTGTCAACGGTGTTGTTGAAGGTGGGCATAGCTTCGGCCCATTTGGTGAAGTAATCAACGGCGACAACAATGTATTTGTGACCATTGCTGGAGGGGGGATTACAAGTCATAAAGTCGATGCCCCATTTACAAAAGGGGCCTGCAGTAATGACAGGGTGAAGAAGAGCGGGGGGAGTGCGGGCCTTGTTGGTATAGAGCTGACATTGCTCACATCGTTTCACGGCTTGAATGCAATCATGAAACATGGTAGGCCAAAAGTAACTGGCCCGTATAATCTTTTGAGCAATGGATATACCGGAAAGATGGCCTCCAAATGCGCCACTGTGGCAGTCGTTTAAGACTCTGTCAGCCTCGTCAATAGTCAGGCAGCGATGAAGAATGGTGTCGACACCCCGCCGATATAGGATGTTGTCGATGAGGAGATAGCGGGGGGCCTGATGGCGAATGCACCGACGATCATATCGTGATAAGTGGTTACCAAACTTTTGAGTTCGCAGGTAGACAAGAAGGTCGCCATACCAAGGATCATCAGAAACGATGTAAAAGAGATGTTCGTCAGGAAAGTCAGTGTTGACGGGGGCACTGGGTGTGTCAGAGGGGAGGGCCGTGACAAGTTTGGCGAGAATGAGGGCCTTCTTACTCTTAGGTGTTGAGAACTCGAGGTCGTACTCCTGAAGGATAACGATCCATCGAGCGAATTTTCCATTAACTTGTCGACGGCTGAGCAAGTATTGCATAGGGTTGGAATCTGCGACGACCTTACTGGTGCGAAGCAGAATGTAATGGCGAAGTTTCTGGACTACAAGGGCAAATGCAAGAGCAAGTTTCTCTTCGTGTTTATACTTCAAGGGTGGTCCTGAGAGGTTCTTACTGGCGTAGTAAATGACTTGTTCACGATTGTCATCTCTGAGCTGGATGAGGATGCCAGCTATTGATACAACTGAGGCTGATACGTAGAGGATGTAGTCGCGATTATAGTCAGGTGCACTAATCAAAGGTGCATTTGAAAGCACTGTTTTAAGATCGTCAAATGACTGTTGGGCGTAGTCGTCCCAATGAAAAGGGATGTCGTGACATAGTAAGTGAAGGAAACTGTGGGCGCGTATGGCATAATCAGGAACAAAGCGTCTAAGAAAGTTAGCTTTACCCTGTAGACTCTGAAGTTGTCGTAAATTTTGAGGAGGTGGAATTTCGGTGATGGCTTTGACTTTAAGGGGGTCCATGGTAATACCGCTTTGGGAAATGATAAAACTTAGGAGGCGCCCTGCGGTGACACAGAACACACACTTGAGAGGGTTCAAGCAGATGTTGTACTGACGACACCGTTGGAAGATGATTCGTAAATCATCGAGGTGCTGGGTTCGTTTCTTGGATCGAGCGGTGAGGTCGTCCAAGTAGGCGAGGATGATTGCAGCCAGATCGTGAAATATGTATGTCATCACCCGCTGGAAAGTTGTGCCGACATTTTTTAATCCAAAAGGCATGACACGATATGCAAAAGTACCCCACGGGGTAATGAATGCGGTTTTATATTGATCGGCTGGGTGGATTTGAATTTGGTTGTAGCCAGAGAATCCGTCCATAAAGGAGAGAGCTTCGTGGCCGGCGCAGTCGTCGATAATTTTATCGATGAAAGGCGTTGGAAAGTTGTCTTTTGGACATGTGTTATTGAGATCGCGAAAGTCAGTGCAAACGCAGATAGTGCCCTGTTTTTTGTCGACGGGTACATGATTGGAAACCCATGATGTGTAAGCGATGGGGTAAATAAATCCGACCATACATAATTTATCGATTTCGGCTTTGATAGCTGTGGCCTTGGATGGGTGTAGCGGTCACTGTTTTTGGCGAACTGGTGTGATGTCAGGCCAGGTGTTGATGTGATGCTTGACAATTGAGGGATCGAGGCCAGGCATTTCTGTGTATGACCAGGTGAAAATAACCCTATATTCCTGGAAGAGGGCTTTATATGTGGCGATTTCTTGAGGAGTGCAAGCAGCTCCAATGACGATTTCTTCGACGATGCCATTTTTAATGGAAATTTCGATTTTGATGGTGGGGGAAATGTTGGCCAGATTACCTTCTTCAAAAGCGTTGGGTGCAGGAATGGGATTATTGAACCAATCGATAGGCTTGGATGGGATAAAATCTTTGGTTTTGACCGCGTAAATGGGGTTTTGGTTAGGAGGCATGAGGGCTTCCTGTGGAAGGAAGAGTGCACGATGATGTAGTGCGTCCCAGGGAGAGTCTGGCCATTGTAGCTCTTCCAATATCTCCTCGTCGCATTGGAAACGACGAGAATATAATGGATTGTGAGGGGTGATATCGGTGACAGTGTGGTTTCCCCCTGATGGAGAAGCAGAGGGGGTAATGATAGGAGAGGGTGAGGGTTCACTCGACATTAACCATATATTGAAGCACTGAGGGGTACCCGTGGTGGTTGGGTAGAGAGTTTCTGTAGGGGAATGAGCAGGAGAGTTGGGTGGGTTACAGGGTAAATCCTCAGATACGTCATCTAAGAACCAAGGAGGTGATGGGAGTGCCTCGGGTTCAGGAGAAATGACATGAAGATCCTCGAGTGGCGAGGTAATGTCAAATATTGCCTCTGTGGGTTGGTGACACAGAGCCAATTGACGTTTCCTATATTCTAGGATCATAGGACATTGGTATGTAAAATGAGCTAATGAATCGCAGAGAGAGCAAGGGAATCTCATGCGTTCATTGAATGAAGTGGTGACATAATGGATGTCATTGATGTTTGTTGTGGAGGACGTAGCAGGGTGTGGGTCATTCTGAAAGTTCTAGCGTACAGTAGCTAATGTCTGCCGGAAACGTGGCAGTGCTGGGCAATGATGGGTGTAATGGACATACTTGGAATAGATAGCACACGCGAATTTGGTCCTCAACCCTTTACTACTGGAAGGTTGGGTAGTAGTAGGACTAGCAGTAGTGACGGGTGTTGTGGGAGTTTGATTGAGGGGAATCAAATTCCGTAATTCTGGTAGTGATGGGCAGTTGTTGGTTTGGTGACCCTCTTTCTCACATAGTGCGCAAGGTGGTGGGATGCGTGGAGGAAGTGGAGCTGTGGGCTCCTTCTTCTTTCTCCTGCCCCTAGCTATAGAAGGGGGGGTAGGGAGTATGGGGGTAGTGGGGGTAAGGACGAGAATCGTCATGGGGAGACCTTCCTGTGGGGGAAGGGATGGGCGAGGGACTATCTCAGGTGGATGTAAATACCACACTGGGATTGCTAACACCATACTGGGTAGTGTGAGCGTTGTGACTACCTGGAAAGCTTCGATACTGGGTGGAGGGTAAAAGAAGGGAATTTGAGTGAGGGGTTGGGGAACTGTCTCCCAAATGGGAGTATGCCCCTGAGGGGATGTGGATTCATGGACCATGGGGGTCGATGAGTGCACAGGAGGCTCCTGTGGGAGTGGTTCTGCGACTATTGAGACATCATGAATGACTGAAGCCTCCTGAGGAGGACGAGCATCCTCTGTGTGAGTTCCATTAGATGAGATGAAACATACTTGATTAGGGGGAAGGAGTGGTGGTGCTCCATGGTATGTCCCTAATAAGGATGGATCTTTGAAAATCCTAGGACCCATCTCGATGAGTGGATATGCATCTTTGTTGGTGTGAATGAGAGGAAGAATGTTATCGAGATTGGCAGATGGGTTAGGCTTATAATGTGAGACTTGGTCGATGGTCACAATCTTTCCGTTGTGGGGGAACATGATTGTCCTAAAGACGGAAGATGCCACTGCCTTCATAGCATACATGTACCTACATCCGAACAAGATATTGTAATCGAGTGGAGCGTCGATAACTTTGATGTCAATGAGAATAGTTTTTCCCCCGAGTTCCATGGGGACATTTTGGAAGATCCCTTTAGGAGATGATGGTCGTTCGTCATAAGCTCGTAATGTGATGGCGGAGGGTATAAGTTCCGGGGAACCAAGTTTCTGCCATATTGTTTTGGACATGATGCATGTAGATGCCCCTTCATCGATAATACACCAATGAACGGTGATGTTCCGTATTTTTACTGGTATTTGAATAGCGGCCAAGGTGGGAAGACGAGGTTCACAGCTATCAAGGTCAAAGGTGATGAGTCGAGTATCTGCAGGGTCGACTTCCCCCAAGGAGGAAAGCAGTGATTTCCGCTGCGTAGGACAAGTCTGGAGGACTTCCAAAACTGACATGGCAGCCGGGGATTGTGCTAAGTCATCTACCAAGCTGTAGTTATGAGCATCCCTAGCTTGTGGATTGTGGACATTCCTGCATAGGGGGATGCGAGGGATGCGTAGTGGTGGTTCGACGGAAGGGCGAGGAATCACCAACGAGGGTCCTGTCGGTGTAGGGTGTGTTTCTGGAGAGATGGGAGTAGACTCAGCTGATGTAGGATACTGACGATTGTGTGTTTACAAAAGAATTTCTTCCTCACTGGTGAGGACAATTGTCCGCTCTGCTGGATTGTTGGGGTTGTGGTATTGTCCCACTTGAGGTGGGGGATGTTGTGTGTCCTGTTGGGTGTTTATCACACCTTGATGTGGGATAGGATTTTGCAGCACGGTGGGAGAATGTTGTTGTGCATATTGTTGTGGTGCCTGCTGAGGGGCAGGTTGTGCAGGAGAAGGGGGAAGACTCCCAGAATATTTCAACCATTTGAAATCAACGATTTGGGGGCAATGGTGAGTGTAATGACTGAACTCACCACAAAGGGCGCAAGGGAAGATGGTTTTAACATTATTCTGCCCTTGGTGTTTGTTGTTGTTGCCCCCTTGGGGGTTTTGGTTCCCTTGGTTCTGATTGCCCCCAGTGGGTTGGTGCTGTGGGGGTTGATTCCCACCTTGACCAGGGTTGTTGTTATTCCTGTTCTGTCCTTTCTTCTTGGCATTGTTCGATGGATGAGTTGGATTGGCTGTGTTCAGCTGTTCAAAATTTTGGTATTGTTGAGCAGCCAAGGGTTGAACAAAGTTTACCCCTGCATGAGGATGTGGGGGAGCCATGGGTTGTGGCGGACCAGGAAAAGGGAAGTATGGATTCTGTGGTGGTACCGATCCATAAGGTACATAGGAAGGCATAGCGCTTTTGCTAGTACTGTAAGATGATGTTGAGGGAGTACCACTAGTGGCTAGAAGAGGTGGATGTATGGGAGGTGCCGGTGGTGGTCCACTAATGGGTGGAGGTATAACAACAGGGTATGGTTGTTGATACGGGGGTGGGGGGTAATAAGAAGTGCCCCCATATGCCGGTGGGTATTGAGGTATTCCATACATCGGTGGTGGTTGGGGTTGTGGACCATGGTGTGTGGTGGCACCTATTAGTCCGTCTGCTGAGTGAGACATCGCAGGTTTGTCTTGACCAAATGGAAAAGGTTTTGGAAGATCAGGAAGTACCGTGTATAAGTACCCTAACTGTGCATAAATGAGATCATATTGTTGGGATTTACTAATGGCTTCCTCTTTAGATTGTGGGAAGGTGGAAGCTACATCATTTCCAAGGAGAGAGACAAGTGATCTAAGAAACTAGTCGAGACATTGTTGCTTGGTGGTTTCTGCTTTGCACAAACTACGTCGCCTACACCACTCATGAATGTGGTCAGCGATGTGGGTGGCTGAGGTCTGTTTGAAGTTAGACAGTAGTTATAGACCATTGTCGTGGAGGATGGGTAATTGGAAGAAGGTTAAGAACGCTTTGGCCGAGCACTCAAAGGTTGTGTGGGACCCTGATTTTTCTTCGACATACCATTTGGCTAATGGGCCAGTGAGTGTGCATTGAAATAATCACAGTCTGATAGAGTCATCCATGATGCTATTGGAAGAAAACCATAAATGAAAGGTCATGGCATGGTTGGCCGGGTCATCCCATGCCTTCCCTTCAAACTTTGGTATTTCTGAAGGAAGTTTTGTTGGCATTGCAGGCCATGTGGCGTCATGCAATATAGGATCATTGGTAAGCTTGGTGAGATCCGGCATGTTGAGAGAGGCCAAATATGGCATCTGTAGTGGGGTGGGAGGGTTATATCCAGCCATAGTGTGTTGTGAACCTAACCCTTGATGGGGACTAGGTGGGTTGGTTCTCCCTCCTTGAGAGGAAGTGGGTCCCCTGCTTCCGTGCAAAGGAGAGCGAGTGAACGGATGACCTTGGGAAGTGGACCCAAGTAATGTAAAACCAATCAAAGCTGATCCTAAGATAGTAGCACTCACAGGAGTGTGTGAAGGAGGTACTGATGAGCAGGTACGACCAGATACTCCCCCTAAGATAGGAGGAAGGTTGAGCAAGCATCGTGAACGATGGGGGTTCTGTGGTTCCCCTATGATGTCAGACTAGTTATGTAAATGTGTGCAAAAAGTGGTGAGAGAAAAATAGAAACAAGAGACTTTGCTGTAACTGTCTACACAATATATATATCCAAATCAAACTGTAATCAAATGTGCATCATACATAAAATGATAAAGAAGCATATATGTGGGTAAGGGGGTTTTTTCCACATGGGGGAATCAAAAGAAAGCAAATGCTCGTGTCCTAGAAGACGTAAGTCCTTCCTCTCAAATAGCACTGGACCTTCCAATAGTACTCAATAGTGGGGTCTGAAGTCACTATAAGAGAAACTAGTGAAGGATGAAATAATTGGTTATAAAGAGGGGTAGAGGGGGCATATCCCGAAAGAGCTGGAAATATTTCCCAATAGCCACACAAAATCCAATCAAGGTGTGATTGCAACCCACAATCACCACCTGGGTAGATGTCCTAAAGTCGGTCACTAGGTACCTCGATCAAAGTACGACATTTAGATTTTCGGCCTAAGAAATGGGTCACGGGCTGGATCCCATCCAAGAGGTGGGTGCCTCAAGGGGGGATGCACAGAACAACCGGACCTCGGCCTTGAACCCTTCACAGGTATCTCCCTGCCTTATGGTGATTGGAACACTTGACTTGGAGGGTTTGAAGTTCCCTATTTGTCAACCTCTATGTTTCAAAAATGTGAGAACCAGATAACGGGGAGTTATTTGGATGCCTATCCCCGAAATCCTACCTAGACTAAAAACTTCTTTTGGAACCTCCTGTGGAGGAAAACTTAGTGAGTTTTTTAGAAAGTTTTTAGATGAAGTTGTTTTGTGAGGCTGGGGGTGAAAACCAACCTCGTTTGATTAAAAGTGGGAGTGGATAGTCATGTCAAGAAAAGATGGGGTGTTTTCGGAATCCCTTTGGAGGAAACCTACTTAGACCTCCACGTTTCGAGAAGAGGATATGTGAGTGAGAAGTGAATTTTGTGTGTGAGTGAAAGTGTGCCAAGTTTTATTTAATTAGATGTCTCCTTGCTGCATGTTGACTTCGCTTGGTCCTTTACAAGAGTTTGATTACCTAATTAGCTAGATGTCATTGGTACACCCTTGCGGAATTTTAAAAGCCCTAGGAAACTAGCATGTGGACATGTGGGTCCGTTACTATCCTTTAACTCCCTATGTGTGAGTTAATCTAGAAAAATCATGAAACTATCCTAGATTGAACATGTGGGCATGTATGGGCCCGTTACAAACCTTTAAACTCTCCTAGTTTTTTTATCTAAGAAAGAAAAATTCCAACCACTATCCTAATTTTGTGACATGTGGGCATGTATGGGACCGTTACAAATTTAAGATATGTTTGAAAAATGAAACTAAGAGGGGTCCCAAAAGGGCCTTTGTCCTCCCCTAAAGGTTTTGAAATTTTGTTAAGGGAGATGAGACTGTTTTTTCACAATCTTTTTCTGGTTCTCAAGATCGCTTGAAGGCGCAAGAGAAGAGCATACTCAAGGATTGTTACTTCAATTTCTATTCCCAAAATGTGAGTTAGATGTGATTAAAATTGATGTTCACCTTAGATTGTAAATCAAAGCAAGCCATCCACGTGGAAAAAAGCAAATAAGGGAAATTGATTTTTATCCACCTAAGTGCCTATGTTTGTTCGACTATCCCCTTTATAAGTTGAGGAGCCTAAGTGTGGTGCAGTATTTAGAGCATGCATAATATCATTCTTAATAAGGAAAATGACTTTCCCCACATCCCAAGACCTTACAATGTGAAATTTAGTTCAGATGCGCGGCCCCCAGTGTAGACAGAGGTGCATAGAGCGCCTGTGCGCTATCAAAATTGAGACAGAAAGCGCATGCAAGCATAGAAAAATTGTTGTTCAGGCACATGCACGCACGATGCACGTCTGTGGGGTGGAATATCCACGCACCTGTGACAAACGGTCGAGAAAGAAAATCCGGATGGATTTCTCTCAATTCTCCTGTGATTTGACTAGTTAGCAGGTCGACAGAGGCCGATTTGTGCACCTGCAAGTTAAACAAATGAAAAGGAAAGAAAAATAAACCCAAATGAGGGAGGAATTGATACCTTCTCCCCAGTGGAGTCGCCAATCTGTTTGCACCCAATTCGTCACCTTAGTGAGAAAATAAGGGGTGCTTACATGCCTAGTTGGGTCTTGCTGAGCATGACAACTGTAGAGGAAAAAGTTAGAAAAAGAACAAAAAAAATATAAGCAAGAATTAAACTAATACAAACTAAAATCATGAGCATATGGATAAAGAAATAACAAACACAAAAAGACCAATATCACCAATGTTTTTAGGCTGATCAATTGATGAAATCAAAGCACAATGAAGAAAGGGGACTATGAGTCCCTTCTTTCTCCAATGGAAGGCTCTTGAGGCCCTCACAAACTTGCTCTCCTTACAATAAGAAAATGAGAATGATGGTGAAAGAACTCCTAGCACATCCACTCAATGGAGAGGTGGATAGCTCAATGAAATGGTGCTAATGGGTTATTGCCAAGGAGTGAGTCCTTAAAACAATCTAAGCAGCATAACATTACATGAAATTCCTTAAGAAAATGATGTTTCTTCATGGCTTTTTATAACATTGCATTGGGTGATTATGTAACTCCTTTGAGGTGTGAAAAGGGGCTCTTTAGGGCTCAATTAGGTCTTTGACCAGCCTACCATGTGGATTCAACTCAGATTTGGGGGTCAAATCGGCTTGGGAGCTGATCCATAAGTGGTTGGGAGGCCGACCAATTCAATAAATGTGTTGTTTAGCAGGTGCGTAGGTTTTTGCGCCAAAAACCGTGCATTGTGTGCGTATGCGCGCGTGGTACGTTCCTGTTCTGCGCACATGCGCGCGCACCAAACTTTTGTGAAGCACCCTTCAATTTTTGGTTACTTTGTATAGTTTTTGACCTTTTTGCAATGTTGTGAAATTAATTCAGTGCCATGAATGACTTCATTACTGTTTGATGATGCTGAGTTCTTGTCGCCATGTGCGGATGAAATTTCAGTGATAACAACCATATTATAAGCCATAAAATCCATGAAAACCATGTAACACCAGTCAAATTAGACACATTCTTGTGACGAATTAGTTATACCATCGACGGACTTTTTTCGTCGACAATATAGCTAATTCATCGCAAGATTATTTACATTCGTCTCTCTTACGACAATATAAAATGATGATTGGATTCATTTAATATTTGGTTTATCAACTTGAAATTAAAATTTTATACTTTGCAAGCTAGCTGGACCTTGAGTCAAATACGAATATGAAATTTGGAATCATTAACATATCTACTAGAAATTGTGTACATTGAAAGAAAATTAGGGTATATAGTTTACATGATGAATTGATGATGGAAGAAAGTGGGTGTGTGAATGAAATTTGAGTATAGAAACCCTCCCATATTGTTAAGGCATGAAAATAGTCTATCCATATAAAATTTCAATGCATACAAAAACAATTTGAAAAAATTTCAACGTTGGCCCCATTCACATGTCACTGTTGCCCGCCTCTAGTATTTTTGTGGTGTTGATTAAGAAATCAACGAAAGAGAGGGATTTTTCATCACAAATATGACACAGATACATTTTATATACATTAATGTATAAATTGAAAGAAAAATAAAGAAATACTGATGAAAAATTAAAACTCGCGTCAACCAAATTCTGTACTTTGAAAGAAAATTAGGGTTTATGGTTTACATGATGAATTGATGATGGAAGAAAGTGGGTGTGTGAGTAAATTTTGAGCCAAGAAAACCTCCCATAAGGCATGTGAATAGTATATCTATGACAAATTTCATTGCATACATAAACAGTTTGAAAATATTTCAACATTGTCCCCTTTCACAGGTCACTGTTGCCTGTGTCTAGTCCTAGTACAATTTTTGTTCCTTGTTCTTTGTTTTTTGTTGCTCGTTCCTTGTTCCTTGTTCCTTGATCATTGTTCCTCTTTCCTTGACCATGGTGTAGTCCCCAAGATCCATTATTTTTGTACAAAAAATACTAATGGCATAAAATGTCCCACACAAAGACCAAATATCCGCTACATAAGTCTTTTGTCCTTTTTAAGCACTATGTAACAAATCTCAATTATAAGAAGATTCAAATAGGACCTAAGAACCTTATGTTATTTCCTTAACCATGGGTGACATAAAAATATTATTCAATAGTCAAATTGTTACATTTCATTGTCATGCATCATGTGCACCGAGGGCTCGAGCCACCACAAAGGAAACATACAAAGAATATTTGTCTTATGAACAAGATTTGGTACTATCCATTTTGAGGTTTGGCATAGAGATTTTTCATATATACTACACTAAATTGCACCATATTATAATCCATACACTCCTTGCAAACCATGTAACACCATTCAAATTAGACACATTCTTGCGACAAGTTAGCTATATTATCGACGAACTTTTTTCATCGATAGTATAGCTAATTCGTCGCAAGATTATTTACATTCATCTCTCTTACGACGATATCAAATGATTCTTGGATTCATTTCATATTTGGTTTATAAACTTGAAATTAAAATTTGATACTTTGCAAGCTAGTTGGACCTTAAGTCAAATAAGAATATGAAATTTGGAATCATTAACATATCTACTAGAAGTTGTGTACTTTGAAAGAAAATTAGGGTTTATGGTTTACATGATGAATTGATGATGGAAGAAACTGGGTGTGGGAGTCAAATTTGAGTCCAGAAACCCCACCATATTGTTAAGTCATTCGCATAGTCTATCCATGTCAAATTTCAATGCATACATAAACAATTTGAAAACATTTCAACGTTGGCCCCATTCACATGTCACTATTGCCCGCCTCTAGTATTTTTATGGTGTTGATTAAGCAATAAAAAAAAGAGAGGGATTTTTCATCAAAACTATGAAAAAGATACATTATATATACATTAATGTAGAACTTGAAAGAAAAATGAAGAGATAGTGATGACAAATTAAAACTTTCGTTAACCAAATTGTGTACTTTGAAAGAAAATTAGGGTTTATGGTTTACATGATGAATTGATGATGTAAGAAAGTGGGTGTGTGAGTCACATTTGAGCCCACAAACCCTCCAATATCATTAAGGCATGTGAATATTATATCCATGAAAAATTTTAGTGCATACATAAACAGTTTGAAAAAATTTCAACGTTGGCCCCATTCAGAGGTCATTTTTGCCTGTATCTAGTCCTAGTACAATTTCTATTCCTTGATGCTTGTTCTATATTCCTTATTCCTTGTTCATTGTTCCTCATTCCTTGACCATGGTGTAGTCCCCAATATCCATTATTTTTGTACAAAAAATACTAGTGGCATAAAATGTCCCACACAAAGACCAAATATCCGCTACATAAGTCTTTTGTCTTTTTTCAAGGACTATGTAACGAATCTCAATTCTAAGAAGATTAAAATAGGACCTAAGAAGATTATGTTCTTTCATTAACCATGGGTGACATAAAAATATCATTCAATAGTCAAATTGTTACATTTCATTGTCATGCATCATGCATACTAAGGGCTTGAGCCACCACAAAGGAAACATACAAAGAATATTTGTCTTATGAACAAGATATGGTACTATCCATTTTGAGGTTTGGCATAGAGATTGTTCATATAGAATACGCTACATTGAACCATATTATAATACTTATACTCCTTGAAAACCATGTAACACCATTCAAATTAGACACATTCTTGAGACGAATTAGCTATACTATCGATGAATTTTGTTCGTCGATAGTATGGCTAATTTGTTCAAATATTATTTACATTCGTCTCTCTTGTGACAATATCAAATGATGCTTGGATTCATTTCATATTTGGTTTATCAAATTGAAATTAAGTTTGATACTTTGCAAGATAGTTGGACCTTGAGTCAAATACGAATATGAAATATGGAATCATTAACATATCTACTAGAAATTGTGTACTTTGAAAGAAAATTAGGGTTTATGGTTTACATGATGAATTGATGATGGAAGAAAGTGGGAGTGTGAGTCCAGAAAACCTCCCATATTGTAAATACATGCGAATAGGCTATCCATGTCAAATTTCAATGCATACAGAAACAATTTGAAACAATTTCAACATTGGCCCCATTCACATGTCATTGTTGCCTGCCTCTAGTATTTTTATGGTGTTGATTAAGAAATCAACGAAAAAGAGGGATTTTGCATCAAAAATATGAGACAGATACATTTTATATATATTAATGTAGAACTTGAAAGAAAAATGAACAAAGATTGACGAAAACTTAAAACTTACGTTAACCAAATTGTGTACTTTGAAAGAAAATTAGGTTTTATGGTTTACATGATGAATTGATGATGGACAAAAGTGGTTGTGTGAGTCCCATTTGAGCCCATAAAACCTGCCATATCGTTAAGGTATGCAAATAGTCTATCCGTGACAAATTTGAGTGCATACATAAATAGTTTGAAAAATTTTCAACGTTGGCCCCATTCACAGCTCACTGTTGCCTACCTCTAGTGCTAGTACAGTTTATGTTCCTTGTTCCTTGTTCCTTTTTCATTGTTCCTCATTCCTTGACCAGGGTGTATTCCCCAAGATCCATTATTTTTGTACAAAAAATACTAATGGCATAAAATGTCCCGCACAAAGACCAAATATCCGCTACATAAGTCTTTTGCCTTTTTTCAAGGACTATGTAACAAATCTCAATTCTAAGAAGATTCGAATAGGACCTAAAAAAACTTATGTTCTTTACCTAACCATGGGTGACATAACACTATCATTAGATACTTAAATTGTTACATTTCATTGTCATGCATCATGCTTGAGCCACCACAAAGGAAACATACAAAGAATATTTGTCTTATGAACAAGATATGGTACTATCCATTTTTAGGTTTGGCATAGAGATTGTTCATATAGAATACACTACATTGCACCATATTATAATCCCTACACTCCTTTAAAACCATGTAACACCATTCAAATTAGACACATTCTTGCAATGAATTAACTATACTATTGATGAACTTTTTTCGTCGATAATATAGTTAATTCGTTGCAACATTATTTACATTTGTCTCTCTTGCGAAGATATCAAATGATGCTTGGATTCATTTCATATTTTGTTTATCAACTTGAAATTAAAATTTGATACTTTGCAAACTAGCTGGACATTGAGTCAAATACGAATATGAAATTTGGAATCATTAACATATCTACTAGAAATTGTGTACTTTGAAAGAAAATTAGGGTTTATGGTTTCCATGATGAATTGATGATGGAAGAAAGTGCGTGTGTGAGTAAAATTTGGGCCAAGAACCCCTCCCATATCACTAAGGCATGTGAATAGTATATCCATGACAAATTTCATTGCATACATAAACAGTTTGAAAAAATTTCAACGTTGGCCCCATTCACAGGTCACTGTTGCCCGTGTCTAGTCCTAGTACAATTTTTGTTCCTTGTTCCTCGTTCCTTGTTCCTTGTTCCTTGTTATTATTTCCTTGACCATGGTGTAGTCCCAAAGATCCATTATTTTTGTACAAAAAATACTAATGGCATAAAATGTCCCACACAAAGACCAAATATCTGCTACATAAGTCTTTTGTCTTTTTTCAAGCACTATGTAATGAATCTCAATTATAAGAAGATTCAACTAGGACCTAAGAACCTTATGTTCTTTCCTTAACCATGGGTGATGTCAGTCTCCAGTTTTGACTATATTTTTGCCTATATAATGTCAAAAAGACCTCCATTTTCATATCTAGTATCATTTCCTTCTGGCCTTACCATGACACATTTGACATTCTTTTACAACTAAATGGGGCTATTCAAGGTATTCTTATGATTCAAGTTATTTTTAATGTATTTTGATATTTTAAACTAATGTTGATACTAATGTGGCATGATTTAGGTAATGTTCCTTTGAAACAAAACTTACCAGTACCAGGTACCATCTCTCACTTAGTGGAGATACCAAAGAAGCTGCCGAAGAATTGCACGACATGGCTAGAGTGGATTGATAGTTCGATTCATATGATAGATTGAGTCATAAATCAATATGTTGACTTAGGGAGAGATTGTAGAACTGATTTATTAGAATGCTTTATGATCCACACTTCTTGACACTGCGTGTCATGAAATTGTAAAGTTCGTTTTAACTAACTATGAGTCATTTTCGGATCCGAGATCCATTTAGATTAATCCACCTTTGTTTAAAACTACTTTGGGGAGGATCTATATAAACAGAGGATCTCTCTCAAGAAATGTTGGTTACAATATGCTATGTGATACGAATTTTGATAATACAAATCTGCTATGCGTTATGTTATTTGTTGTTAAATGATTTGAGTCGTTTTATGAATTATGGAGCGTGAAGTATGAACAGTTTTTGCATGGAATGATCTGAGTAGCTCTAGTTTCCTTTTTGGCGATTGCACCTATTGTTTGGGCCCGCCAATAGGTTCAAGTCGCTATCTCTTTTCCATAGTAGGGTTAGTTTGTCTCAGTATTTTAGAATCTGCATGTAAGTTAGTTTATTTGAGTTTGGTAATTACTTTGTTAGATTCTTGCTTAACCATTCTTTGGATTGGATCATTTCCAGTGTGATAACAACTCATATATTGATGAATGTTGAACGCGTTATTTATTCCTGTAGAACTTAAAGAATGAACTAGATTTTCTCTGTTTGCAGTTTTCAATCTAAACATGATTTACAGGGAATGCGAGTTTAGATTTACTCTGTCTTGATTAGGATAGTTAGCTTATACTGTTCTGTTAGGATAGTCAGCCTATAGTCTGTTTCTAGTTTTAAATTTGATCATGATTCAAAAGGAGTACGAGTTTAGATTTATTCTGTTTTGTTAGGGTAGTTAGGTTACAATCAGATTAAGGGAAGTTTCTAGTACTAGTAGGGTAAATAAGACATTTATTTATTCTACCTGTGGATAGATTCAGAACTATTTTTGATGTTTAGATTAAAAGGTTTTCGAAAATGATCTTTCTTTTATGGCTTAGATAGAAATGATGATGATTAGATGTTTAAATATAATGGTAGATGGTCTTGGGAGAACACATTGGATCATAAATAGAAGTACCTGTACTTCAACACAACAATGTTTTCCTTTGATGAATTAAACAAGAGATGATTAGTTTCAAGATAATCATTAGGGTTCAGTTTTTAAGAGTGAGTCTGTGTTTTCTTCTCAGAATAAACTTTAGATAGGAATTAGAATCTTACCAGCACATATAGTGTAGTAGCTCTAAGTTCACTTACCCTGGTTTGACAATTCAGTGTTTTCAGGTAATTAAAATTCTTTAATATAGCAGCCTGACATTTTTGGTGCCGTTGCTGGGGAGCTGTTTAGAAGGTAAGTTAGATAATTGTTTTGGTTATTTTCTTAAAATGTATTTGGTTTGGTGTGGTATGTTAGCAGGTTGATGAAAGAGGAGTTTTGAAACAAAGGGTGAGAACGAACATATCAGTTATCACAGGTTCCTCTAAAGCTCAATCTTAGTTTTTTATTTTCATTTAGTATGTCTTCATGAGAAATAGAGATCATAGAGGTAGATTTAGGGGAAATACAAGAAAACAAAAAGAAGAAACCTCCACCCAAAAAGCAATAGAAACTGAGACTGGAACTCTGGCTGAGGAAACCATAGAGAAAAACATAGAACCAGGAAACATCACATACTAACAAATTCAAATTCCTGGTGATCCAAACTTGGTTGACACAGTTAATCCAGAAGAAGTGCAAGCTCTTCTCAGGAACCCTAACACTATAGTTTCACAAATAACAACTGCAAATGTTGAATCTAAGGTAATAGGATCCTCAAAAGAACCAATAGGAGATAGAAATTCTGTCAAAAAGAATCCAGAGAGGTGGGATTTCACACCCTCACCAAAGAAAGAACAGATTGCATATACAATTTTTGGTAATCCTTTTAACATGGAAGAAAGAGGGAGAGAATTGGATAGAAGAGAACGAGGAGAAATTCATGTTGAAACTGAAGAAGAAGAACAAGTAGAGACTGAGCTAAGATCGGAAACCACCTTTGGGTTTCCTATTTTGGATTTGGTCCAGAATGTCAATATGAAAAATATCCCACCTTCGGCACTACCAACCTTTTATGGGAAAAGTAGTGAAGACCCAGATGTCTTTCTTTTTGAGTTTGACATCCTGTGCAGGAGTTATAACTATCTCCAGGATGCACATAAACTGAAGTTGTTTCCTTCTACCCTAAAAGATTATGCATTACGTTGGTTCATGAGTTTAGGAGAATACAACATTAGATCTTGGGAAGATATGAAGGCATAATTTTTAAAGAAGTACCAGGACTATTGTAGACCCAAGGATTATCGAAATGATATTTTTAAAATGCAACAACAAGATGAAAAGAGCCTGGAGGATTTCTTAGAAAGATTTACATATACCCTTCAAAAATTTAAATACAATGACCTCCAAGATGAAGCAATCAAGACTCTTTTCTTAAAAGGGGTTTCAGATGAATATATTGACACTCTCAATTTAATGGCTTCAGGAGACACTTATCAAAAAGACTTTGAAGCAATCAGTGAACTATGTAGAACTTACTCAAGAAGTAGGGGGAAAACTGCAAAAAGTGTGAGAGAACCTGTCAACAAAAACACCAAAGTACCCACATCTGGTGGAGTTACTAGAATTTAATTGGGAAACCTTTTGGAAAATTTTAAAACATACATTTTAGGAACAATTGGCTCTCAATTAGACACTTTGAAGATAAAGAGAAAGAAGGAAGAGGAAAACTCTGTATTAAGCATATTCTGCCCAAAATGCAGAAAAAGGCATCCTTTACAAGAATGTCCTTTGGACAATGTTTCTGTATGTGCAATATGTACTGAAAATCATAAAACAAAAGATTTCCCATCCTTACCAGGATTACAAGCTATATTCAAGGGAGGGGAAGCTCCAGGGACTCCATCTGCACCTAAGAGGCCTTGGCAACCTAGGAACTCAAATACGTATCAAGAACCATCCCCACAACCTTCCAGCTACTATCCACCCTTCTCTCAACAACAACAATATCCATGGAACTGGCCAAATTGGCCTCCGCAAAATGTCCCTGCTCAACCTTGGTACCAGGGATGGAGAGACCCGAATTTTGGAAATAACCAACAACAACATGTGATACCAATTCCCCAGAATCCATGTACTCAGTATCCTCCAAACATACATCAGTTATCGCCTGGTTTTACTCCACCTCCTTTACCACCCATTCAACAACCTCCTCAGCAGCCTCAGAATCCACCTCGTCCCACCATTTTGCCCGCTCAAACCATTCCAAATCCTAACCACAGACCACCTCTACCACTCCATAATGATGATTTTCAAAATTACCCAGCTTACACCATAAACCCCATTTCCATACAAGAAATACAACGGAGATTTGGAAAATTTTTAAATAAAACTCAACCTATAACAATAACAACACCAAAGGTAATTATCCAAGAACATAAGGAAGAACCTATAGATGATTTATCAAATGGGGCATCTTTAAAAGATGTTATCATTCCAAAGCATAAAGTATCTGAATCACAACATAACATACAAACTCAGGTTCCCCAAACACCTCCTTTTCCTGAAAGGTTGCTCATTGAAAAACCAATTGTTCAATCTGAGTTTGACATCATGAATGAACTAAGAAATGTCTGTGTTAATATTCCATTATTACAAGTGATCAGAGATGTTCCCATATACGCCAAAACCATCAAAGAACTCTGCATTAAGAAACCATATTGGAAACAGAAAGATCCACCCACGATACACCTAGTAGGCCAGTCAACAAATTGTATTTCCGAAACACCTAAAATTGTGAAGTATGCCAACCCAGGGAACCCAATAGTTTCAGTGACTATCAACAATGTTTCTATTGGTAATAATTTAGTCGATATAGGTGCAGCCATTAATATAATGACTATCTATATAGTAGAACTATTACAACTAAGTCAATTCCTTCTCCCTACTCCTACAGTTCTTGAACTTGCTGATAGAACAACTATAAAACCTACTGGAGTCCTTGATGACATCCTTGTTACACTAGCTTCGTGGGAATATTCTGTTGACTTCAAGATTATTCATTCAAAGGACCCCACAAAAGGCCATCCAATCATTCTAGGGATACCTTGGTTGGCCATGGCCAATGCTTTCATAGGATGTTGTGGTGGGGATATGTTTATCTCAAATGGAATTTCTTCACAAAAACTTACTCTTTTTTCACCTGCTCAACCAATTACAAAAGAATTATGGTGGCTGAAATTTCCCTATCATGAGAATAATGATGAAGAATATTTATTCTCTGTTGATGAGTTTCATGCACTACAAGAACCTACAAAGAATGATATTTTAAGTCAATTTCTTTTGTGACAGAAAATGTTGAGTTCCCACAAACATATTTTCAATACGATCAAATTTTCAGAGAGGAATTTCAAGAACTAAGTGAGTTGTTTTCCTTGTTTTCACCATCTATGGTTTTCACCATTGATGAGCATCCAGGTTTATATACTATTCCAGTAGAACTTAGCGTAGGAAAATGTCTATACATCAACTCTAAATTAAGTCTCAACCAACAGGAACAGTTAACAAACCTTTTGAAAGAACAGTTAGGGGCATTTGCATGGGAATACAATGATATGAGAGGAGTGCATCCTGACACCTACATTCACCACATCTATATCCAACCAGGGATAACCCCAGTAAGACAACCCCAAAGGCGTATGAATCCAATCCTAAAAGACTTTGTGAAAGAAGAATTACAAAAATTATTAAATGTTGGATTCATTTATCCAATTTCTGACAGCAAGTGGGTTTCACCTCTTGTTGTGGTACCGAAGAAAATGACAGTGAAATGGAAAATGTGTGTAGAATTTAGGGAGTTGAACAAGGCAACCCTGAATGACTACTTTCCATTACCCTTTATAGATCAGGTTTTGGATACCTTGGCTGGAAAAAGATACTTTTCCTTTCTCGATGGATATAGTGGATACAATCAAATTCAAATTGCTCCTGAAGACCAGGAAAAAACAACATTTACGTGTCCTTGGGGCACTTATGCTTATAAAGTGCTACCTTTTGGACTATGCAATGCTCCTTCTACATTTCAGAGAGCATTCCTTGGGATCTTTGCTAACATAGTTCACGATTGTGTGGAAGTATACATGGACGATTTTACTATTTATGGTAACACTTTCGAAGAATATTTAAGTAATCTTGAGAAAGTTTTGATTCGTTGTCAGAAATCAAATTTATCCCTTAGTCACAAAAAATGTAAAATGCTATTAACTGAGGGAATAGTGTTGGGTCATCATTTGTCTGCAGAAGGAATTAAAGTTGATCCAGCCAAAATTGAAGTGATAGTTAAACTTTCCTCTCCAAAAACCCAAAAATATGTGAGAACTTTTTTGGGACATGTTGGATATTATCGTTGATTTATTGAAAACTTTACAAAGATAGCCAGCCCCATGTTTAAACTGTTAGCAAAAGATGCATAATTTTTTTGGGATAACAATTGTCAGAATGCTTTTGAGAATTTGAAAGCAAAATTGTCCATGGAACCTATTCTAACAGGACCAAATTGGTCTCTTCCTTTCCATATTTCAACTGATGCCTCAGACACTGCTTTAGGAGGAGTTCTCGGACAAAAAGAAAACCAACAAAACTATGCAATTTACTTCACTAGCAAAAACCTTACTCCTCCTGAATTGAACTACATTGTAACAGAGAAGGAATTTTTAGCAGTAGTTCATGCCATTAACAAATTTCGTCATTACATCATTGGATATGAGGTTTTTGTACATACAGACCATTCTGCTATCAGATTTTTGATGAACAAGCCAGTTACTACTGGAAGAATCACACAATGGCTTTTGCTGCTTCAAGAATTTAACATCACTGTAGTTGATCGACCAAGGAAAGAGAATGTAGTTGTGGGTTTTCTTTCTCGTATTCCTCAAGATAGTACTGACATCCCAGTGAATGATAATTTCCCTGATGAACATTTTTTTGCAGTAGTTGTTAAGACCCCTTGGTTTGCAGATACAACAAATTACTTAGCTACAGGAAGATTACTAGCTCATTTGTCACCACCACAAAAGAAAAGAATTATTCAACAAAGTGCTTACTACTCTTGGGTAGGAAGTGATATTTTCTATACAAGTCCTGATATAATCATTAGGATATGTGACCGAGAAGACGAGATTCTCGATATCCTTCAGGTCTGTCATGATGGGCCATGTGGAGGACATTTCTCTGATAAGAGAACGACATATAAAGTCTTACAATCAGGATAATATTGGCCGACACTGTTTAAGGATGCAACAAAATATGTGAGAAGCTGTGATAGTTATCAAAGGATGGGAAGACCTATCATAGTAGATGATATGCCCTTACAACCGTAGGTTGTGATTGAACCATTTGATAAATGGGCACTTGATTTTGTAGGACCAATTTCCCCAATGTCAAGGAAGAAGAAGTACATCTTGGTTTGCACAGATTTTGTGACCAAGTGGGTAGAGGCAAAATCCTTATATCAAGCAACTGAGAAATTGGTGGTTGAATTTATTTATGAAGATATCTTTACCCGCTTCGGTGTTCCATGAGAGATTGTTACTGATCAAGGTGCCCAATTTACTTCTAAGTTAATGAAAGAACTCACAGATAAATATGGGATAAAACACTGTAAGTCTTCCCCATACCATCCACAAGCTAATGGACAAGTGGAATCCACGAATAAATTTCTAGAAGCTATTATGACCAAGACAATACATTTAAATCACAAAGATTGGGCAGATAGACTTCCAGAGGCTTTATGGGCATACCGAACTACATGGAGAAATACCACTGGACATACCCCTTATGAATTGGTATTTGGCAAGAAAATTATCCTCCCCATAGAATTTCAGATTCATACCTTCCGCCTAGCAGCAGAGTTGGGGTTGAATTTGGATGAGGCACAAAAACAGAGAGTCATGCAACTAAATGAATTGGGATAAATTAGGCAAGATGCTCTTCAAAGAACTATCCTTGTACAAAATCAACGTAGTAAATGGCATGATAAATACATTAAGAAAAAGCATTTTCAACCTGGGGATTGGGCATTGCTTTTTGATTCCAAATATAAAACTTTCAAAGGGAAACTTACGACAAGGTGGTTGGGACCTTATGAAGTAGAAACTATTTTTGATAATGGTTCTGTCAGAATCAAGACCATAGATGACTCTCAGAATTACTTTGTAGTAAATGGACATCGATTAAAAGTGTATAACAAACCCTTGTCAAGAGATGATTTTCTACGAGAGATTGCCAAACAAACAGAAATAAAGATAGTAGGAGAAGGGTCTTCTCCTCCTGCTAATTCTTGATCACTTATGTTGTTTTAAGATTTTGTAAATAATAAAATTTTACCAGGAAAATAAAA
>ML784721.1:178277-192207 GCA_009831015.1 Picea engelmannii | reverse complement strand
AGTCTTCATAAAGTGTGTAGGGTAAAATAAAGAGACTAAGAAATTAATTCAAATCCGTGGTTGTAAATTTGAAAAGAAGGATTTAATTAGTTAACTTGTGGGAGTATAAAGAGTTATGATTTTAAAAATAAAATGAAAAGATGTATTGGCGCATTTACCTTTTTGGTTAAAAAAAAAAAAGAGAGGGAATAATAAAATAGGGAAATGAGCCTTTTAAATAAAATAAAAAAAGGAAAATAATTTTGGGAGAAACGTGGGGGATGAGTGACACTTGTGAGACAGATAATTTTTGAGTGTTTTTCATTAAAACTTAAATTAAATATGATTTAGGGAAAGGGGGCTCAAAAAACTCCATAAAAGAAAGGGGGATGGAGGGAAAAGGGGAGGGGCTGTTAGGTATTGTTATGCTGCCAAATTTGGACTGGACTGATTGCTTGTGAGGAGTTGAGATTTTCTCAGCTGGGATTAGAGTGGTAGGTCAACCTTGGAGGTGAGCTGGGAAGCTAGGCATACCTTCTGGATTTGTGTGGCCCCTTTGCAGCTCGGGGGGCTAAAGGGGAAGCACAGTACCCCTAGCGATTGGCTGGGAGGTACCAGTGTAGTCTCTACGGTCGGCGAGCAGGAGTGGGATGGAGCGCGCGGACAATGCTTGGAGAAGGAAAAAGGCAAAGGTACGCTCGTTTATTTTATGGAGTATGATGCAAAATTTTTTATGATGGAAACTGTATGTTGATGGTAATGGATGAATTCTGCCTTAAGTATTTTCCGTTTCGATTGATTGCCTAAAATTACTAGTAATTGCATTCTGGTTGGGGTTTACTATTCCTTGGTTGGGATCTTTAAGTTTCTGCATTAATCCTTGCATTATAATTTTGGTGTTAGCATTTAAATTATTGCCGAATAGTTTCTACCGTCAATGAAAATTTCTGATACTGTGGTAATGAAATGGTTGTATAATCTTGGTTGTGTTGAAATGGTGAGCGTGCGTCTCGATTGCCCCTTTTTGCTCGATCCTTTTTAAAAAAACTAAGTTGATTTTCCCACCACCATTTCTGAGGTATATGCCCTAGTCGACTGAATCTTTTTGTAGGCAATGCATATGGAATGAACCCACTGCCATGCTCTTAGGTTCAGATATATGTAGAATTTTTTTATTTAATGTAGTTTTGATGAAGGAAACTTTTGATGTCTTATAAAAATTACCATTAATGTAAAATTTCAGTCAGGCTTGCTCGTTACAGACTCTTATAACATTTACCACTAATCTAAAAATGTACAGTCTGCTAAATGGGAGCATTCCGATAGTTGAGGTAAGGATTTGACCGAATGAAAGTTTCCCTAAGTTAAAAAAAGTTTACATGGGTAGTTGCGTTGCGTTATCCTCATTTGATTTTCTTGGAGAAGTTATAAGCGTCTATTGTACATATTCATAACTATTTTCGTTCATGGAATGAAGTTGATTAAAAGATCAATGAATGATTGATATCAACAACAAAAAAATAATAAAGCCAAGGCACCCTCCTTTTTATTCATTTCTTTTGATGTCACTGGATTTGTATTTTTTTTTAAAGAAAAAAAAAGGGGACCAGAACCTGGATCATTTTACCTTGGTAATAGTTATCACTACCAGCAGAGGCCCCATAGAATGAGTTTGCTTCCTGCTCAGACTTCTAAAGGAAAAATGATTTTACCTAGGAACTACGTAAAGGCTGAGATCGGTGTTCCCTCAAAATATGATGGCTCTCACAATTATTTAAGGTTGAAGTGTCAGGACTGACACTCGTGGGTTGTCAAGGCGCCTTATAGATTCCCAAAACCCTATGCTTAACCTCTATTTTGAAACGATACTGCATCCCTACCCCAATTTTCTAATCAAGCTTCCACTCTTGAGAAAATCTTTTACTTTAATGGCAGAAAGTATGGGTTCTTCACACCTTAGAAGTTTTTTTTTCTCCCACGCAGCGATAGCACTGTCCGTCGACTTTTAAGCACAGCAGGGCATCTGGTATTCCGGTTTCTCTGGATTAAACGTGGTAGGTTCCAGGTGTCCCTTGTCATAGAAGCAATGAATATTTTAGGGAGGGACAACCGTTCAACCAAAAGGAAATTTAATACCCATTTGGAAGGGTAGGATTCCTTAAATGACAGTAATGGCAATGGCGGTAAATTTTGTTGCTAAATCTCAACCCTTAGAACACGGTGTCCACCTGCGCTTGCTCTGTGGATGGCTTTTACACTATCGAATCCTAGTGATTCTTTTATTTCTTGCCTTTATTGATTTCCTTCGGAATTTCTATTACAGCGTTCTGCCTTTAGCTACGAGCCACCACCCTTTTCCAGCCCTTGGACAACGCTGGGCCTGTCAGGCTGACAACACTGGTTTTTTTTTGCTACGTGTCTTTGACTGCGGGGGACATGTTTTTATTCCT
Organism: Picea engelmannii; assembly: GCA_009831015.1. Lineage (NCBI taxonomy): Eukaryota > Viridiplantae > Streptophyta > Pinopsida > Pinales > Pinaceae > Picea > Picea engelmannii. Next base: position 189,778 of record ML784721.1, on the reverse strand, counting down.
TGCTTTTATTGTATTCCACCTTTCTCCCCATTGTAGGCGTGAGTGATGGGTTCGTAATTATCGATTACAACCTGCTCCTTGAGTTAATGATTCAATTTAGCTTGAATGATAAATTACAGCTATTCCATTTTGATTTTATTTAATGAATGAGTTAAGGAGATTAGAATATTTAGTTAATTATTGAATTATAATTTTGGGACTATTGTTAGTTTTACTTAATGATGATTTGCAACTCTTCAGAATGTGAATAAAATTAATTAATGAATTAAGGAAAATAGTAGGTGGCGTTATTATGGAATTCTAATTTTTGATTGATGCTAAATCCCTGCCTTACCTGATAAATCACAATTAACCCTTTTAAACAATGAGTGAGATAATCGATTTTAGGACATTTCCTTAATTATAAACTAAAGGTTAGACGTTGCTTTAATTGACAATTTATAACCATCCTTTAGTCTTGATAAAAATTGAATTGAGTTAAGGATTTAGGATGTTGCTTTATTCATGGTAGTATAATTAAAGATTAAAGTCATTTGGTGCTTAATGATAAATCATAGCTAATATTTTTATTTTTAATTAATGATTGAGTACAATTGATCTTGGAATACTGCGTAACTTTAAATTAAATGTTAAGGTTCATTGTAAGTAAAACCCTTAACTAGTAATTGTTCTTGAAATAAAAAAAAATGGGATCAAATTTTGGGTTCCTTGTTAATATTGCAGATGGTCAGATATGTGATTACCTTGTGGTTAAGTAATGTGCTTGTATCCCCATAATCTATATGGATGAATGATGATTATCGTACTATTGTGCAATTAGACTTCTCGTCATGATTGGATTTTAGATTTTAGACTTATGCACAATAGGAATTTATGTGTTACTGAATGATGGATGCCAATATATTCTTGCCTTATAGATTATCAATGATTATTGGACTAACAACCCTTGCACCATGTAGATAGGATGAATGTCTTAATGCGCCAATAAATATTGATGATGATGGATTGATTTAGAGCTATATTATTATTGCGTGGGTAGTTAAGTTTAATGTATGATGGTTAACAGTAAGAAGTACTCTCTCACCCTTGGTTAATTGGAATGTGGTTGATAGAACGAATCTTAGTTAATCATTGATGTTGGTAGAATTAGCATTTCAGTTTAGTATTGATGGTGTCGGGCGGGATGTAGACACCTCCATGTTCCTTAGAACAGTTGCTAGCCCTGAGACCTTAAATGGTTAAGATCGATGGGAACCTGGGCTTGAGCGTTGATTATGTGTCTTGGAGGTCCTAACCATTGCAGGGTAGGACGGGCGGGAAGTTAGTTTTTAATGGTTGATTGATGGTCGTTTAAGGCTTCCTGTTACTTGTTGTGCACTTTATGTCATCTTGTTGTGATCGTCGTGGTTGCGTCTTGTTAATAGTCGAGTGGCTACGCAGAGTTGAATGCATTGTGGTTGTTTCCTTGTCCACATGCATAGACCTTAAACANAAAAAAAAAAAAAAAAAAAAAAAAAAAAAAAAATTTGCACATGTTAAGGAGTTGTGTCGTAACGAGGAGGGTCGCTACACAAATTTCCTTGCTAACAACCATGGTAATACATCAATGTCTCTTGGTTTATAGATCCTACAGGTGACTCGACACCAAGAACTTTATTCATACCTGTTAGGATGTACTATAGGTACCTTGAGGCCCATTGACATCAATGGTGGGTCATCTTGCATTGGTTAACGACATTCATTAATGGCCGGTAATCCAATGATTTCTTTTTGTGTTCGACTCTAGAACATTTACTCACATAAATAAGAATTCTACCATGGGTTAAATATTTGAAGTTGTTGAAGACATGATTTTAATTGATCCCTTTCAGGAAGGAAAAAAAGTCAGGTTCAAGGATAATCATCAGATAATTTTCTTTCATAAACATAAAGTCTTTTTCTCAGCAAGATATTATTGGTTCAAATTTCTCTGTAGATTTCGGGTTATTTCATCAGTACCAGTCAGTGCCAGCACAAAATCCATCAGCTACAGTGGTCATCAGAAATACAAATTCAAATTAAAATGTTTGCGCTCTCCAGATACAGACTTGACTTCAAAGATCTCTACAGTAAGAAATGCATAACAAGGGGATAGGTAATCTAATTCAAGTACACTTAGTTTCATGTTGGTTTAATGTATTAAATTATATATTAATAATTTGAACTGGGAATGCCTCGTTACTCCATAATGTTTCATTATACCTATACTCTGTACCTAATAAACCAATCTGCCTCGAAATTTCATATCATGGAAATGCACTACATTATCTTGGCTGAGTTTGACACGATTCATATATGATAATATTCTACAAGCATGTACGACCATCATCATTTCCGTACATGCTATCGATCCTCACGACAATTCAAACGTTCTTCTATGATTCCTCTCATGACTACTTCACACATCATACTCTATTCCTCTGTTTCCCTCATCTAATTCCGTTGCTCACCTGTGGACCTTTCCTATGATACCAAGTGAAATTATGGTGGAAAATCGTCACGAACTTGAGACCTTTGCAGACTTGGAGGCCCTTCCTGAGTATGAAGCCACCAAACACATTTTTCAGAAAGCTGGATGGGAGCCGTTTTTCAAGAAATTTGATGGGTATGATGATTCAATTACGCTTCAATTCACTCTGCGTTTTCATGGTGGACTAGCTAAGGTGGGCGAACTAGAATTTGAAGTCATAGAAAAATTCATCTCTAAAGCAATTCAATTACCCAAAACTGGTCATAAATGGATGAAGGGCCAGCCCATCGACAAGAATCTCTGCACACATCTTCTGCAACCACAGTACCGGAAATTACAATGGTCAGAGGGCACATCAAGGTCATGGTTAGAACCAAAATGGGCTCAGTTTCTAGCTATCCTCCAACGCTACCTCACTTGCGAAGGACAGTATATGATCATGTTTCCATGTCATGCCCGACTCTTGCTACATTTCAAAGGTAACCATTTGATGAACATACCCTATTTTCTGTTGAATATTTTAAAGAAAATGGCAGAACAGGTCCACAAGGCCAAAGATTTTAGAGGTAGTTTATTTCATTTTGGTCTTGTCAAGATATTGATTAAGTTTTCATTGTCCGACAAACAAGAAACTTGGGATATGTTCTCTATAAGAACCCTAGCCTCTGACAAATCTAGAGATAAAAATGTTAAGTCCGCTCCTCCACAGAAGAAGTTGAACTCTAAGAAAAAGGGTGTTAAAACCCTGACCGAAATCTGTGATGACCCTAAGAATACACTAGACTGCACAGTTGAAGCTAGTGATGATAATCTTGGTACAAAACATTCATTTGATGTCCATGGTTCCGATGGTGTGGAAACTAACCATGACAAAGTGGAAAAAACTGTTCCTACAGAAGCGAATGTTGAAATTCCGATTTCTCCTCCAACTACTATGAATATTATTGATGTGGAACAACTGGAAGAGTTAACTGACAAACCTAGGAGAAATCCCAAATGAAAATGCACATGCACACTGTCTGGTATGGATAACTCTGTGCCCAGTTACCCACCACAGGAAAGATTAAAAAGTGTGGATGATCATGAGGAGGCTCTGGAGTCCTCTGAAATGACTTGGACTCTTTCCCAACTGATTCGAAAAGTCCGTAAAGTCAATTGGCAAGATAATGTGCCCAAATAAATTGAGCAGGACAAGCCAATTCAAATGCCAGCAGATACCCCTGCTCAGGTGTATAAAGAGTTTACTCCTAAACTCAGCCTAGTCGATAACCCTGATCAAGTGTATGATGAACCTACTCCTGAACTCATCCCAGTCGACAATCCTGTTCATGTATATGATGAGTTTACTCCTAAAACTAGTCCAGTCGACACCCATGATCAAAGACCAGATTTGTTCACTCACGCGTCCAGTCCTCAAACACAACAAGGACATGGTAAAACATTTGAATCTTACTGTGAAATTTCCTCAAGTAAATCCTTGAGACCAATGGTAGCCAGATTAGAAAGCAGGACTCACATGTTGAAAGAGAAGTTACATGAATACACCATATTGGATCGGCACATCAAAACAGAAAATGAACTTATGAGACTTAGGAAAACTCATTTCTTGTCCAAGATTGAATGATTAAAATGAAAGAATAAAGGTCTTTTCCAGAGGAATAGGAGACTACAAAATATTGCCAGGAAGCACATCATCATTAATCGAGTCCTTAAGAAGGAAATTAGAAGCATGAAGAAACATGAGAAATTGCAAATGTTGGTTGCAGCTGCTACAACACTCTGATGAATCTCAGTTTTTGGCTTTTTGTTGTCTGAGGACAAGTAAAGACTTCAGTTTGGGGGAATGTCAGTCTCCAGTTATGACTATATTTTTGCCTATATCATGTCAAAAAGACCTCCATTTTCATATCTAGTATCATTTCCTTCTGGCCTTACCATGACACATTTGACATCTTTTTACAACTAAATGAGGCTATTCAAGGTATTCTTATGATTCAAGTTATTTTTAATGTATTTTGATATTTTAAACTAATGTTGATACTAATGTGGCATGAGTTAGGTACTGTTCCTTTGAAACAGAACTTACCAGTACCAGGTACCAGCTCGCACTTAGTGGAGATACCAAAGAAGCTGCTGAAGACTTGCACGACATGGCCAGAGTGGATTGACAGTTCGATTCATATGATAGATTGAGTCATAACTCAATATGTTGACTTAGGGCGAGATTGTAGAACCAATTTATTAGAATGATTTATGATCCACACTTTTTGACACTGCATGTCATGAAGTTGTGAAGTTCGTTTTAACTGACTATGAGTCATTTTCGGATCTGAGATCTGTTTAGATTAATGCACCTTTATTTAAAACTACTTTGGGGAGGATCTATATAAACAAAGGATCGCTCTCAAGAAATGTTGGTTACAATATGCTATGTGATACGATTTTTGATAATACAAATCTGCTATGCGTTATGTTATTTGCTGTTAAATGATTTGAGTCGTTTTATGAATTATGGAGTGAGAAGTATGAACAGTTTTTGCATGGAATGATCTAAGTAGCTCTGGTTTCCTTTTCGGTGATTGCACCTCTTGGTTGGGCTCGTCAATAGGTTCAAGTCGCTGTCTCTTTTCCATAGTAGAGTTAGTTTATCTCAGTATTTTAGAATCTGCATGTAAGTTAGTTTATTTGAGTTTGGGAATTACTTTGTTAGATTCTTGCTTAACCATTCTTCAGATTGGATCATTTCCAATGTGATAATATCTCATATATTCATGAATGTTGAATGTGTTATTTATTCCTATAGAACTTAAAGAATGAACTAGATTTGCTTTGTTTCCAGTTTTCAATATGAACATGATTTAAAGGGAATGCGAGTTTAGATTTACTTTGTCTTGATTAGGATAGTTAGCTTATTTTGTTCTGTTAGGATAGTCATCCTATAGTCTGTTTCTATTTTTAAATTTGATCATGATTCAAAAGGATTACGAATTTAGATTTATTCTGTTATGTTAGGGTAGTTGGGTTACAATCGGATTAAAGGAAGCTTCCAGTACCAATAGGGTAAATAGGACATTTATTTATTCTACCTGTGGATAGATTCAGAACTATTTTTGATGTTTAGATTAAAAGGTTTTTGAAAATGATCTTTCTTTTATGGCTTAGATAGAAATGATGATGACTAGATGTTTAAAGCTAATGGTAGATAGTCTTGGGAGATCACATTGGATCAGAAATAGAAGTACATGTACTTCAACACAGAACTGTTTTCCTTTGATGAATTAAACAAGAGATGATTATTTTCAAGATAATCATAAGGGTTCAATTTTTAAGAGTGAGTCTGTGTTTTCTTCTCAGAATAACCTTTAGATAGGAATTAGGATCTTACCAGCACATACAATGTAGTAGCTCTAAGTTCACTTACCCTGGTTTGACAATTCAGTGTTTTCAGGTAATTAAAAATCTTTAATATAGCAGCCTGACAGGTGACATAAAAATATTATTGAATAGTCAAAATTTTACATTTCATTTTCATGCATCATGCTTACTGAGGACTCGAGCCACCATAAAGGAAACATACAAAGAATATTTGTCTTATGAACAAGATCTGGTACTATCCATTTTGAGGTTTGGCATAGAGATTGTTCATATAGACTACACTAAATTGCACCATAGTATAATCCCTGCACTCCTTGCAAACCATGTAACACCATTCAAATTAGACACATTCTTGCAATGAGTTAGCTATACTATCAACAAACTTTTTTCGTCGATAGTATAGCTAATTCGTCGCAAGATTATTTACATTCATCTCTCTTATGAAAATATCAATGATGCTTGGATTCATTTCATATTTGGTTTATCAACTTGAAATTAAAATTTGATACTTTGCAAGCTAGCAGGACCTTAAGTCAAATAAGAATATGAAATTTGGAATCATTAACATATCTACTAGAAGTTGTGTACTTTGAAAGAAAATTAGGGTTTATGGTTTACATGATGAATTGATGATGGAAGAAAGTGGGTGTGTGAGTCAAATTTGAGTCCAGAAACCCTACCATATCGTTAAGTCATGTGCATAGTCTATCCATGTAAAATTTCAATGCATACAAAAACAATTTGAAAAAAATTCAACGTTGGCCCCATTCACATGTCACTATTGCCCACCTCTAGTATTTTTATGGTGTTGATTAAGAAATCAACGAAAAAGAGGGATTTTTCATCACAAACATGACACAAATACATTGTATATACATTAATGTAGAAATTGAAATAAAAATGAAGAAATACTGATGAAAACTTAAAACTTATGTTAACCAAATTGTGTATTTTGAAAGAAAATTAGGGTTTATGGTTTACATGATGAATTGATGATGTAAGAAAGTGGGTGTGTGAGTCAAATTTGAGCCCAGAAACCCTCCAATATCATTAAGGCATGAGAATATTATATCCATGACAAATTCACATGTCATTGTTGCCTGTGTCTAGTCCTAGTACAATTTATGTTCCTTGATGCTTGTTCCTTGTTCCTTGTTCCTTATTCCTTGTTCATTGTCCCTCGTTCCTTGACCATGTTGTAGTTCCCAAGATCCATTATTTTTGTACAAAAAATACTACTGGCATAAAATGTCCCACACAAAGACCAAATATTCGCTACATAAGTCTTTTGTCTTTTTTCAAGGACTATGTAACGAATCTTAATTCTAAGAAGATTAAAATAGGACCTAAGAAGATTATGTTCTTTCCTTAACCATGGGTGACATAAAACTATCATTCAATAGTCAAATTTTTACATTTCATTGTCATGCATCATGCATACTGAGGTCTTTAGCCACCACAAAGGAAACATACCAAGAATATTTGTCTTATGAACAAGATATGGTACTATCCATTTTGAGGTTTGGCATAGAGATTGTTCATATAGAATACACTACATTGAACCATATTATAAGCCTTACACTCCTTGAAAACCATGTAACACCATTCAAATTAGACACATTCTTGCGACGAATTAGCTATACTATCGACGGACTTTTTTCGTCGATAGTATAGCTTATTCGTTCAAATATTATTTACATTCATCTCTCTTGCGAAAATATCAAATGATGCTTGGATTCATTTCATATTTAGTTTATCAAATTGAAATTAAAATTTGATACTTTGCAAGATAGTTGGACCTTGAGTCAAATACGAATATGAAATTTGGAATCATTAACATATCTACTAGAAATTGTGTAGTTCGAAAGAAAATTAGGGTTTATGGTTTACATGATGAATTGATGATGGAAAAAAGTGGGAGTGTGAGTCAAATTTGAGTCTAGAAAACCTCCCATATCGTTAATGCATGCGAATAGTCTATCCATGTCAAATTTCAATGCATACCAAAATAGTTTGAAAAAATTTCAACGTAGGCCCCATTCACATGTCACTGTTGCCTGCCTCTATTATTTTTATGGTGTTGATTAAGAAATCAATGAAAAAGAGGGATTTTTCATCAAAAATATGACAAGTATACATTTTATATACATTAATGTAGAACCTGATATAAAAATGAACAAAGATTGACGAAAACTTAAAACTTGCGTCAACCAAATTATGTACTTTGAAAGAAAATTAGGGTTTATGGTTTACATGATGAATTGATGATGGAAGAAAGTGGTTGTGTCAGTTAAATTTGAGCCTAAAAACCCTCCCATATAGTTAAGGCAGGTGAATAGTATATCCATGACAAATTTGAGTGCATACATAAATAGCTTGAAAAACTTTCAACATTGGCTCCATTCACAGGTCACTGTTGTCCGTGTCTAGTCCTAATACAATTTATGTTACTTGTTCCTTGTTCCTTGTTTATTTTACCTTGTTCCTCGTTCCTTGACCATGGTGTAGTCCCCAAGATCCATCTTTTTTGTAAAAAAATACTAATGGCATAAAATGTCCCACACAAAGACCAAATATCCGCTACATAAGTCTTTTGTCTTTTTTTAAGGAATATGTAACGAATCTCAATTCTAAGAATATTCAAATATTACCTAATAACCTTATGTTCTTTCCATAACCATGGGTGACATAACACTATCATTAAATACTCAAATTGTTACATTTCATTGTCATGCATCATGCATATTGAGGGCTTGAGCCACCACAAAGGAAACATACAAAGAATATTTGTCTTATGAACAAGATATGGTACTATCCATTTGTAGGTTTGGCATAGAGATTGTTCATATAGAATACACTACATTGCACCATATTATAATCCCTACACTCCTTTTAAACCATGTAACACCATTCAAATTAGACACATTCTTGCGATGAATGAACTATACTATCGACTCACTTTTTTCGTCGATAATATAGCTAATAAGTCGCAAAATTATTTACATTCATCTCTCTTGCGAAGATATCAAATGATTCTTGGATTCATTTCATATTTTGTTTATCAACTTGAAATTAAAATTTGATACTTTGCAAGCTAGTTGGACCTTGAGTCAATTACAAATATGAAATTTGGAATCATTGACATATCTACTAGAAATTGTGTACTTTGAAAGAAAATTAGGGTTTATGGTTTACATGATGAATTGATGATGGAATAAAGTGGGTTCATGAGTCAAATTTGAGTCCATAAACCCTCCTATATTGTTAAGGCATGCAAATAGTCTATCCATGTCAAATTTCAATGCATACAGAAACAATTTGAAAAAATTTCAATGTTGGCCCCATTCACATGTCATTGTTGCCCACCTCTAGTATTTTTATGGTGTTGATTAAGAAATCAACGAAAAATATGGATTTTTTATCACAACTATGGCACATATACATTGTATATACATTAATGTAGAAATTGAAAGAAAAATGAAGAAAGACTGATGAAAAATTAAAACTTGCCTTAATCAAATTGTGTACTTTGAAAGAAAATTAGGGCTTATGGTTTACATGATGAATTGATGATGGAAGAAAGTGGGTGTGTGAGTCAAATTTGAGCTGAGAAATCTTGGCATATCGTTAAGGCATGAGAATAGTCTATCCATGACAAATTTCAGTGCATACATAAATAGTTTGAAAAAATTTCAACGTTGGCCCCATTCACAGGTCATATGCGTCCCCACATCTAGTACTGCAAGGGAGTATTTTTATGGCATTGATTATGAAATCAACCAAAAAAGAGGGATTTTTCATCACAACTATGACACAGATACATTGTATTTACATTAATGTAGAAACTAAAAGAAAAATGAAGAAAGATTGATGCAAACTTAAAACTTGCGTCAACCAAATTGTGCACTTTGAAATAAAATTAGGGTTTCAAAAAAAATTATATAGAATTGACAAACACGTTCATCGAAACTTCATTGATGAAATACTATGACAACAATATTGATGAAATCTTATACGATCATGATGGTACAAAAATGAAATATCTTCGCTTGGTTTCAAGAATAATTTATCCTCTATTGAACAAGGCCAACCACATGAAGGTGGAATCTCATATGGCCCATACCATCCCCCTCACATCGCTCTCAATTGATCCCCAAAACCCAATATATAAAATATAAAATAATCAAGATCAACGTCCTATTAAGATTCATGCATATAAGAAACTACAAAAATAAAAATTAATGAAGGTACATGAAATTATGTGTTTCTAAATAATATTTTTAGTCTACCATGTACTTTATTATATTGGCAACTATTTGAGTGGTTTCACATAATAATTAAACAACATGGAACATAGGATATTAAAACATCGCATAAAACTTAAAAACATGTAATTAACCCATGACATTATAAGAAAATTATTTTAAGAGAGTAATTCATACAAATTAAAATATTATATAGTCACATACCTAATCCAACCTCAACATCTGTGTAATCATCTTTATTATGTATCTTGATATTCTTCATCGAACTTGACATTTGTATCATCATCTGGTTCAGAAACAATGTTGAAGGGATTGATGATATCATCATCGTCATCAATGTCATTTTCAAGCATATTTTCATCGACATCATCATCAAGAATTGCAATATTGTCTCCTACGCTTGGATCACGATCTTCTTTGTCTTCTTCATTTGTCGACCCTGCATGATCTTCCGGCTCTGTCTGATCTGTCAAATCATCTTATTGATCTTCAATATCATCTTCTTCCTGTAAATGAGTATACTTAATTGGCCTTCCTCTTGGATCATATCTAACAACAAATGACCAATCCCTCTCACCTAGAACATTTGAGTAAAAGACCTGTTCACATGTCTTGGAAAAACATAACGATCATGTCCTCTTTCAAACATCGTTGTTTTAATCATTGGAAATCCATTGGCATGTTGAATAACAGTTCTTTCCTCATCGCGTTCATACATTCGTAACCTATACCATTTGACATCGAACATAACTAATTTGAAGGAATTAAAGTCACACTCAAGTGTATCGTTTAAATACCCATAGTATCTATTTTCAAATTCTCGGGGATGTCTGTCACTCCTAGAGGAAACATTAGTGACCTAGAATACTGCAATTATCCCACTATTAAAAGTTTTTGTGGTTTCATCCAATTGTTTGATACAAAATTTATGACCATTGCACCATATAGCCTTGTGGTGTTTCAACTGCAATATGCTAGATATGTAAAATTTGATGCATTGTCAATTAATAAATTAACATATAATATGAAAAATACAGTACACATGTAGTCACATTAATATAATATAAAATAACTGAATAAAATGGGTGAATTTGCTTACCTGTCCATCTTTCAAACCATATGCTAAATCAATTTCCCTTTGTGTAACATTGGCATCTCCGTTATGACGAGATTCTCTAACCAATTCAGACAGTCGTTGCCATGATAACATACCTCCATTATGTTGTTTACATCTTTCAATCCATACATTCATCTAGTCAAGATTATTTTCAATGTATAAATGCAGTGCATCCCACTCTTGAGCAACTGAATCAAAAAATCATAATTCACCAATATTAAATATTAGTTATAAC
>ML784721.1:149050-177702 GCA_009831015.1 Picea engelmannii | reverse complement strand
CATGAGATCATGACACAAGAAAATAACATGTTTCAACATAACATAATATAATATATTACATTACAAGTAAAACATGTGTCATTATATAAGTACAACAATAATTTGAAAGAACATTTTGCATATAAATCACAACTACTTACCTCGTGTATTTTCCAAGATCATATATAACTTGATTGACGTTGTTGTCAAAGTTGTTTGGGAGAGATAGTTGTAGAACATACTGTAACAAAAAAATGAATCGTTCTTTGTTTCGACCAAAGTAGACAAGAAAAAATAGAAAAAATAAAATATGTATAAGGCTAATATATATAAATATGTATACCAATATTATTACCTTGATGAAGGTATGCCAATCATGTGTTTTTACCCCACCAAATTCACCTTTCTTCGTTAAGATATTATTTATGTTTCAAGTAAAACCCGAGGGAAATTTAATTCTTTGAACGACCTCTTTTACAACATTGCTTTGTTTCTCTGTTAATAACCATGGAAGGTTATTTTGGTCTAGTATTCCATCTAATCTATTTGTATATCATATCACACTTCACATTGAATGATTGGCTTCCTGAATGTCAGTACAAATTTTGACAATATTTTCTTTGTCCCTCCTACCATCTATGATTCACCATAATGTTTCTGTCACATTCTTCCCGATATGAATTGTATCAAACAAATGAGCTATTTTTAGCTCCTCATAGTAGGGAAACCTCATGAATTGAGTGGGGTAACATTTCATTCCTTATGGAAGCCCATTATTAATACCTTAATGATGATTGCGACCTTCATGAAGCATAAAAGAAATCACAAAAATAATTATCAAATACGGTAAAATAAATTCAATGATTAAAATAAACATTCAAAACATTACATGATCTACGATACATAAATAAATTGAGTACCTTGACGATTTCTATTATTTTCCAACCTCCATAGGTGAGGTGTCATTCTTCATGGTTTTAAGCCAATCTCTTCTTTCCCATTGAAAATATGTTTTTTAGTAGTACAATACCTATGTTTCTTTGGGAGTAAGTTCCTATACTCATCAAACACCACCTTTCCTAAAAAATTTGAATGACAGTACTTCATCTTAGGGCCACAAACTGGACATACAAATTTACCCTTTGTTTGAAGGCTTGCAACAAATAGATTAATGTCAATTATAGGATGAGATTATTTAAAAATTAAACATGCACCATGATAACATTAAAAAATTATATAATATTAAAAAGAAATATTAGAATGCTACATACCACAAAAATGTGTTAGTCCAGGGGCGTCATGAACTGTCCATAAAAGTATTCCACGGAATTTAAATTTCTTCTCCCCGATTGGTTTACATATGTCATACATTTTGATGGCAGCCCATAACTTTAGTAGCTCATCGATAAGAGGCTTTATATATACATTCATATCTTTAACCTGGTACTTATCTAATTGTTTGAAATTACACATAATTACGATAGGAATGATATCATGTAATATATATAAGTAAATAAATAAAAAAAAGATATTATGAAAAAATTGAAACAAATGAAAATGTTACATTCAAAAAATTAATGTAAACAAATACTTGGAACAATCATTGTCAACATTATGTGCTCCCTCTTAATTGACATCCAAGGAGGAATGTTATTGTTGATAACAAAAATAGGCCACACTGAGTAAATAGACCTAAGCTCTCTGAATGGATTAACATCATCTGATGTCAATGAAAGCCTAACATTATGAGGTTCATGTTTGAAATCTTCCCATTTTTCCTCAATTTTCCTAAATGTAGAACCATCGACATGCATTCTAAGAACACCATCTCCACTTCTGTTACGTGAATGGTAATTCATAAATTGTTCTATGATTTCACACCTGAACAATCACTGCAAACGTGGAATTATGGGAATATGACAAAGAACCTTTCAAGGCACCCTTTTTTTTACTTGATCGGTTCGATATCTACTGATAAGATGTTGTATGCATTCTTTTTTTGAAGCATGTTGTCCATAATATATAATATGATGATTAGGAAATGCATCTATAGTTCGATAATCCATTCCAATGTCTTTCATAATGGCATGAAAACCTCGATATGTGCGAGGTAACATATTTGACGATGGTAACAAAAATTCACCTAACAATATAAAGCATAACAAATAACTAGTTAATGTAAAGAATATTAATCGTAAAAAATGCATTCTTATTTTACACATTAATTAACACTAAACACAAATAGAAAAAAAATCAACATTTATGTATAATATGAGATTAAACATATTACATTCCTTAGGATTTGTGTCATACATGTGTTCAACAAATTATTCATAACCTTTAAGTTCACTAGCAACAATGTAGAGGAGAGAAGTTTTTCTCTTGATCCTTCATAAAGTCGTTTATTTGCCTTTTCTAATAGAGGTTCATCATAAATACCAACATTGTCCCCATCCTCATTCGACTGCAAAAACAAATCTTGGATCATTTGATTTGTCCCATCATCTTCTTCCATGGGATCATGAACTTGATTTGTCCCATCATATTCTTCCATGAGATCCTCATTTGCTTGGTCATGATGTTCCTCAGCTTGTACACCATCATTTATACTACTACTTGGTGCAATATCCTACATAAAGTTAGAGGGCAACTATAACTTTATAATTATAAACAATCATGAAAAATTAGTGTATACTATAACAAACATTCAAACAACTAATATACATACATATAATTTTATATAAAATTGACAATATACAAACATATAATGAATATATAGCTAATTACCATGGGACGATATTCATTCGATCCACCATCAATGTGCCCATATTTCCTACAATGTTTTTTAGCTATTGCTATTAAAATTTTTACGAGACGTATTAGGCAACATTTTTGCAAGGGAAATAACATCTACCATCACCATTTTCACCTGCTTTACTTTTTTCCCCACCTCTAACTATATTCTGCGACATTCTTTCGTACAAAAATACCCTTTCAAAACCGTCGTTATTATAGAAAGACTGTCACAACATCTTTAAATCATCAAATATTTATAGGTCAATTGATGTCACTGCGGTCGCAATTATGATGAACAATGACCTAAATATAACTACTTATTTGTTATATTTAGGTCACTTTGTCAAAGAGTTTAATGGTTACAACAGTCATATTTAGGTCACTATCGTTGCAGTTGCGATGAAAGTTGACCAAATCAATTTAGACTTTGTCAAAATGTATAATGGTCAATATGGATAGTATAAAAAAGAGTAACGATCAATAGTTAGCATCGCTCTTACAACGAATACACACGTTCGTTGAAATGGATACAATATTCCACTATCTTGATGGTCGTCGCAAAATAGATGAAAGTTTGTTCCCATTGATAAAGCGATGAATATGGGTTGCATTTAGAGAAAAATTGAAAAATTGAACTTTTTCTCTTGAATTTTGCGACGAAAGAGTACTTTCGTCGCAAGTAGTCATCACAATTTTTTGAATATGTATTAGTGAACCGAGGATGAAACTAGATTGACCACCTGATCAACTGGACTAACTGAGGATGGAACCAGATTGACCAGTCCATTAACTAATGATGGGTTGGGAGGAATCTTACGATAACCATTTGGAAGTTGAATGTTTTCCAAAATAGAAGAAGCCTTGTCCATACGAGGAAAAAGGTGAGAGTAATGATCACCTTCACATAACATGCAAGGAAATTTGATAGTTTTGTTCTTCTTACCAACCTTAACATCACTAGTTTATGGGGCATCACCAGCATGTCTAGCAGGGGTCAATGACGTGGAGGACCACATTTCTATGAACTTGAGAATACTAGGGAAATCCCTCAGAAAGTGGTCACCCTTACAAAGGCTGCAAGGGAATTTGGGTTTCAGATTATTCATTTTAATATTGTCAACCTCATCAACATTGCCAGTATGATTAACAATAGCTGGTTTCTTGGATCCAACATCTGATGTGGTTGGAGTCTTGGTCCTTTTCAGGTTCTTCTTCTTCTTAAATTTTCGTTTCTTCTTCTTCTTATCAACCTGGCTACTTTCTTTAGAGCTTTGACTAGACGAAGAAGGAGAAAGGGAAGGAGACCCAATGAGTGAAGAAGGAAAAAAGTCAACATGAGGTTGATGTGTGTGTGGTGTACTTAAATTTGAATCACTAGGTTCATTAAAAACACTGGAAATATTTGAGATCACTAGAGTGGGGAACAACCAAACCGGTAATCCGATCGTGAGTCCCAGAAGAATAAGTGTGGAAATGCATGGAGGACCAACGTTTCCAAAATAAGGAAAGGTGAAGGGTTCCCTAAAAAAAGGGGTTCCTCTATTGATACTCCCAAGATTTGATGTCATTAACACTGACATGACCTAAGGTACACTAAGGAAAACAAACAATAGACGCTACGAATCTGAGAAGAAAACAATCAAGCAAACCTTACCACAATGAAACCACTAGTTAGTGATGAAATCCAACATTGCAAGATCAATATAGGAAGGGGAATGGATAGAGAGGGTGGATCAATTATGTTGGTGACCTTATTAACATACTTACACCTTGGTGCAAGCTTCCACATAATAAATGTGGATTTACCCTCCAAGGAGCTCGAGTGAGTTTGACCAACATCTGTTCTAGGTACAACAAAGACTTCCCTTCACCGTCGCCTTGTGTAAAGAACCTAAGAATTATGTATACTAAGGTCACCAACTCGTAGTCATCCTCTGGGTAGGTATAGTTGACATTCCAATCTGAATGTATGGGCAGGATAACAAATCCGAAATCCTTCAATAGAATTGAGGACAAGTGGACTGATAGAACTCCATAGGACCCAAAATGGATTCAGAATTCAAGAAGCACCGAGACCAAATGAAGACAGTTGGACCTCAAAAATAAGCCCCAATATATGATTTGACTACTACAAATAGTTAATCCTCAAAGCGATAATCTTCGTTGCTCTCCCGAACACAACCTCATGTGTAACCTCTGTGTAAGAGGGGGATAATAGCTATGCTTATACAAAAATTGGATTTTGTCTCCCTATCACAAGATTCTAAGTTTGTTTGACAGCTTTGGAAAGTTATCCTTTCAACCTATTCCAAAGCCCTACAACCTAAGATAATGTAGTTTTTCTACCAGAAAATGTGAAAATGTCCGATAAATTTTAGTTTAGCGTTGATTTTAGTGGTTTTTGTTTACTCTAGAGGAAAAATGGCATGGAATAAATGGTGTTTTGACTGACTCTAAACAATGCAAAGAAATGAGAATGCATATATTTCACTTCGATGAAAGCTATATATTATGAGAAGGAGAAAACATTTATCATTCCAAAATGCACAATGTACCAAAATTTTATTATACTCATCAATATCAAGATCTTCAAGAAATGAGTCAAAGAGATTGTACACCAATACATGATTCTTGCCGCCCCCCCCCCCACAAGAATTCAAGAATTCAAGACTAAAAATTTCCAAAAACCATGCAATTTCGCTACTTCAAATGCAAGCTAGTTTCACTACCCAAAAGAAAGAATTAAACTATCTTCTTTGTTTGTTTCTAATGAATAAAAAAAGTAAATACAAATCCTTTAATGCTTCACTACTTTCAATTAAAATAAATATTCAGATGCATATGTGAAAGACACGAAGCGAAAAAGGTCTTCAAACAAAGCATGCACTCAAAACAATGAGAACTAAAAGGAAACAAGTATAAACTTGTTATAACAATAAGTAAATCAAGGAAAATTTCTTGTAAATATATAAATAAAAGATCAAATATAACAATACACAGATCTCTAGACCTCCTTTTGACAACTTTCATGCAATCAGATAAATGAGAAAGTATCAAACCAACTTAAGATCTCAAAGATGAAGAGTGATTCCAAAACAAGGAATTATCTTAAAAAAACAAGCAAAGAACCAAAAGGGAGGGATGAGTACCAAATATCAACCTAAATAACTTCACAAACCAACATACAGAGTCTGGGTAAAGACTTCCACAAAACAAGTTGAGAAAATCTGAGTAGAAGATGGCAAAAATCCTCTAAGAAGGAGGTCAACGCTCTGTCTCTCAAGGGAACATAGCATTGTAGAGCTCCATAAATCACTATAGAGGAGAGATGAATAGATATCAATGCTCTGATATGCATTCTAGGGGAGCGTTGATCTACCCAAAAATTAAAAAAAGAGTCAAAAAAATTCAAAAAAACTCACCCAAAATTCTCAGAAGTTGGTGAAATTGCTAGTGAAGATGGGAGAAAGGTAATAGATCATAAAAAAATAGTAAAACTGACTTAAAAGGTGGGAAAAATGGAAATGACAATCCAAGGAAAGACAAATAGATGTCGATCCCTAGTGGATTCGCTAATTTCTGTTGTAGGAAAATTCCCTTGCGGACAGGTGAATGTCCTCTTGGATCTTAGATCCTTATGACCAAGACAGAAAGGTGATAACTTTGAACACTGAAATTCCTTTAAACATAGCTAAACTAGTCAAGGGAAAAGAGGAAGAAAGTATGAGTACCTTTTTCTGAATTTTTTCCTCACTCAATCTAGGTTGAGCTTGATTTTCAAGTCCTTCAACGAGTCCTACAATCCAATAAACAATGAAAACAGAGCATACTTCCTATTCTAACATGATTAGTTTAAGACTAGATTCATCCAAAGAGACAAGTTCATGCAAATGTACAAAAAATTGAAAGAAATAGGCCAAGCATATGTATTAATGAGAACTCAAAAGAGATACTTACAAACCATTGATGAAGTCACAACAACTTCTCCAAGTCCTCCTTGTATAGCCCTTGTACAAAGCTCCCAAAATCATAGGTTTGATGTGCTAAACCTTTCTACCAAGACCATAGGTTTGATACCTCAAATCTCCACTTTTATCATCTCCATGGAAATCCCTCATTATATATGATTTGGAGGCTTAACCACCATGGAGAATATCACTCAAATCCACTAAAAAGGGACCTGAAAGATATTTAGGGAGAAAATGTCTCTTAACAATTTTAGGGAGGAAATATCTCTCAAGGATTTTAAGGAGGAAATATTTCAACCATCCATGAGACCCTATACCTTCCCTAAAAAATAGGAAACCAAATGTGTGGTGGATTCTCACACTTTTTAATTTATTTTTCATGAATATTAATAATAATTCATGTGCACTTGGTATTTTTTCCTTCATGTAATACATACCTCCTCCACATTGACTAAGGATTGTGACATAGGTTATTCCATGGTGTCAAGGTGTATGACACACTTATATGACACTTACGACACTTAGGGAGAGGTACCTAGGTGTGAAAATTTCATGTGTAACATAAGCTCATAAGCATACTTAGACTGGGAAAGAAAAAATCTTTCATTGTTTTGTAAAACTTGGAGGCCAAGGAAATAGTGGAAAAACCTAAGTCTGTCATTTCAAATTTCTTCCTAAGGTTGGTTTTGACATTGATCCGGATTTATGAGAGGAACAAAATGAATAATAGATTGAATACAATAACATAGATACACAGAGAAAAACAACATATATCCAATGAACAATAACTTGTATTGAATAAATAAAATACATTGAAACTGTAAAACTGCAGAATTGAAAACAACTTGCTCGAATGGTGGTGGCTATCTCTGAGAAGAGATGTGGCTGCTACGGACATTCGTCTGAGAATAAATTATTACAATGAGGCTACAAAGGCCTTTTTAACATTATTCATGAATGCCAAAACTCTAGACATCCAAAAAGATAACCCTAGGAGATGAAACAACAAAATTTATGTGGGCCCTAATGGGTAAATTGGTACCTCAACTTCCCAAGGTCGTAACTTTTGCATATGACCTCTGTTTTAGGCATGTGATAGCCTGTTGGAAAGGGATTTTCAAGAAATACAAAATATGCCATTAAACTCTGACTCCATCTATAATTTGGCTATGGAAAGACATAAAAAAACTATTTAGGACCCCAAAATGGCCCTACAAGTACATAAAGATGTACTGACATGGAAAATTCCAAAACAAGCCAGTTGGAATAGGTGGGTGACCACCAATATCCACGTGGATGTTGTCTAGGGATTTAGAATAGACCGAGAAGTTCAAAAACTACAAGTACAAAGAAATTTCATCATTAGATAGAAACATGTTGAACTAAAAACTGTCAAGATGAGCCAATTGGAATAGGTGGGTGACTACCAATATCCACCTGGATCAGTCCTCCCCCCTTAGAAAGAAATGGTATCCATTGCATTGAGTTCCCCCATCAAGTGAGGAAATTTCTACTGAATTTGGCCCTAGGTGAGCCAGTTGCCTTGGTGCAGGAGTTGCCCGACCTTGACAAATTGATAAAGTTGGATCCTTTGTTGGAGAGTGCCCTTGACCTATGTGTCCACTATCTAATCAGTGGATTCTTGTTCCATGCTGTTAGGGTTGAGCTCTGTTGGTGTCAAATATTTTTTGATCTTCGAGGTGTCCAATAA
Organism: Picea engelmannii; assembly: GCA_009831015.1. Classification (NCBI taxonomy): domain Eukaryota; kingdom Viridiplantae; phylum Streptophyta; class Pinopsida; order Pinales; family Pinaceae; genus Picea; species Picea engelmannii. Next base: position 169,248 of record ML784721.1, on the reverse strand, counting down.
TGGTGGAAAATATGGCCAGAGGAGGTCCACATTGAACAATGGGTGTAAGCCAAGGAAGGGGGGAGTGTTGATCTCAAAATCATTGTAAACCCACAACCTTGGTGATAGTGTAAGGCCCATAGAGAAATGGACAAAGATTCTGATGGGGCCCTGTAAGGTGCTCTTTCTAAAAATGTAATGAGACCTTGTCTCACACCTAAAACTTATGCGGTACTTGGTGTTGATCATGGAGGTACTTGTACTTAGCATTGTATTTTTGAAAAATATCATGGACCTATTCATGGATGTGTTGAATCCGCTCAATGAATTTGGTGTCTTTTTGGACCTTGGACTGAACATGGGAAGATTATTCCTGTGTGGTTGCAAGAGGTAGTGCAACATCAATGGGACCCAAGGGTTGTAATCCACGCCCAACCTGAAATGGGATATGGTTGGTGGAGCTATGGAGATCCCTATTGTAGCTGTGTTGAACATAGGGAAGACTCTCATCCCATGTATGTAGATTCTTATATTTATACATGCGCATGATGTGCATAATCATATGATTGAAGACCTTTGTTTGGCCATCATTTTGTGGGTGGATGGAAATGGATTTAGTGATATTGGTGTCCAACAGTGACCAGAGACTCGACCAAAATTTGTTGAGGAACCTATTGTCCTGATATGAGATGATGGTCTGTGGTATCCCAAAATGGACCCACACCTGTTCGAAGAATATCTTGGTAGTATCAACCACTGTGATGCTCTTCTTGCAAGATGTGAGAATGGATATCTTTGAAAAATGATCAACCACCACAAATACACAATCATTTCCTTGCTTGGTGGATGAAAGGATAGACAAGTAATCCATCAACATGGATTCCCAAGGCCTCCTAGGAGTAGGAAGAGGGGTGTATAATCCTTACTTCTTGATGGTTGGCTTGGAAATGGAACATGAAGTGAAAGATATGATATACTTGCTGACGTCCTGTCAAAGTTTTGGCCAATAAAAATGTTTCTGTAGAATGACCATCGTTTTCTCTATGCCAAAATGTATTTCCATTTGACTGTAGTGAGCCTCCAAAATTAGATTTGCATGTTCTCTAATGGGAACAAAGAGGTGTCCCAGATAGAATAACAATCTGTCATGAATGTGAAAATCGATGACATTCATGCTTGTACTCAAGAGATGATAGGTGGTGGTGAAGTTAGGATCTCGCTGATAAAGTTGGTGCCACTTAGATGCCTCATTCCCACAAGAATAGAGCACAGTGGTGAGTGAAACATTGGGAGGTCAACTGAGGCAGTTGGTGAAACAATTTTTGTTGCCTATATTATACTTGATGTTGAGATGGAACTGCTGCAGGTTTGTGGACCACTTTTGATGGCAGTCATTCTACAACTTCCCCTGTGTTTGTATCAACTACAGAGGCTTGTGATCAATGTGGATGATTGTCTCCTTTCCCATAATGTAATGTTTCCATTAACGACATGCTTGCACAATGGAATACATTTCCTAGTCATAGGTGGGGTATTTACAGACACTATATGAGAGTGTCCCACTATGGTATGCTATTGGATGACCATGTTGAGTGAGAGATGCACCTACAACATAGTCATATGCATCAGTCTCAATCTCAAATGGTTGTTTCATATCAGGTAAGGAGAAGAATGGAGATGAGCACAAGCGATGCTTCAGATCATCAAATTCTTGTTGTTCTGCCTCCCCCCACGCAAACTTTTCCTTTACACCACCCTTGCTCACTTGGCTGAGGGCCCATGCAATATGGGAGAATCCCAACACGAACTGTCAGTAGAAGTTGGCCAGTCCCAAGAAGCTCTGAAGTTCGGTTTGTGTGGTTGGGGATGGCCAGTCACATATGACTTACATCTTAGTTGGATTCACATGTACCCAATGCTCATCAACAATTTATACCAAGTATTGGACCCTGTTCATGCGAAATGAGAATTTTTCTAAGTTGGCATAGAGCATGTGTTGCTGCAAAGTGCTCAAAACCTATCGAATATATTGTATGTGATCCTCCTAAGTTCTGATAAAGATGAGGATTTCATCCAAATATACCACCACAAAAGAGTTGGTGAAGGGTGTCAATACATCATCCATAAACCTCATGAAAGTTGTGGGTGCATTTGTTAAGACAAAGGGCATGACCAACCATTCAAAGAGGCCTTCTTTAGATTTGAAATTTGTCTTCCATACATCAGTCGGTTCGATGGGAACCTGGTGGTAGCTAGACTTTAGGTCAATCTTGCTGAAGAAATTTTTCCCCTTTAGTTGGTCAAGAAGGTCATCAATTCGAGGAATTGGGTACTAGTTCCTGACTGTGATTTTGTTTAATGATTTGTAATCAATGCAGAGCCTCCAGGTCCCATCTTTCTTCTACACCAGTACAATTGAGCTTTTGCAAGGGGAGGAGTTGGGTCAGATGTGCCCCTTTTGAAGTAGCTCTTAAATCTGATGCTTGATTTTATCAATTTCCATCAATGAGAAACAATATAGTGGTCCATTAGGAAAAGGTGCATCGAGGGTTAGATCAATTGGATGCTTCACTTGAAAGTTCATTGGTACCCCAATGGATGAGGAGAAGATGTCTCTATATTGTTCCATGATCTTGTCCACTTTATTCTGCTGCAAAGAGAGGCTGTGTGTAGAGGTCACAGATGTGGCGATGACCTTCTCCTTACTGGGAGAAAAAATCGCAAATAAGATGAAATTCTTGGTCTTTGAAATGAACTTACTGCATTGCTTAGTAGAGATTAAAGAAATAGTGGTAGATGGCGCTACCTCTAGTATCTAGTATAATTGTCTACCCAAAGTAATAATAACACTGAGGGGTCTAGACTCATACACAACATGTCACTTCCAAAAATATGGCTGGCCTAAAAGAACATAAAAAACTTCAAGGGGAGCAATATCGCACAATACCTCGTCTTAGAAGGGCTTCATGCCATAGGGCAGATAACACTATTGGCTGACATGAAAATCTCTTCCTTGGTGAAGCCATCCAATGGTGTAGGGTTGCAGGTGTGGTTTCATCAATAGGTCCAACTTCTTGACGACCTCTACTGATATCAAGTTCTTATGATTGTCTCTTTCTACAAAGAAATTAAGCCGAGCCCCCTTTACCCACATATGTGAGTGAAAGAGGCTTTGCTTGTCCTCTGGTTCTTCTAATTCGCTTGGCTGGAATTTGGTGGTAGTGATATTGGAACTGAGTTCAAAATCGATAATCCTCTTTCCTCCTTATGGATTTGATTCAGAGTCAGAATCTACCTTTGACTCAGAAGATTTCATCTCAACCACTAGTGACTACTTGGAGTGACATTATTTGGTTTTGTGCCAAGGTATTTTATGGTATTCACACCACTTTCCCATGTCCTTCTTCGACTTCTCATTACACTTCTTGGGTTATGTAATGTTCCTAACTTGGCTAGTCTAGGAAACACTACTAATGTGTGTGTAGGATCAAAGGTTACAACATATAAATGATCATACAAATAATAAACATGACAAAGGACTAGAAAGTTTGTATTATGATATCTCTGTGGATTACAAAATGGACGAATGCGGCTGAATAACTGATAATACTTGACTAGATCAACATACAAAGGATCTTAGCTGGAATATAAATACGCAACTGCTATTGAATAAAATAACAACACTTGGCTAGATCAAAAGATAAAGGGATCTTAGCCAGAATAAAAATAAGCAACTGAAAGATAATACCTGGAATATGGGAGCACAGAATCAATGAAGAATGATGGAAGACCTGGATGATCTTCCCGATGACTAGGGTGTGTCTTTCAACACCGAAATCATCCAACTGGTGTCTTCCTCTTGGAATACACTGAACTATCTCTCCTAAGATGCACCTCTTCTCCTCGATGACAAGTCATAATCTGCATAATAATGAATTAGGTGGCTGACCTTTCCTTTATAGCTTTCCAAAACCCTAAATCATGCTGAAACCCTAATTCACTGTTGACTTCCAAATCCCTAAATCATGTTGAAACCCTAATTCATTGTTGACTTCCAAAACCCTAAATCACTGCTGAAACCCTAATTCACTGTTGACTTCTATTTTTAGCTCATAATGACTTAAAAACACTTTTAACCCTTTTTTAGCTCAATGTCACTTTCCAAATATAACACCTGTGACTGGAGTGACCTCTAGTAACCCTGTTTACCCCTCTTTGGCCCTGGCTATAGTCTAACAGGGTAGTTTAGACCATTAAGCCTCCTCTATGGAGCTCCCATTTGGAAAGGGACATTACAGGTTGTGGCTTGGACTGGTTTTCCTTAGAATGGCCATCTTTGATATGTCCCTTGTTTTGTGGGTTTGGGTCGTCTTTTCCCTTCTTTGACTGTAAGGAGTTTGCAGATCCAAAATCTCGCCTCTTCTACTTAAATTCTACTCAATATTGACAACATATCTATAAGCCACACCTAATGATGTGATGCCCAAAAAATCCATTTTTTTTTAATGTATCTATGCAGACAACCATGGTATTTGAGAACCAAATGTCATTCAAAGTCTTTGATACCCAATTTGGTGTGCAGGGTATGGAAAATATTGGTGAAATATGGTACTGTCTGGTCCCTTTTCTAACGTAGCGTGGTTCATCTTGTGTATTGGTCCTCATAGCTTCCAATAGGGTAGTACTATTATTTAATGGAATCCCTAAAGGAATCCCATGTGGAGGCGACTGTAAATATTGCAGACTCCTCTGTGGCCCTTTTCTTAGAGTAAGTATCCCATTGGTCCTTAACATGGGGGATAACCTTGAGGAGTGCAAAAGTAATCTTTTCCCTATCGGAAAAATTGTGGATCGAAAAATACCCTTCGAGAAGATTCAACCATTTATCTATAGAATCCACATCTATAAGTCCTTCAAATAATGGAATATTAAAATTTACTTGTACCTTGAAGGGGGTTTCTTTGCCACTTTATGAAGATGTTTCTCCTGTGGGTAACTTCCAAATGATAAGTGCAAAGTTGTCCATCATTTCATTCCTTTGTTGTGCAAGGGATTCCTTGAGAAATAGTTTAAAAGTATCTCATACTCCATCATTTTTATTCTTGTCCCCCATGATTTGTTGTTGGGATCGATGCGAATGATATTGCAAAGGCTCGACGGGTTTGAGTCCCAACTTCTTGTACCTAGATCTTGTTGGGGATATGCACAAAAAAAAACAAATGAAGAGTAGATCACTCTGATACCACTGATCCAGATTTATGAGCGAAACAAAATGAATAAAAAATTGAATACAATAACACAGAGATACATATAACAACAAAAAATATCCAGGGAACAATAACTTCTATTGAATAAAGAAAATAAGATGAAATTCATTTTGTCTATAGAGGCAAAGGTTTCATTATATTCGATTCCTTCAACTTGGGAAAATCCTTTGGAAACTAACAAAACCTTGTGTCTTTCAACACTTCCATATGATTCATACTTAGTTGTGTAGACCCATTTACATCTGACAAGTTTTATTCCTTTTGGAATAGGTACAAGATCCCAAGTATTGTTGTCCATTAAAGAATGATACTCTTCATTCATTGTTGTATCCTAATATGGATGGCCTGAAGCTTTTGCAAATGTCTCTATATCATGAGTTTCTAAAACTTGACCCAAAAGAGAAGAGTCTCACTGGATCTGTGAACGTGTTTGATGCTAAACTGAAGGATCACCGACAATATCACCAATTGCTTCTCATGTTGAACATACCCATCTAGAAAGTGGTGGAGCTGGTGTTGGTTTAGGTTCAAAGGACTCATATGGAGGAAGGTGAGCACGTGGAGGTGGATTTTCATCCTCACTATCATCATTTGAAGAAGAAACCAGAATAGGAATAGAAAAAGGTACATGAGCCGAAGATGGCTCATAGGCCGAATAAGGCACAATCACCGAATTAGGCTCACAGGATAGGATAGTTTCATCAAATTTAACATCTCTTCTAATAATAATTTCATTACAATGTGGTTGAAGAAGTATATAATCTTTGACATCTTTAGAATAACCAACAAATATACACTTCTCACTTTTAGGATGCAATGATTTCCTTTTCTCATTAGGAATGTGAGCCCATGCTATACTGTCAAACACATGTAAGTGACTTACATCTGGTTTAATTTTTGTCCAAGCTTCTTCTGGTGTTATATTTTTAGGATCCTTTGTGGGAGTGCAATTTATTATGTAATTTGCACAGTTGATGCCTTCTGCCCAATACTTTATAATTAATCCCTTAGATTGGATCATACAATTAGCCATTTATTTTAATGTGTGGTTCTTTCTCTCAACAACACCATTTTGTTGTGGTGTATATAGAACAGTGTGTTGCATTTGGATTCCCTGTGTAGTGCAGTGACTTGTAAAATTTGTTCACATATTCTCCTCCATTATATGTTCTTAACCTTCGAATTTGATGTCCATATTTATTTTCTACAAGGGCCTTGTTATCGCACTATTTGTACCTTCCCAAATCCCAAGGCAAGTGGATACATAATTGGTGTAACTGGGAATGACCTATCATTGTCAACTTAATAGGAAATCCCTTTCTATTTAGGATTATGTTGCAGTACCTCAAGGGAGACGTCCCCAGTGATCTCAAGGTTTGAGAAGGCTAAGTCAAATGACACAATGAAATCCTTCCCCTCTCACATACCACTCAAGTTAAAAGGTTCTTTAAGTCTTATTTAATATGAAGAAAATAAATAATATTGTGTACCTTCCCAAAACAAGACAACAAGGCAAAAAAAGGGGCACTTTCCAAGTACCAAAATGATATTAGTGCTTTATAAGACAATGAACTCTTAAGAAATGTACTAGCTGATGTAAAATTGCAGAAATGTAACAATCTATAACAACAAAGGGTATTTTTTAACAAACACAAGATTTATGCTCTAAAATGCTTGAATAAAGACTCGAAATAATAACTTTAACTAGGCAATTTGATAATAAATAGTCACAAGTAGTTTTAGCAACATCTAGCTAGCATAACATGTCACTTTTAGGGTTAATTTTCTGCTGTTAGATGGTTGTAGAAATATTTTTCAAAATCATCAAGTAGGTTAATGATTTAGGATAATCTAAGGTTAGCAAAAGTTAGTAGGTGTTCAAGAGAAGAAGTTATGAAAATTGTTTGATCAATCAACACTTGTAAATGGTAGACTAGTGCCTTTCTAGGGTAATTGAGTCAATGATGGAAGCAACAAATCTTAGAGGAAAATATCAATGATAAATTTTAATCAAAGTGGATGGAGAGGATGAGAGAGGTGTTGGTAGCCCAAGGCCTAAAAATTCCAACTCCTAGAGATAATTGCTAGAAAGTAACAAAAATTAGGTCGTAGCGATTTCTCTTTTCCTTACACAATTTGGAATAAAATATGAAATGGAAGAGGAAGTAGGATTACTAGAGTGATACAATGGTAGGGATTTAGTATCCACTTCTATATAGGTTCCTTTAAATAAATGTTAGCGAGTTGAAGACTATAAAAAAAAATATAGTAACATATGCATTTTTCCTAGGGTTTTAAGAAAGCAATTTCAAAATCTTAGACATGAAAGAAGCAAAATCACCATAAGAATTCATTCATAATAAAGAAATGCATATTTTCCACTTAATTCACCAAGAATAATCAAGCATAAACCCTAGTTGAAGATCCTCAACATGAAATTTTTCCAAAATACACCAAGAATTGTCTCCAAGAAGTATGCACCACTAGATTTCAGCCAATAACCCTTAAAGAGGGTCGAATTTCAGACCACCACTTGTGTGATGAGTCAATTATGAAAAAATGAGAGTTTTAACTCTCCATTTATACAATAATTATGACATTTAATTAATTTTTAGTCATCAAAAGACCGACATGGCCAAATTACATGAAAAGTCCATTTTTAACACAAATTCAAATAATTAAACCCTAAAATAATCTTTAGAGATGACGTCATGCCCTTATAGGGTGATGTTGAGCCTCTTGGGTGAAACTTTGGGCCTCATCTACAAAATATTATTCCTTCCAAGCCTCTAGATGATGCCACACATGCCAATTAGCACACAACTGCCTCCATAATGCCAATCCTGACGCTGGGTGACATCTAGGGTCACAATGGTGACATCCTAGGCCTTCCAAGGCCAACGTCCAGGTGGAAGAGAAAGACCCCCTAAGTCTAGGTCTGCCAAAGTGTCTCAAGTGAAACATCCTTTCTTTTTCCTGGTGCAAGTATCTGACATCTCTCTGCCCTTGGATAGGGTCACAACATCCATCTGTGGGATTTCAACCCCATGGAGGCTTGAGCTAATCATCTCCGCATATGTACCTGTCCATCAGTAATGGTCCTGTAGAAACAACAAGTATGCCCTCCATGAGCTCATAAGTCACAGGGATCATAGCAATGTCAATCATATCCAATAATCAAATTACCCAAACATGTTCATCAAACCCCCCTTTCCCAGACAAATTCTCAATGACGTTATGCAATTTAACAAGTAAGATTTGGAGAGGGTCTCGGGATGTATTATTGGGATAATCCTCTTCAAGTTTGGGGTGTTTTCCAGGTGAGAACCAATATAGGTCATGTACATGTGTGAAACGGTGTAGGGGAAGTGTTTGGGAAGAGGGTGTAGTGATACAAGGGAAATGCAAGTCTTTCCCGTGGGTGCCTCTGTAGAGGGTGAGATGCACCTTATCATGGATTCCATTGTTTCCTAGATCATTCAATGCCTTTTTTTCTTAGTCTTATTGCTTTTTTTTTCAAGGGAAAAGTTGGGGGACACTGTCCTAGCATGGTTACCAGAGGTGACAATGTTACCCACAAGCACTTCATAGAAATGAGAAGGATGGCTCATGATGATACCCCCTTTTTTCTTGGCCATGCCATGAAGAGGAACTAACCTAGTTTGGTGACCAGATAGATGGTAGTGTCATACTGCTACATGTCCATGGACCTAATATGTCGACTCATGATGAGACCTCACATCCACCAACTAGACCGTGAGTTTTATTTTATCTTACGGGTCCCCTTTTCTTACTTAAAAGGATTTTGTTGCTTTCTTAGGAATCCCTAGGTGAAGCATATCAAAGGTTTTATATTGGATTTTAACTCTTGCCAACTACTTTTATCCTCTAGGCCTTTATCCCCTTCTTCCCACAAGGCAAGGTACACCTTGTTAGCACATAATCTTGTATGCGAGGTGTTTTCCTATAAAGTGTCCCACTTCAGTGAAAAAGTGGAAAACAATGGGTCAAACACCCAGTTATCCTAAGTCAGGGGCGCATAAGAGCTCTGGATTATGTAGCGCACAGATCTAGGTGGCCAGAATACGCGCGCCCAGATCTTCGGTCCAGATTCAATTCCGTACCCCCCCATTGGTCTACCTTTAATGATGGGGGGGGGGAGGGGTCCGATATGACAGTTTTCCCATGCACAGATATGAAGGGTCAAGCAAGCCATGCCTAAATCTACGGTTGAGGTCCCATTTCGAACNTCATGTGGGCCCATTTGCTATCATGGTGCCTCCTCCTTGTGTCACCCCCCCCCTCTTGCCACCTGTGTTCCACTAGTTCTCCTATCCACCAGTCACATCACTCATTTACCTCTTGTATCATTAGGACACACTTGCCTTCCACTCACCCTCGTGGCATATCATTTTCTGTTTCGCTCCCTCTTATATTCCCGCACCTGTCCCTCTCCCTATCATGTCATCCTGTCATAGGAGAAGTGTTCCCCTTCGACAAATCACATCCCACCACCATATCTCCATGGCCCCCCATAAGATCTGTCACATTTGTCCTCTGGCCTCTCCTCATCTCACTTCCACATCTGATATGCCAAATCATCCCTGTCAAGTCACCACTCATCTATCGCTCCCCATCAGGTGCCCTAGTTATCGTGTCTGCCTCCACATCTTACCGTGAAGTTGTTTAGCAGATCGAGGTGGCAGCATGAGAAGACTCCACTTCCCAAAGGTGCAGAGTTGACCAGGGTTGTTTTCAATCCTAAGGAAGCAGTTATTGAAACGGTTGGTGGTGGGTGGACATCGTTTCCACCATAAATGGAAATTCGAGGAGAAGACTATAATCTTGTCAACTCCTTGTAGGATCATTTTGGAACACGGTGGCGTCTGATCGAAGTGCACGATGGCCCAGAGACTACATGCACAGTCTGCCAGTAAACATGAAAACATAATGCCTTTAATGAATTAAATCGAAGCTCCTGATGGGCTTTGCTCCAAGTATATGAAGGCATTTTTTCCATTTTGGTATCTACCGATGGTTAAGCTATGCTCCCGAATTGTAAAGCTTTAATGAAATTTCTGGTTCTTCGGCTATGAGATTTATCTGAGACCTCTTGTTTAATGAAATTCAACTTCTCTCCATCTCTCTGTAATATTTTTTTTAAGACACTCGAAATTGGTAGGTCCAGTCGAGGGTGATTATGTTGCGTGATGTATGTTTGATCATGACAGTGTTTTCACCTGTTTTAAATCAGTCTCATGTTCTTTTTCTCCCTCTTACCCTGAGTATCTCATTGAAATATTCAAGTGAGATGTTACAGTAGCCACCGTGATGCAGGTATGATCACTGTGTTACTGTAACTGTGTCATCCTGTCACATTTTAGTGTTTGTTCTTTCTTCTACAGGCTGTTGGAAGTTTGAGGCCTACATCAGACATTTGCAGTTTCTCTCTGAAGTCTTCCTCCTACTCACTCTTATTACAACTTACTGACTTAAGCTAGATCAAGACCTCACCTACTTGTGCATAGCCTAGCTCAGGATTTTGAGTTAAAATGATATTCTTCTGGGTCTGCAACCATTCGATCACCCCCTTATATACCAATTGTGACATAAAACTGATGGGCATCGATCTCTACTCCTATCGCATTCTAGGAGTGACTTATGATGCTAACATTTCTGGTGTCGTTGCTGGGGACGAAGTTGAATATTTTCCTCGGAACTGAATGACATTGAGCCTTTGATTCTGAAGGTGCATTAGGCATCAGAGCCCTTGAATATTACTACTGTGCACCTGATGACTCCATTGTGACGACTCCACTGAGGAAAACCTATTGTTTCAGTCATGGCTTCTAGAGGCAGACACATGATACCTCACAGCTGCCCTTGGTGACACCTAAAGCAGATCTAGAAAATATTATCAGAAAGGGAAAGGCCCATAGAGAAGGAGATTCTACTATTGAAGTAGGTATTTCTGGTAACTTTCCATCTCCTTCTTTGGAAACTCCATTGATTGCTTCACATTTCCCTGTCATACCTTCTACTGGAGTTTCTAGAACTCTAAATTTTGGGAGTTTTCCTGTTGAGATTTCCCCTCCCGGTCTGGGATTGGAGGGTGAAATCCTTGTCACTCATTTCTCCCTTGAAGCTATACCTTGGACCAGGTACAGGATCATAGAAAATTTCCCTACTTCTAACTTTACCACCCCTCCTCTTATTAGTGTTCCTGCTACTGTAGAGAGGGAGGCCTCTACCAACTCCATTCTTATAGCCTCTCCTCAGAATCCTCCATTTTTTCCCTTTCCACTTGGGAGTTCAGTTCCATCATCCCCTATTGGAACCCCTTCTCCTCCTAGTTCTCCTCGACCTAATATCCCTATGGTAGGAGAGAATCCCCCCATGACTAGGATAGAGGCCATTATATCTGCTAGGTATGCTCCCCTTGTATTGCCTCAGCCTCTCAATGCTCTTCCAGTAGATGGCTACCTCAAGCAGCTACCCAAGTTTATAGGCGAAGGAGATATAACTACAGAAGAACACCTTGAAGCCTTTTACAGTTTCACAGATCATCATGTCATCATGCATGCAGACGTATGGATGAGGATTTTTGTTCATATCCTTGAAGGTGAGGCTAGGAATTGGTTTAGGGCCCTGCCTCCTGGATCCAACGATGGGATAGAGGTTTTGGATAACGCTTTATTGAGATAGTGGGGAGATAAGAAAGACTTCATGTATTACATGACAACATTTAGATCTTTGAAGAGAAAGAAAGGAGAGTCTGTCTCTGACTTCTCCAAGAGGTTCAAAAAGATGTACCATAAGATCCTTGTTGAGATGAATCCCTCAGAAGATTCAGCTAAAATTACTTATGCCAGCACTTTTGACCCAGATTTGTGCCTTTTGTTGAGGGAAAGACGAGCCACTTCCCTAGCTCACATGTAGGACTCGACTGTGGAAGTTGAGTCGAATATATTGGTTGTTGATCAAATCAGAAATAAAGATAATAGAGACATACCCAACAGAGATCTGAAGCCTACACATCCAGTTCTTCTACAACTTACTCTCAAATGGATGAGTTGACAAAAATGGTAAAGACTCTGTCTGCAGAGGTGGAGATAATGAAAGTGGAGGGAAAACAGAATTACAGAAATCCTCAGAATGTTGCTAACCGAGGACATTTCAAGAGGCCAAACAAAAATGTTCCACATATTATGCCAAGGGAAGAGAGGAATAAAGATAGATATGATCAGAGAATCCAAACTCCTCTCCAAAATAACCTTGTTGTTGATGAGGAAAGAGAGGAGATAGATGAGCTTGGTCCTGAAATTCACTGTATTGAAGACACCTCCCCTTTTCCACATTTGACTCAAGCAACATATAAAGAGTCTCTCATGAATAGTCAAATAAATGAGTTGAGAAAAGGGGTGAAAGCCAATAATAACAGTCCCAATAAATATCACCTCAGGTCAAATAAGAAAGAAGAGAAGTCTGATCAACCCCTAATGGCCGAGAAGCCTACTAAAGAAGCGGAAAATATCACCAAAGAAAAGAAAAATCAAAATATCCCATCAACAACCAAAGATACCGTATCAGAGGTAAGGGAAATTCCTAAGCCTCTTTCCTCCTTTAGTTTTGAGCATGAAATTCAAAAGATCGAAATTCCCGTACCCCTCTTGGAACTTGTTAAAAATCAAGATTTCAAAAGGTCCCTCTCCAAAATATTGTTGTCCGAGCCACCTCATCTTACCACAGACTCAGTAAATATCCAAGTTGAAAAACTAGCAGTTAACCTAGGTCCCATGGTACAAGACAGAGATGATTCATCCCCTCCCTTCTACACATCCCTAAACATACATGATAAGGTGCTGCATAAATGCCTGATGGATTCAAGGGCTTCCCATAACCTCATGCCCAAAACAGTCATCAAAGAATTAGGACTGGAAGTGACCAAGGCCTATCATGATTTGTACTCTTTTGATTTAAGGAGAATGCAATGTTTTGGAGTCATCAAAGACATGGTGGTGTCTTTATTTTAGCTACCAATGAAGAGTATGGTCATGGACATTGTGGTAGTTGATGTTCCCCCCAAGTTTGGCATGTTGTTGTCAAGATCTTGGATTAAAAAGATTGGAGGAACATTACAAATGGACCTCATATATGCCACTATTCCATTTTTTGGAGGAGAACAGAGAAGATTGTATAGAGAAGCTTAGTTGGCCTACATTTTCAGTGATGAATAAGACCCCACTAACCATCCTATCTATGCACTTGACATGGATTTGGGGTCTAGTTTGTTACATCTTACTGATGTTCATGAAGTTCCTCTTGAAATTAGAAAGCAACCCTTGTATGATCAGGAAATACCTCTATGTGGAAGATGTTCTTTGATGGAGCCTCTTCTAGTGAAGGTGTTGGTGTCAGAGTGGTTTTTGTATCGCTTTGTCAGGAAACCATACCCCTGTCATACAAGCTAGAGTTAGAAACAACCAATAATGTGGTAGAATATGAAGCTCTTGTTTTAGGTTTAAGGGCTGCGAAAGAGATGGGAATTAAAGAGGTAGCAATGTTCGGAGATGCTGAGTTGATAGTCCAACAGGTCAGAAATGCTTATCAGGCTAAGCATCCTCAACTCAGAAGTTACAAAAATGAGGCGTGGGACCTAATTGATAATTTATTCTTAGCTTTCAACATTTCTTTTATTCCAAGAGAAGAAAATACTTTGGCTGATTCCCTAGCTATCTCAACTAGCCAGTTTAGGATACCTCTACCACCTAGGATCAAATATGAGGTTGAGATAAGATATAGGCCATCTGTACTGGACAATGTCAAGCATTGGAGGGTGTTCAAGGATGATATTGAAATCAGAAAATTCCTCAAGTCTGTTGATGAGTTCTCTGCATTGCACATTGATCAAGAGCTTGATCCCGAAGGTGATCTGCACCCTAAGGTATTCTTAAATAAAATTTCTAATTACTGTATTGTTCAGTTGCCTAGGAATCGCATTCGAAAGGGACTAGTTCCTTTAGAAAGATTGTTCGTCAGGAATGATGTGGCAGTGAAGGGTGAGGTTTTGAATGGAGAGGTTGATGTAACTAAATGCAATATTGACACAAAAGAGGATCCTAAGTTCATCCAGTTGTCAAGCAGCCTGTCAAAGGGGCAGAGAGATGAATATGTTGAGTTATTAAAAGAATTTTTTGATGTGTTCACCTAGACCTATGAAGACCTCAAGACATATGACACAACTTTCATGAAACATAAGATCCCACTGAAAGAAGAGGCTAATCCATTCAGGCAGAATTTAGGACAGATTAATCAGATGTTGCTGCCTATCATGGAGAAAGAAGTAAAGAAGTTGTTGGATGCTCAAATCATAGTCCCTTTGAGATATTCTGAGTGGGTGGCTAATCTAGTGCCAGTAAGAAAGAAGAGTGGAGAAATCAGACTTTGTGTCGATTTCAGGAACCTGAACAAAATCTCCAGAAAGGACAATTACCCCCTACCTAAGATGGAGCACATATTGTAGAGGGTAACTGGTGCATCTAGGATATCCATGACTAATGGTTTTTATGGATATAATCAGATATCAGTGTTGCCTGAGGATAGAGAAAAAAAAACCTTCACCACTCCTTGGGGCACATTCATGTATGCCAAAATGCCTTTTGGATTAATGAATGTAGGAGCAACATTTCAGCGAGCCATGGACATAGCCTTCATTGGGGAGAAAGATCAATTCATGGTGATCTATCTAGATGACATCACTATCTTCTCCAAATATGATAAAGAGCATTGTTGTCACTTAAGGAAGGTTTTCTTGAAATGCAGAAGGTTTGGCTTTTCCTTAAGCCCCAAGAAATATTTGTTTGCTATGGAGGAGGGGAAGATGTTAGGCCATATAGTATTAGTAGAGGGAGTGAGAATTGATCCCAATAGGGTGAAGGCAATCCAGACCCTGTCACTTCCCATATCCAAGAAAGAGGTCCAGTCTTTCCTGGGTAAAATTAATTTTTTGAGGAGGTTTGTCTCAAATTTTGTTGAGTTGGTGAAGCACATCACAACCATGCTCAGAAAGGAAAATGAATTAAAATGGACTACTGAACCCAGGGAATCCTTTGTCCAAATAAAAAAACTCTTTGACTGAGGCACCTATGCTAATCATGATTATTCCAAGGATTTCCTAATTTTTTCTTTTGCTTCTTTTGATACAGTAGTAGTCATTCTATTACAGAAGAATGTTGAAGGGTTGGAGCATCCCATTTCATTTTTCAGCAGGGCACTAAGAGATGCAAAGATCAAATATGTCATCATGGAGAAGCAAGCCTATGCCTTGGTCAAGGCCCTTAAAGAATTTAGAGTCTATGTTCTTCATTCAAAAACCATTGCATATGTTCCTTCAGCTTCTATGAAGGACATTCTTGTTCATCCTGACATAGATGTAAAACGAAGCAAGTGGATTACCAAGATCCTTGAGTTTGACCTAGAGATTAAGCCAACCAAGTTGGTTAAAGGGAAGGGATTAGCCAAGCTACTGGATGAATCAAATTGCAAAGCCTTGGGGGTTAAATTCATTGATGGTTTCTCAGGAAATCAATAGGATGGATTGTCTAATGGAAATCCTCTAGACACTCCTCCACTAGCAGAGTGCACATGGTATAGAGATATCATATATTTTCTGCTAGAATTAAAGCCCCCTGAAAAAATAGGGAAGAGTAAGGCAAGAGATTCAAAGCTCAAAGCAGTCAAATATTGCCTTATTAACCAAGTCTTGTACTAGAGAGACCCTCTAGGGGTGTTTCTGAGGTGTCTGAACCCACAAGAGGCCCAGAAAGTGACATTTGACTTCCATAGCAACCTCTGTGGGGGACACCACTTTTGGAAGACCATGAACCACAATATTATCAGGGCTGGGTACTACTAGCCCACATTATTTGCTGATGTCTACAGAGAGGTGAAATCTTGCATCAAATGCCAAAGGTTCTCATAAAAGCAACAACTCAAATCTCTGCCACTAAAACCTGTAGTAGCTGCAACACCCTTTCAACAATGGGGGTTGGAATTCATTGGAGAGATTCATCCTTCCTCAAGAGGCCAGCACAGATGGATCCTGACTGCAACTGACTATTTTACCAAGTAGATAGAAGCTATCCCCACCAGGAGTGTTTCACACAAGGTTATCATCAGCTTCCTGGAGGATATCACAGCAAGGTTTGGATGCCCCAGTATAATTGTCACTGATAATGTTGCATATTTCAGGTTTGATCCTCTGGTGAGGTTCTGTGAGCAGTTTGAGATTTCACTGGTTCATTCCACTCCCTATTATCCACAAGGAAATGGAATGGCAGAGTCTTCCAATAAAATCTTGATTAATCTCATTAAACTATTGTTGGAAGATAATAAAAAGGCTTGGGACTCAAATCTCAAATTCGCTCTGTGGGCTGACCGAGTGGCAACCAAGAAATCCCTGGGCACCTCCCCTTTTCAACTTGTTTATGGGACAGAAGCTATTTTTCCCACTTAGATGGATCTGCCTGTAGGAAAAATCTTTCAATATTACGAAGGAGAGCTAGATCATATGGTCAGAAGAATCCATCAAATGGTGGAAGTGCAGTAGACCAGGGAGTAGGTAATCAACAGAGCTCACAATCATTAGTAGAATATCAAGCAAGTCTTTGATAGGAGGTTCAAGAAAGAGGATTTCCAACTAGGATATCTAGTATTTAAATGGGATTCTCCCACGTAGGACAAGGGAAAACATGGAAAATTTGAAGCCCTATGGATCGGGCCCTTCAAGGTCCCTAGAGTATTTTCAAATAATACCTACAGGTTGCAGGATTTGGAGGGTGAAGAAGTTTTCAATGGCCCTGTGAATGGGCATTTTCTGAAGAAATGTTTCTTTTGAGACATGCATGGCTCCACTGTGTTTGTAAATATTGTTTTTCATTTTATTTTTCATTTTTAATAATGACTCCATAGCCCAACATCAAGGCACTGAATCTGCAAAATAGTTCTTGGCGTCTCGCAGGGAGCAAGCCATCCCCCATGGAGCCTAATGTTAGCACATAATCTTGTATGCAAGGTGTTTTCCTATAAAGTGTCTCCTTTAGTGAAAAAGTGCCAAAGAATGGGTGAAAACCCCACTTAGCCCAAGTTTGGGAAGCATAAGCGCTCTGGATTATGCAGTGTGCAGATCTGGGAGGTTAGAATATGCGCACCCAGATATTCGGTCCAGATTCAATTTTGGACCCCCCTGTCATTCTACCTTTAATGATNGGGGGGGGGGGGTCCGACATGACAGTTTTCCCACGTGCGGATCTGAAGGGTCAGGAGACCTGCGCCCAGATCTATGGTTGAGGTCCCATTCCGGACCCCCCCCATCATTCTACCTTTAATGATGGGGGGAGGGTCCGATATGGCAGTTTTCCAGTGTGGTCCCCTTTTCTATCATGGAGCCTCCTCCTTGCATCACTCCCCCTCCTATTGCCACCTGTGTTCCACTAGGCCTCCTATCCACCAGTCACATCACTCGTTTCCCCCTTGTCTCATTAGGACACACTCACCTTCCACTCACCCTTGTGGCATATCATTTTTCATTTCACTCCCTCTTGTATTCCCACACCTTGCTCTCTCCCTATCACATCGTCTCATCATAGGAGACGTTTTCCCCTTCGACGAATCACATCCCACCACTGTATCTCTGTGGCCCCCACAAGATATTCCACATTCATCCTCTGGCCTCTCCTCATATCACTTCCACATCTAATATTCCAAATCATCCCTGTCTAGTCACCGCTCATCCGCTGCTCCCCGTCAGGTGCCCCAATCATCGCGTTTGCCTCCACGTATTACCATGAATCCATTTAGTAGATCGAGGTGGCAACATGAGAAGCCTCCATATCCCAAAGGTGCAGAGTTGACCGGGGCCATTTCCAATCCCAAGGAAGCAGTTATTGAAATGGTTGGTGGTGGGGGGACATCGTTTCCACCATAAATAGAAAGTCCAGGCGAGGATTGTCATCTTGTCAACTCCTTGCAGTCTCATTCTAGAACACGGTGGCATCTGACTAAAGTGCACGATGGCCCAGAGACTGCATGCACAGTTTTCCAGTAAACATGTAGACGTAATGCCTTCAATGCAGTAACTTGAAGCTCCTGCTGGGCTTTGCTCCAAGTATATGAAGGAATTTTTTCCATTTTGGTATCTATCGATGGTTGAGCTATGCTCCCAAATTGTAAAGCTTTAATGAAATTTCTAGTTCTCCGGTTATGAGCTGTATCTGAGACCTCCAGTTTAATGAAAGTCATATTCTCTCCATCTCTCTGTAAGCTTTGTTTTAAGACACTCGAAATTGGCAGGTCCAGTCGAGGGTGATTATGTTGCGTGATGTATGTTTGATCATGATAGTGTTTTCACCAGTTTTAAATCAGTCTCATGTGTCTTTTTCTCCCTCTTACCCTGAGTGTCCCATTGAAAGATTCAAGAAAGATGTTACAGTAGCCACCGTGATGTAGGTATGATCATTGTTTTACTGTAACTGTGTCATCTTGGCACATTTCAGTGTTTTTTCTTTCTTCTACGGCCTGTTGGAAGTTTTATGCCTACAACAGACCTTTGCAGTTTCTCTTCGAAGTCTTCCTCCTACTCACTCTTATTACAACTTACTAACTTAAGTTAGATCAAGACCTCACCTGCTTGTGCATAGCCTGGCTCAAGATTCTGAGTTAAAACGATATTCTTCTAGGTTTGCATCCTTTCGATCACCCCCTTATATACCAATCGTGACATAAAATTGATGGGCATCAGGCTATGCTCCTGCCGCAATCCAGGAGTGACTTCTGACACTAACAAAACCCTTCCCAGTGTGGAAAACCCAATGCCTGAACCAAGGTAGGGGAATATGAGGGGAATAATGATGAAAAATGGTAAGTATGGAAGGAATGGACGATGACATTTCATAGACCCACCTAATGGCAACTCATCCTAAAGGGAACCAACTTACTAGGGCAATCTGTCAAACCCTAGGTATGAACAAGTTAAAGAGAATAATTTCCAAGAAAACGTTATGAAATGAAGGAGAATTCAATGCAACCAGGGATGATTTTAAGGATGGAAATTTATTTTAAAATGTAGAAACCTTGGTGAATCTTACTGATCCTTCATACGCCAACTATAAATGAATGGCGATATTTTTGTAAAAATATTCAAATTTCTAAGGATTTTATATAGTTTTTATAACATTTTGGCGATTTTTAAGGTAAAATAATTTTATCCTATAGAATTTGGGCAAATCATTTTTAAAATAGCGAATCTCATTTTTGGAAAAACCATGGAAAATTAGCCCATGAGCGAAATTTATCCCCTAAAATCATCCCTAAATGAAACATATTCAAATTATTCAAAACTCATAGTAACACATACCATGATACCTAGACTCATTACCTCATGGAACAATACCCACTACTACTTTAGGATCAGGCTGGTGGGATGTGTTGATTAAGGTTGGTTGTCATTAATGTCAACCCTTGAAGAAAGCCCCATAGCACAAAGGTTTAGGTAATGGACCCAATAGTGTTTGATGTAAATATGACTCATTATTGTTTTTTCATGGCTGATAAGAAGTAAATATGGATGAACTCCAAAGTGGTCCCCTTATGGTGAAATCCCCACGGGAAGACACTTTGTGGAGTAAGAGAACCCATGCTTAATTGTGGAATAATGAGATGAAGGAAAGTGAATTTTTTAGGGAAACTATCCTAGATGGATAGCTCTTGTCATGCCATTTCTGGTGGTATGTATAATTTCACATAACTCCTTGCGGTTTGAGAGTTATGGCCTTACGAAGTTGGAGGACCCTCATATGTCATCTAGAAGCCCCAAAAGGTCAAAGTAGTCAAAGTGGTTTAAGAGATTTTAAAAGGTAAATAATAAAGTGAAGTAATGAGTGTATTATAATTCAA
>ML784721.1:90140-103242 GCA_009831015.1 Picea engelmannii | reverse complement strand
ACCACATTCCATCCCCCTTCACATGTTTCATCCTCGAAACATTATAAGAAACCATACAATATGACCGGCTAAGCAATGTAGCCAACTGGTACCAAGTACGACCATCCATCCATCCCAATGGAAGTCGAACATGATGTCTATCTTCTACCTTTGCACCCTTATCTTTCTCTGCATCATGTTGTAGTTTCCCTGTCTTTATCTTTCCTGTCTGGTGCCTTGCTAGTGCATAAATGTGTTCATGCACATGCCCTTGCCTTGATGACTTTTGCATCTCTATATGATGTAGATGGCGATATACAACAACTGTAGGAATTTGTTCTTTTTTCTTCAGTCTACAACACTTTGTGCCTTTGATTCAATGACCTCCTTAGCTTCCTGATTATGTCCTTATTGTAGTTTTGCTTCATCTTGTTTTGTAGACTCTGCCTCTGGTTCAACTTCAGACTGGACAATAACTTTTGTGATAGCCTCCATGGGTCCATATTTCTTACTAAGAGACACATCCTACAATGTGATTTTCTTTTTCTTGTACCAAAACTTTAAAAACTTCTTTTTCACATTTATATTAATGGTACCCACTGATTCGATCCAAGGATATCCCAAAACAATATCCACTTCATCCATATCCATAGCATAAAAATCTGAATGCAACACATATTTATCCATGGTAATCTTCAAATCTTTAAAAATTTGAACATTTTCACCCTCAACAGGTGTGCTTTGAATATTCTTTATTGGAACTTGCAATCTATTAACCAACTAAACATTGATAAAATTATGCATGCAACTAGGGTTAATAGAAACAACAATATTTTCTTTATGAATACATCCATGAACCTGTAATATAGATTTTTCACATGAAAATAAACACTTGGTTCTCTCTTAATCCTTATTTTATCCATGAGACCACTTTTCTAACAATAGTTTTTCAATTTCTACATTGGAAAGTCTCATCATCTCCTCATAATCAAGCGATTTCCACCAAATGGTAGCATCACCTTGCAATTTGAGAGCTACCCAATGGTGCCAAGTATCTCCCCATATTGATTTTCTTTCTTTAATGAATGATTCAATACAAGGGCCATCACATTTCCCTGTAAAATACATCTTACTATGAAAAAACCCCAAAAAATAGAACAATAAGTTACGACAAAAAATCGCGGCTTTTTCCAGAAAAACCCTGAAAAACTGTTGAATTTAAAACGCTCATAACTTTCCTTCCCGAACTCCGTTTCGGCTGATTTTTTTTTTGAAATTGGGTATTTTTCCGAGAGAAATTCAAATACCCAATTTTTTTTTTTCCAAATTCAGCTCGTAAAACTTTGTATCTGAACCTGAAGTGCGTCGCCCTCTTTTTCTTCCAGAAAAAAAAAATTATGCAAAAAGAGAAAACAAATCTTCCCTTCTTTGGCCAAGGAAAGTTCTCTGATACCAATTGTTAAGTACCTATACCAGATCTACAAATATACTTCAATAATACCAAGAATAAAACATAAACCATTCACCATAACATGAACACAAGAAATAGAGAAAACCCTTAAGGTAGGGTGACACCATATATTAATCCTTATGGAAGGATAAAACTCCTCAAGCAATCCTTGCTTGTACAATCACAATATTCTTCACTATATTTCATTACATTGCCTACACTTATTTATATAGCTCTCTCTATCTCCTAGGAACCTTCTAGAGAGCCTTCTCACATTTATTACATCCAACTACCATAGTGGGCCTTTATTAATATAGTGGACCTAGTCCACCTTACATTCAATGACCACATTCCCATATATTAAATGACTTCCACTAATAACACATAACTACATTCCCATTGGGTACCTCCCTAGGTACCCCATATTACCTCCCTAGGTATACCACAAAATACCACCTTTTTATATTTCAATTGAAAATCAGGATGTTGCACTTCATAATTGTTTAGTTGATATTGACGCAACCAATAATATTATGCCACTAGTAGTCATGGAGGCATTGGGTATGAGTTGCACCAAATATTATGAAACAAGTGAAAGCATAAATGCAATTGATTCTAGACAAGTGCTAGCTTATGGTGAAATCAAATATTTTAATGCTTGGATCACGACGACTCCCCATATTATTATAGTTTTCAATATTGTTGTGGTATATGTTCCTCCTGCATATGGAGTTGTCTTAGGAAGAGATTGGTCATCAATGATTGGGGGGTACATAATGAATGATGGAAGCTGCATGATGTTTCCAG
Organism: Picea engelmannii; assembly: GCA_009831015.1. Lineage (NCBI taxonomy): Eukaryota > Viridiplantae > Streptophyta > Pinopsida > Pinales > Pinaceae > Picea > Picea engelmannii. Next base: position 101,006 of record ML784721.1, on the reverse strand, counting down.
ATAAAGAAGGAGCAATGATTAAGGTCGCTTGTGAACCCAAGAGGTTGTTTTCCTTCAAAAACAAGGATAATGAACTGATGGAAGATTATATAGATATTGGAATTAGAAAATATGCTATCCTAGACATGGAGCAGATTGAAGACATGGAGAATCAAAATCATTCGTTTAAATGTTATTGGAGGATGTCATTTGTTGGATATTTCTCAAGTTCTGGGAGTGGAGTTGGAATTGTCCTTATAAACCTAGAAAATATAGTGCATCTGCTATCAGACTTGAATTTGCATGCACCAATAATGAGGCAGAATATGAGGCTTTTATTCAAAGAATAACTCAAAGAATATGCACCAATAATTGTGACAGGCGACTCCGAGTTGGTAATAAATTAAGTTACCCATAGATATAAGATTAAAAAGGAAAGACTCAAATCATATTGAAAAATATTTAATGAAATACTCTTTCAACATCTCTTTCATCTAAAGGGATAAAAATTAGAAGGCATATTCATTAGCTTTGGTGGCCTCACTATCGAACCCAGATGATGTTCAAAGAAAAACATATTTTCAAGTAAAAAGAATATTCCAACCTTTTGTACTTGACAATCAAGATTATTTACAAGTATTTAAGAATGATGAAGAATGATTTTTTTTTTTTACGAATGATGATGAAGATGAGGATAATCACATAATTGTTGTCCCAAGGAATTGTATTCAATCTAAGTCTCTTTTTACAAGAGACAATCATGATAAAAAAATCATGGAAGAAGCATCACTTCGAAAGGTCCAAGAAACAAGAAATATTAATATTGAAACTGATAGTTCCCCAAAATATGTCAATTTGGGAGTTGATTGCACAATTGACGAAGTTGATCAATATGTTTCACTATTTAAAGAATATCTTGATGTGTTCGCATTGAGTTACGATGATTTGAAGGAATATGATAAAGTAATATGTCAACACATTATTCCCTTGAGAGAAGGGGAAAAGCTTGTCAAGAAGAAGATAAGGATAATGAATCCCAAATTAAGGTTGAATTGGAAAAATTAAAGAAAGATGGAATACTATACCCCATTATACATTCTTATTGGCTTTCAAACCCTATCATTGTGATAAAAAAGATTGGGGATATTTGAATGTGTGTAGATTTAAAGGATCTTAACAAATCAAGTATAAAGGACAATTATCCTTTTCCTAATATGGAATTTATTCTCCAACAAGTCATGGGATCAACCTGCATGTCAATGTTAGATTGTTTTTATGAGTATAATCAAGTCCTCATTGCTGAGGAAGACAACAAAGACAACTTTAATAACACCTTGGGAGACATATGCATATGCTCAAATGCACTTTGGTTTAAAAAATGCTAGAGCTTCATTTAAGAGGTCTATGGATAATGATTTTGAGGGATTGATAACAAAATTCATGGTGGAATATCAAGATGATTTAACAATACACTAAACAACAAGGATCGATGACATTCATCACCTGAGGAAATGTTTTGACAGGTGTAGGTTATATGGTGTTTCTTTAAATCCAAACAAATGTTTATTTTCAATAACTGAAGGAAAACTATTGGGTCATATTGTGTGCAAGGAAGGAATATATATCAATCTAGAAAGAGTTAAAGCTATAAATGAACTCAACCCCCCATCATATAAGAAGGGATTTCAATCATTGTTTTGGAAAAATCAACTTTTTACGAAGATTTGTCCCTGACTATGCAAGTATTGTGAAGCCGATCAATTTATTGTTGAAAAATGACCAAAGGTTTGAATGGACCATGGATACATAAGAAACTTTTAATAATATAAAAAACGCAATCACTACAGCTCCAGTCCTCATTAGCCTAGATTTTCAAAGAGACTTCATCATTTATTCATTTGCTACATAAACAATTCTTGCATTTGTTCTTACTCAAAGAAATGCCAAGGGTGAAGAATTTCCAATTAGTTTCATGAGCAAGACCCTTCATGATTATGAATTGAGATATTTAGAATTGGATAAGCAAACCCTATCTCTTGTAAAAGAAGTGGCGCACTTTAAGACTTATATATTAAATTCTCATGTCATTGCGTATGTTCCATCCTCTCTTGTGAAGATACTTTCAAATAAGTAATTGAGAGAAGGAAAATGGAAAAATTGGTTGGCAAAGATTCAAGAATATGATATTGAAATTAAGCCTTTAAAAGCAGTTAAATGACATGGTTTATGTAAGATCATTGCAAATAGTGATTCTTTGGATGGAGTAATTTCTATTTTAGTAGGAGAACCCATGACAGTTCTAGAATGGTATAAAGATATTATATTCTACTTGAGGTATGGAAAATTTCCAGTCACCATGAACCCTAAAGAGCGAAGAACATTGAAAACGAAGTCAAATCAATATGTATTGAATGTTGATATATTGTTCATAAGGAACTATGATGTCATATTGTTGAGATGTTTTGATGAAAGGAAAGCTCAAAAATTGATGAAATAATTCCATGAAGGTATATGTGGTGGAAATATTGCGCTTACCTCCATGACCCATAAAATAATAAGAGTTGGTTTTTATTGACCATCAGTTTTTAAAGAATCATATGCTACCATAAGGAAGTTTGTATCTTGTCAACAATTTTAAGGGAAAATGAAAAAATCTGCAATGCCATTACAACCTATATCTGTAGAACAACCATTTTCCCAATGGGGAATCAATGTTGTTGGACCAATAAATCCAAAGTCAAGAAAAGAACATACATATATCCTCACTGCTATAGATTATTTCACAAAGTGGTTGGAAGTTGTAGCATTAACAATGGATGATTCTGAAGAGTTGATTAAGTTCCTCAAAGATAATATTTTGTCAAGGTTTGGTGTCCCATAAAAATTCATTACTAATAATGGCTCAATTTTCATTGGTTCAAAATTTACAGAATTTTGTGGAGAATATGGGATTGTTATGGGGAAATCATCAAATTATTACCCACAAGGGAATGGTCTTGTAGAATACACTAATAAGACACTCATTCATATATTGAAGAAAACTATTGATAATAACCAAAGGAATTGGCATTTGAAATTGACAGATGCTTTGTGGGTGAGAAGAATGACTCTAAAAGACAACACTGGGATGTCTCTATACACATTGGTTTATGGGAAAGAATAAAAAATGCCAATTAGCCTTGAGTTAAATGCCTTGAATTTTGTAGTTAATACATAAGATGTAGAAGATAGTTCACCTATGAAAAAGATATTGAACCAATTATTGAAATTGGAGGAAGAATGAAGTAAAGCCTTGAATATAACTTCTCAGAGACAACAAAGTATCAAAAAATATTTTGATCAAAGCGTGGCCATAACTAATTTTCAAAAGGGTGAACTGGTGTTACTCTGGAACAAAGCCAATGAGAAACCATCGATGCACACAAAATTCAAATCACTTTGGTTTGTACCATATATCATTGAAAAGATATTTGGTTTTAATGATTTTATGCTCAAATATATGGAGGGTAAAATGTTAATGTTTCCTACTAATGGGAAATATTTGAAAGGTTCCTTCGCCTGAAATTTTCTCATTTCCTTGTACATGATTTTCATTTATTTAGTTTGTATATACTTTCCTTTTGAGCCCATATACCAATGGATAGAAGCATCTGGTCATGACTATTCTGAATTCTTGACAACCCACAGGGGGTTATCATCCCACAGTTGGATCCAATTGTTGAGATCATTTCATGCTTCCTTGTATTCCTCCCACATTTTATCTTCCCTACTTCTTTTTTCCATTTATTTTCCCTCTTCTACACCTCCTCTTATTTCCCTTTTTCTTTTATCCCTTCTTCTTTCCCTTTCTCATACTATACTTAGTCATATTTCAGTGATTCGCGAGTTGGAGGGCCTTAATCTCCACCCACTTTCTCATGTCATAATTTTGCTACTACAATTAGCCATTTTTCAATTGTGCAGGTTCTTGGGTTCAAGCCCTCATCCTCCAAGTTCCGTGACCTTCAATTTTCACCCCAAGTTCTGATCTACATTTTGACCATCAACCTTGTTGTGGGTGTTGACCTCTACAGTATTTTATTCCTCTTGCATGTAAGTTTGACCAACCGTCTTTCTACACTTAGTATATTTTTTATCATCCATACAACCATGGGTTCACAGGTTCCTGGGTTGATGGTTTCATGAAAAGTTTTATATTCAAATTCTCTCTCATCCGTCCCCGCCATTTTTTTTCTTTTCCAATATGCATTAAGTGTTGTTTAATGCTAACAACTATTGTGCAGGCTCCGAAAAGATCGTCATTAATAGTGAAAGGCTCGAGAAATTACTCATTAAATATCATTAAATGATCTTTTTCCAAGGGATTAAATTATCATTATCTCTTTGAAAACATTTATTTGAGGTTATTATCCAATTGAATAAATAGTGTCGTCAACTTATGGCAACATTAGCTAGAAAACAATTTTTGGTTGATACTCTGAATATCTTTGGACATGAAGACCAGAAATTCCAGTGGTCAAGAGCATATTCGTAATAGTCCTCTCCTCCTACACATAAAGATGCAATTTGAGCATCAGGAATTGCTTGTGGTGGGTGTGTTCCTGAGGTTTTTGATTTTGATGAACTCGTTGCATGGTGAGTGGGAAAGTATGTGTCAAGTCAAAGAATTATATAGCTCCAAGATCATTCTTCGATTTCTCTTTCACCTCAAGTTTTTCACAAGATGTTAAATATGCTAGAGTCGACTCTCATTTTAAAAGGTGAAGATTGTATAGAGTTCTTGAAGAAACATAACAATGGGCTTGATCTCCCGCCGAAATATTTGGATAATCCTGCATCTATCCCAATAGACATAACCATAATCCAGGTTGAGTCTTTTAAAAACCTTTATCGAGAAATTGCATGGCTATTTACCAAGTTGACTGGTCAGGAAAGCATTTCTTATATCTCTCACATGATTTTATATATTTTTTATTTTACAATACATGAAAAAGCCATTTTTTATTGGAGAAAACTCATTTCTATTGAAATGTCGTCCCGATTATCACACTATAAAAAGGACATAAAATTCTTTATGGCCTCTTATTTGATATTTTCTATTGTGTATTGTTGTCAATTCCCAAATTTAACCATAAGTAAAAGGGTGAATTGTGAAACAAATCTAGTTACCTTCTGGTATCATGCATTATGGAGACATAAGACCCTCTTTTTTTCTATGAAGTTTATAATAATTTTTTTTCAATCTTCAAAAAGTTGTTATTGGGCGAAAACACTTCAAGGATATTTGATCAAGCTACCAGATTTTTAGAGAAAAAGGGGACAATGGAAAAAATGGAGAATCACAGTATCATAAGGATATTTTTCTCGCTCGAAAGTGAATCCTTATTTTCTCTCGTATCATGTATCTGATAAACTATTTATTATAGAGGTGGCTAGGAAATATAACTTCTGGCTACATTTCTTCCATGAAAAAAATAAAAATAATTTCATTCCCCTACCATGGAAGATTGGAGAGTTCACATTTATAAATATAAATAATATTGATGAATTTGCAAATCATTTTAACGATGTGAGTTTAAAATATGTTCAAAATATCAAAGGTTTTGATCCGAACAAAATCTTTGTTGGACATATTCTTTCAGTGGGGTTCAATAACTCTTTCATTCAAACTATCTTGAACGAACAAGATGAGGCTAATAACCAAAGCATTCATGTACACAATGATGACGATTTAGAAACATTACTTAGCGGTAATGATTTTTACAAGCAAGGGGGAAGAGGTGCCAGTGAAATAAGTGTTCCATCTCTAGTTGTTACTCCCAAGAATACTGCATCTAGGAACAATTCTCCAATGACCCACCTAGTTAAAAATATTATCAACAATAGTTCCAGTGGAGGGGGAGAGAAGAATCCTCCCCCTAGAAAAATTAGAATTTACACAAGCTCCCCCTAAGAAAGAAAAGGAAAACTTTAGTGCAAGAGGAAGAATTTAATCTTATAGAATATGATACCCAAAGCTTTTCTTTAGAGGATATGGAACTAGAAGCAGATATTTAGAAAATATTTCCTGCAATTGAACAATCAGAAAATATGGCTCAACAAAATTCTTTATTGGAAGTCGTTGGAAATGAGACCTTTAGTGAAGAAGAATCCTTCACTTTTCAAAGTGTTTTTTTTTTATAAAGATTCTAAAAAGTTGATTGTAGAAAGAAGTGACCAAAAGAATAAAAAGGGAAATTCCCACTTAGAGGTCGAACTGAAGGATATGCGACCATCCCATATTTCCAAAATCCATAGGGAAACCAAGGATGCACTCGATGACTCTATTGATAGTTTAGAAGCTGAAAATTCCAAATTAAAGGAGAAGATCAGAGAATTGGAAAATTCCTTGATTCCTCTTCCAATCCTCGTTAGTCCTTTGACAATGGTTAAAACAAATACACCCGGTGTTAAATTAAAAGGATCTTGTAGTTTGATCACGATGGTTCGAAGTTATGTAGAGAAAAAACATTAAAAATAGAATGTCATTGATAATAGAAGCATGGGAGGTATCAAAAAATATTGTTTCTTTAGATTCAAGGAAACATGTTTTTCATGAATATCTCCAAGATGATTTAAAGAATGAATAAGGATTCTATACATATGTTATTTTACCATTTGGGATAAAAGTTTCAAACATGAAAAAATTGAAAAGGAGAGAAGAGGATATGTCTTCTCCAAGTCGAATTAAATCATTGAACTCTTGTTGGAAAGAAAAGATCAAGAATTTGAATAACATTGCCCAAGAATGCAACAAATCCATAGTGAAAAGAGAATAATTATTCAAAAGACTCACATAGCCGATAGATCTGGCAGGAAGCACTAATGAGGTGCAATATCCTAAGTTAATTCTCAATTCAATGTTTATGACAATGAAACAATTTGATGAACAGGTGGAGATATTGAAGGGGTTATTGGATGAGAAATTTTATGGCATAATTGAATATAATGAAGAGGAGATATATAATTGTCTAGTTGATTATTCTATGAAAATTCAAGATATTAAGGAGGAAATACATGAAATTTATCACGACCTAAGATATTTGGAAGGTGAATTATTTAATATCAAAATCAGGCATGAAACAAATATTGCACCAATGAAAAATTACATTGAAGATTGGTTTAGGAAGGCGATTGATAAATTAACTAAAGAAGGCCAAGAAAAAACAGTTGAGACGGTTCCTATAACCACCAATGAGGAAAATAAAAGGACAACAAAAAGAAAGTAAAAGAGGGAGAGACCATCATAGTAAGTTTATGTTGATCACATCTTGCTTTCTTTATCAATTTTTCATCCAGTTACTTCACTTCTTTGACTAGAAATGTTCAACCGAAATGTGATAACTTCTTCCTATCTTCTTTCCAAGTCTTTCTACTTTATCATTACCCACCATATTCTTTCCATAGATTACTTCTTGTTTATATTTTCTTTATATTCCATGAGAGCCCCAATCCCAGTCCTCTGGACAAACACATTTAAATTTCCAAGCTTTGTAACATAATTTATGTTTTTCAAAAATCCCAAGAGAACTAGTTAGGGATCAGTTTTGACGATGTTTTATAACTTTGAGTTTTGAGTATAAAATATTTGAGATTGAGCTATCATTTTCTTTATTTGAGCTCCACATGTGTTTACTCTATTAAACTTCTCTTATGTGTGTAGGCCATTTTATTTTTTATGTGATAATAAATATTTAGTTTAACATATGATGGATGTGAGGAAATTTTTATTATCTTATTCAAATATCTGATGTGTGAGGTTCCTAGTCATCTCTCAAGAATTCTCGTTAAAAACAAAACATTTTATTTTCTGTAAACCTTACATTTCATTGAATACCACAATGGACTTTCTCAAAGTCCTATATTATTTTGAAAGTATAGAGTTCAAAGAGTATCATAAAACAAAGAGGAGTACCACCTCTATAAAAATGTAGGGGGATTTGTATCCCCGTGAGGTTTCCGTTTCGGTCCTGATGGATTCAAGCGTCAACAAGTTTCCATGTAAATTTTGGTGTACTGTGTATCTGTGGTTATTTGTTATACATTTTTTATTGGTACTGCTCATGATATATCGAATGAAATAATAAATGATAGAGTGACGATAAAGTTAATGATTACATGTTTCGATTGAAATTGGTAAAAATTTCTCAATACTGATTCACCCCCATCTCAGTATTCCAACAAATGCTAGTGAATGGTTTTATTCATTGTGGCCCTGAACCATCACTAGTTGGGATGTATTAGAAAATTTATTTGTCGAGAAATATTTCCTAAGGAAAGATCCATATTCTATTTTCTTGAAATTGGTTGAAATCCAAATGGATAAAGAAGTGATAGTCAAATATTTCACTTTTAGATTTATGAAATTCCTTCATTAAATTCCTCAAGAAATGTTTCCAAATGATGTCATCATTTTTAGTTGTTATGAAAATGCCTTTTCTGTGAATCTATTTTTTTTTATTGAAGCAAATGGGAAAGTGCAGTTGGAAAGAATTATTGCAACAAGCTCAATTCATTGAAATAAATATTCATGAAGCTGGTGCTAATCTCTTAAATTTCCCAATTTTGTTCCAATACAATGGAGGAAAGGATTTAGAAGAAAAATTTGATGAAATGATATGGAATTTTTTTACATCATATTTTGTTCCTAAAACTGAAAGTGAGAACCCTAATGTTTAAATTCAATAAGAATACTATCTACCATATGCTCCATGGGAGGGAAGTTTTGACCTCTCATATGCTCAATTTGAGAGTAATGATCACAAAGAGTTTAATTATGGATTTGATGAACCTCCACCAGATACCCATGAAGATCTCTTTCAATATGGTCATGGAGAAAATGTTATAGTGGGTTCTCAATTGCCACAACCAATTTATATAAATTTGAAAGGGAAATGTCTACATCAGATGAACAAAAGTGACGTTAATGATTACTACTTTATATCAAACTTTCAATTTGTTGATTTCTCATATGGAGTAAAGTTTAATGAAGAAAATATCTTCCAAGAATAAAAATAAGAAGGGAATTTACAACAGGATATTCCATGGATGTTCTAGTTTATTTATGAAGACAATGAAATCGTTGGTGAATAACAAAAGACAACCCTACAGTTCCCCACGAATGTTCAACAACAATTATTTTTGCAGCCTCACAATGAAAACATGGTCATTGTATGATGAAATAATATCTCTAGAACATGGCCAATGAAACTAGACTCTCAATTAGATATGGGAGTAATTAGATTAATTGGTTATGTACATGCCTACATTGGAATTCTACTTACACTTGAAAGTATACCTTCTCTCCAAGTAGCTTAGGATAGGTATATTTTGTTTTATCATGTATATATAATTTTGTATTTCACTAAATTTTTCCTAATAAGCATTTTCTCAATTGATATAATGGTTTGGGGATGACTCCACAACCTAATGGATAAAGGAAACTAGTCTTTTTCTGGGTCCTTAGCAACCCACAAGAGCTCACTGTCCCATAGTTGGAGCCAAGTGTTGACGTGTTTTCACCCATCAAATAGAGACCAATTTTTTTTTGGTAGAACTTTAAAAGTTCCAAATAATCTTCAATTGTTGATCCTAAAGACCCAACAATATTCTAATCAACTTTAGTTCTCTAGTTCTTCATCATGAAAGTCTAATGGAGATAGTTTCTCTTTGAAACAAAAGAGAAGAAAAAAAAATATACTAAAAGAAGAAAATTGCTTATGTATATCTCTCACTAAATAGCCCTATGTCTCAACTCCATTCAACACTTTACATAATATAAAATAGATCTTATATGCCCAATATATGCCATTTTTCTCCCACATTTTGTTTCCCCATACTTACCCATTTCTCATTTTCCTTATTCTCCATTCTCCATACTTATTCATTTTTGTTCCTTCCTATCTACTCTATACACTTCCATACTTAGTCATTTTCACTACTAACCATACTCCATACTTAGAAATTTTTCCGATCTTCCACACCATTTCCATATTTAACTATTTCCGCATTTAACCATTTCCATACTTAACCATTTCCACTTTCATATTCATATTTCAAATAAACCATTTCCATTTTCATATTCATATTCCTTTTTTCATTTTCCATTTTTCATATCCATTTTCTTTTTCCCCTTTTTACATTTTCCTTTTTCATATTTCCATTTCCTCTTTCAATTTTTCTTTTTCCATATTTCATATTTCATTTCCATGCTTTCAGGTAACTCTATGACTTACCTCCCCAACACTTAGTCATTTTTTATGACTTACCACATTTTACTCCTTTTTACACCAAGTTTTCCATTATGGATGTGGGACATCCTTCCTCTTCATTTACCTTTTTCCCTCATGTCAGTGTCCTGCAACCCACAATCCCATGACCCTCAATTTGCACCTCCATTTCCACATCATTTCAACTTTACCTTCATTAAGTTTTACGCTTATTACACTTGGTTAATTTATTTATCTTTGAATGTGGATGCGAGAGACCCTCCTTCACCCATCCCTTGACCTCTCTTTGAACAATCCACATGACTTATGACTTATCATCCACATGAATTATCTTTTTTTCTACTCACTTTTGCAATTATTCTATTTATTGAATGCGAGAATGTGGGAGTCCATACTTCTAATTTCTCACTTCTAGCTACCCCTGAAACCCACATCCGTACCTCATACTTAGTCATTTTTACTTAGTTTTATCTCCTCACCTACCTCCTTTACCTTCACATTCTCATAAATCTACCAACCTTTCTTTTAATGTTTTAATATTATTTCATTTAAATACTATTTCCCATCCCAAGTTTACTTCTCTTTATTTTGGGACACACCTCCCAATGACACATGGCAG
>ML784721.1:69810-85973 GCA_009831015.1 Picea engelmannii | reverse complement strand
TTTAAATCCAAACAAATGTTTATTTTCAATAACTGAAGGAAAACTATTGGGTCATATTGTGTGCAAGGAAGGAATATATATCAATCTAGAAAGAGTTAAAGCTATAAATGAACTCAACCCCCCATCATATAAGAAGGGATTTCAATCATTGTTTTGGAAAAATCAACTTTTTACGAAGATTTGTCCCTGACTATGCAAGTATTGTGAAGCCGATCAATTTATTGTTGAAAAATGACCAAAGGTTTGAATGGACCATGGATACATAAGAAACTTTTAATAATATAAAAAACGCAATCACTACAGCTCCAGTCCTCATTAGCCTAGATTTTCAAAGAGACTTCATCATTTATTCATTTGCTACATAAACAATTCTTGCATTTGTTCTTACTCAAAGAAATGCCAAGGGTGAAGAATTTCCAATTAGTTTCATGAGCAAGACCCTTCATGATTATGAATTGAGATATTTAGAATTGGATAAGCAAACCCTATCTCTTGTAAAAGAAGTGGCGCACTTTAAGACTTATATATTAAATTCTCATGTCATTGCGTATGTTCCATCCTCTCTTGTGAAGATACTTTCAAATAAGTAATTGAGAGAAGGAAAATGGAAAAATTGGTTGGCAAAGATTCAAGAATATGATATTGAAATTAAGCCTTTAAAAGCAGTTAAATGACATGGTTTATGTAAGATCATTGCAAATAGTGATTCTTTGGATGGAGTAATTTCTATTTTAGTAGGAGAACCCATGACAGTTCTAGAATGGTATAAAGATATTATATTCTACTTGAGGTATGGAAAATTTCCAGTCACCATGAACCCTAAAGAGCGAAGAACATTGAAAACGAAGTCAAATCAATATGTATTGAATGTTGATATATTGTTCATAAGGAACTATGATGTCATATTGTTGAGATGTTTTGATGAAAGGAAAGCTCAAAAATTGATGAAATAATTCCATGAAGGTATATGTGGTGGAAATATTGCGCTTACCTCCATGACCCATAAAATAATAAGAGTTGGTTTTTATTGACCATCAGTTTTTAAAGAATCATATGCTACCATAAGGAAGTTTGTATCTTGTCAACAATTTTAAGGGAAAATGAAAAAATCTGCAATGCCATTACAACCTATATCTGTAGAACAACCATTTTCCCAATGGGGAATCAATGTTGTTGGACCAATAAATCCAAAGTCAAGAAAAGAACATACATATATCCTCACTGCTATAGATTATTTCACAAAGTGGTTGGAAGTTGTAGCATTAACAATGGATGATTCTGAAGAGTTGATTAAGTTCCTCAAAGATAATATTTTGTCAAGGTTTGGTGTCCCATAAAAATTCATTACTAATAATGGCTCAATTTTCATTGGTTCAAAATTTACAGAATTTTGTGGAGAATATGGGATTGTTATGGGGAAATCATCAAATTATTACCCACAAGGGAATGGTCTTGTAGAATACACTAATAAGACACTCATTCATATATTGAAGAAAACTATTGATAATAACCAAAGGAATTGGCATTTGAAATTGACAGATGCTTTGTGGGTGAGAAGAATGACTCTAAAAGACAACACTGGGATGTCTCTATACACATTGGTTTATGGGAAAGAATAAAAAATGCCAATTAGCCTTGAGTTAAATGCCTTGAATTTTGTAGTTAATACATAAGATGTAGAAGATAGTTCACCTATGAAAAAGATATTGAACCAATTATTGAAATTGGAGGAAGAATGAAGTAAAGCCTTGAATATAACTTCTCAGAGACAACAAAGTATCAAAAAATATTTTGATCAAAGCGTGGCCATAACTAATTTTCAAAAGGGTGAACTGGTGTTACTCTGGAACAAAGCCAATGAGAAACCATCGATGCACACAAAATTCAAATCACTTTGGTTTGTACCATATATCATTGAAAAGATATTTGGTTTTAATGATTTTATGCTCAAATATATGGAGGGTAAAATGTTAATGTTTCCTACTAATGGGAAATATTTGAAAGGTTCCTTCGCCTGAAATTTTCTCATTTCCTTGTACATGATTTTCATTTATTTAGTTTGTATATACTTTCCTTTTGAGCCCATATACCAATGGATAGAAGCATCTGGTCATGACTATTCTGAATTCTTGACAACCCACAGGGGGTTATCATCCCACAGTTGGATCCAATTGTTGAGATCATTTCATGCTTCCTTGTATTCCTCCCACATTTTATCTTCCCTACTTCTTTTTTCCATTTATTTTCCCTCTTCTACACCTCCTCTTATTTCCCTTTTTCTTTTATCCCTTCTTCTTTCCCTTTCTCATACTATACTTAGTCATATTTCAGTGATTCGCGAGTTGGAGGGCCTTAATCTCCACCCACTTTCTCATGTCATAATTTTGCTACTACAATTAGCCATTTTTCAATTGTGCAGGTTCTTGGGTTCAAGCCCTCATCCTCCAAGTTCCGTGACCTTCAATTTTCACCCCAAGTTCTGATCTACATTTTGACCATCAACCTTGTTGTGGGTGTTGACCTCTACAGTATTTTATTCCTCTTGCATGTAAGTTTGACCAACCGTCTTTCTACACTTAGTATATTTTTTATCATCCATACAACCATGGGTTCACAGGTTCCTGGGTTGATGGTTTCATGAAAAGTTTTATATTCAAATTCTCTCTCATCCGTCCCCGCCATTTTTTTTCTTTTCCAATATGCATTAAGTGTTGTTTAATGCTAACAACTATTGTGCAGGCTCCGAAAAGATCGTCATTAATAGTGAAAGGCTCGAGAAATTACTCATTAAATATCATTAAATGATCTTTTTCCAAGGGATTAAATTATCATTATCTCTTTGAAAACATTTATTTGAGGTTATTATCCAATTGAATAAATAGTGTCGTCAACTTATGGCAACATTAGCTAGAAAACAATTTTTGGTTGATACTCTGAATATCTTTGGACATGAAGACCAGAAATTCCAGTGGTCAAGAGCATATTCGTAATAGTCCTCTCCTCCTACACATAAAGATGCAATTTGAGCATCAGGAATTGCTTGTGGTGGGTGTGTTCCTGAGGTTTTTGATTTTGATGAACTCGTTGCATGGTGAGTGGGAAAGTATGTGTCAAGTCAAAGAATTATATAGCTCCAAGATCATTCTTCGATTTCTCTTTCACCTCAAGTTTTTCACAAGATGTTAAATATGCTAGAGTCGACTCTCATTTTAAAAGGTGAAGATTGTATAGAGTTCTTGAAGAAACATAACAATGGGCTTGATCTCCCGCCGAAATATTTGGATAATCCTGCATCTATCCCAATAGACATAACCATAATCCAGGTTGAGTCTTTTAAAAACCTTTATCGAGAAATTGCATGGCTATTTACCAAGTTGACTGGTCAGGAAAGCATTTCTTATATCTCTCACATGATTTTATATATTTTTTATTTTACAATACATGAAAAAGCCATTTTTTATTGGAGAAAACTCATTTCTATTGAAATGTCGTCCCGATTATCACACTATAAAAAGGACATAAAATTCTTTATGGCCTCTTATTTGATATTTTCTATTGTGTATTGTTGTCAATTCCCAAATTTAACCATAAGTAAAAGGGTGAATTGTGAAACAAATCTAGTTACCTTCTGGTATCATGCATTATGGAGACATAAGACCCTCTTTTTTTCTATGAAGTTTATAATAATTTTTTTTCAATCTTCAAAAAGTTGTTATTGGGCGAAAACACTTCAAGGATATTTGATCAAGCTACCAGATTTTTAGAGAAAAAGGGGACAATGGAAAAAATGGAGAATCACAGTATCATAAGGATATTTTTCTCGCTCGAAAGTGAATCCTTATTTTCTCTCGTATCATGTATCTGATAAACTATTTATTATAGAGGTGGCTAGGAAATATAACTTCTGGCTACATTTCTTCCATGAAAAAAATAAAAATAATTTCATTCCCCTACCATGGAAGATTGGAGAGTTCACATTTATAAATATAAATAATATTGATGAATTTGCAAATCATTTTAACGATGTGAGTTTAAAATATGTTCAAAATATCAAAGGTTTTGATCCGAACAAAATCTTTGTTGGACATATTCTTTCAGTGGGGTTCAATAACTCTTTCATTCAAACTATCTTGAACGAACAAGATGAGGCTAATAACCAAAGCATTCATGTACACAATGATGACGATTTAGAAACATTACTTAGCGGTAATGATTTTTACAAGCAAGGGGGAAGAGGTGCCAGTGAAATAAGTGTTCCATCTCTAGTTGTTACTCCCAAGAATACTGCATCTAGGAACAATTCTCCAATGACCCACCTAGTTAAAAATATTATCAACAATAGTTCCAGTGGAGGGGGAGAGAAGAATCCTCCCCCTAGAAAAATTAGAATTTACACAAGCTCCCCCTAAGAAAGAAAAGGAAAACTTTAGTGCAAGAGGAAGAATTTAATCTTATAGAATATGATACCCAAAGCTTTTCTTTAGAGGATATGGAACTAGAAGCAGATATTTAGAAAATATTTCCTGCAATTGAACAATCAGAAAATATGGCTCAACAAAATTCTTTATTGGAAGTCGTTGGAAATGAGACCTTTAGTGAAGAAGAATCCTTCACTTTTCAAAGTGTTTTTTTTTTATAAAGATTCTAAAAAGTTGATTGTAGAAAGAAGTGACCAAAAGAATAAAAAGGGAAATTCCCACTTAGAGGTCGAACTGAAGGATATGCGACCATCCCATATTTCCAAAATCCATAGGGAAACCAAGGATGCACTCGATGACTCTATTGATAGTTTAGAAGCTGAAAATTCCAAATTAAAGGAGAAGATCAGAGAATTGGAAAATTCCTTGATTCCTCTTCCAATCCTCGTTAGTCCTTTGACAATGGTTAAAACAAATACACCCGGTGTTAAATTAAAAGGATCTTGTAGTTTGATCACGATGGTTCGAAGTTATGTAGAGAAAAAACATTAAAAATAGAATGTCATTGATAATAGAAGCATGGGAGGTATCAAAAAATATTGTTTCTTTAGATTCAAGGAAACATGTTTTTCATGAATATCTCCAAGATGATTTAAAGAATGAATAAGGATTCTATACATATGTTATTTTACCATTTGGGATAAAAGTTTCAAACATGAAAAAATTGAAAAGGAGAGAAGAGGATATGTCTTCTCCAAGTCGAATTAAATCATTGAACTCTTGTTGGAAAGAAAAGATCAAGAATTTGAATAACATTGCCCAAGAATGCAACAAATCCATAGTGAAAAGAGAATAATTATTCAAAAGACTCACATAGCCGATAGATCTGGCAGGAAGCACTAATGAGGTGCAATATCCTAAGTTAATTCTCAATTCAATGTTTATGACAATGAAACAATTTGATGAACAGGTGGAGATATTGAAGGGGTTATTGGATGAGAAATTTTATGGCATAATTGAATATAATGAAGAGGAGATATATAATTGTCTAGTTGATTATTCTATGAAAATTCAAGATATTAAGGAGGAAATACATGAAATTTATCACGACCTAAGATATTTGGAAGGTGAATTATTTAATATCAAAATCAGGCATGAAACAAATATTGCACCAATGAAAAATTACATTGAAGATTGGTTTAGGAAGGCGATTGATAAATTAACTAAAGAAGGCCAAGAAAAAACAGTTGAGACGGTTCCTATAACCACCAATGAGGAAAATAAAAGGACAACAAAAAGAAAGTAAAAGAGGGAGAGACCATCATAGTAAGTTTATGTTGATCACATCTTGCTTTCTTTATCAATTTTTCATCCAGTTACTTCACTTCTTTGACTAGAAATGTTCAACCGAAATGTGATAACTTCTTCCTATCTTCTTTCCAAGTCTTTCTACTTTATCATTACCCACCATATTCTTTCCATAGATTACTTCTTGTTTATATTTTCTTTATATTCCATGAGAGCCCCAATCCCAGTCCTCTGGACAAACACATTTAAATTTCCAAGCTTTGTAACATAATTTATGTTTTTCAAAAATCCCAAGAGAACTAGTTAGGGATCAGTTTTGACGATGTTTTATAACTTTGAGTTTTGAGTATAAAATATTTGAGATTGAGCTATCATTTTCTTTATTTGAGCTCCACATGTGTTTACTCTATTAAACTTCTCTTATGTGTGTAGGCCATTTTATTTTTTATGTGATAATAAATATTTAGTTTAACATATGATGGATGTGAGGAAATTTTTATTATCTTATTCAAATATCTGATGTGTGAGGTTCCTAGTCATCTCTCAAGAATTCTCGTTAAAAACAAAACATTTTATTTTCTGTAAACCTTACATTTCATTGAATACCACAATGGACTTTCTCAAAGTCCTATATTA
Source organism: Picea engelmannii (assembly GCA_009831015.1). Classification (NCBI taxonomy): domain Eukaryota; kingdom Viridiplantae; phylum Streptophyta; class Pinopsida; order Pinales; family Pinaceae; genus Picea; species Picea engelmannii. Next base: position 79,611 of record ML784721.1, on the reverse strand, counting down.
TTTTGAAAGTATAGAGTTCAAAGAGTATCATAAAACAAAGAGGAGTACCACCTCTATAAAAATGTAGGGGGATTTGTATCCCCGTGAGGTTTCCGTTTCGGTCCTGATGGATTCAAGCGTCAACAAGTTTCCATGTAAATTTTGGTGTACTGTGTATCTGTGGTTATTTGTTATACATTTTTTATTGGTACTGCTCATGATATATCGAATGAAATAATAAATGATAGAGTGACGATAAAGTTAATGATTACATGTTTCGATTGAAATTGGTAAAAATTTCTCAATACTGATTCACCCCCATCTCAGTATTCCAACAAATGCTAGTGAATGGTTTTATTCATTGTGGCCCTGAACCATCACTAGTTGGGATGTATTAGAAAATTTATTTGTCGAGAAATATTTCCTAAGGAAAGATCCATATTCTATTTTCTTGAAATTGGTTGAAATCCAAATGGATAAAGAAGTGATAGTCAAATATTTCACTTTTAGATTTATGAAATTCCTTCATTAAATTCCTCAAGAAATGTTTCCAAATGATGTCATCATTTTTAGTTGTTATGAAAATGCCTTTTCTGTGAATCTATTTTTTTTTATTGAAGCAAATGGGAAAGTGCAGTTGGAAAGAATTATTGCAACAAGCTCAATTCATTGAAATAAATATTCATGAAGCTGGTGCTAATCTCTTAAATTTCCCAATTTTGTTCCAATACAATGGAGGAAAGGATTTAGAAGAAAAATTTGATGAAATGATATGGAATTTTTTTACATCATATTTTGTTCCTAAAACTGAAAGTGAGAACCCTAATGTTTAAATTCAATAAGAATACTATCTACCATATGCTCCATGGGAGGGAAGTTTTGACCTCTCATATGCTCAATTTGAGAGTAATGATCACAAAGAGTTTAATTATGGATTTGATGAACCTCCACCAGATACCCATGAAGATCTCTTTCAATATGGTCATGGAGAAAATGTTATAGTGGGTTCTCAATTGCCACAACCAATTTATATAAATTTGAAAGGGAAATGTCTACATCAGATGAACAAAAGTGACGTTAATGATTACTACTTTATATCAAACTTTCAATTTGTTGATTTCTCATATGGAGTAAAGTTTAATGAAGAAAATATCTTCCAAGAATAAAAATAAGAAGGGAATTTACAACAGGATATTCCATGGATGTTCTAGTTTATTTATGAAGACAATGAAATCGTTGGTGAATAACAAAAGACAACCCTACAGTTCCCCACGAATGTTCAACAACAATTATTTTTGCAGCCTCACAATGAAAACATGGTCATTGTATGATGAAATAATATCTCTAGAACATGGCCAATGAAACTAGACTCTCAATTAGATATGGGAGTAATTAGATTAATTGGTTATGTACATGCCTACATTGGAATTCTACTTACACTTGAAAGTATACCTTCTCTCCAAGTAGCTTAGGATAGGTATATTTTGTTTTATCATGTATATATAATTTTGTATTTCACTAAATTTTTCCTAATAAGCATTTTCTCAATTGATATAATGGTTTGGGGATGACTCCACAACCTAATGGATAAAGGAAACTAGTCTTTTTCTGGGTCCTTAGCAACCCACAAGAGCTCACTGTCCCATAGTTGGAGCCAAGTGTTGACGTGTTTTCACCCATCAAATAGAGACCAATTTTTTTTTGGTAGAACTTTAAAAGTTCCAAATAATCTTCAATTGTTGATCCTAAAGACCCAACAATATTCTAATCAACTTTAGTTCTCTAGTTCTTCATCATGAAAGTCTAATGGAGATAGTTTCTCTTTGAAACAAAAGAGAAGAAAAAAAAATATACTAAAAGAAGAAAATTGCTTATGTATATCTCTCACTAAATAGCCCTATGTCTCAACTCCATTCAACACTTTACATAATATAAAATAGATCTTATATGCCCAATATATGCCATTTTTCTCCCACATTTTGTTTCCCCATACTTACCCATTTCTCATTTTCCTTATTCTCCATTCTCCATACTTATTCATTTTTGTTCCTTCCTATCTACTCTATACACTTCCATACTTAGTCATTTTCACTACTAACCATACTCCATACTTAGAAATTTTTCCGATCTTCCACACCATTTCCATATTTAACTATTTCCGCATTTAACCATTTCCATACTTAACCATTTCCACTTTCATATTCATATTTCAAATAAACCATTTCCATTTTCATATTCATATTCCTTTTTTCATTTTCCATTTTTCATATCCATTTTCTTTTTCCCCTTTTTACATTTTCCTTTTTCATATTTCCATTTCCTCTTTCAATTTTTCTTTTTCCATATTTCATATTTCATTTCCATGCTTTCAGGTAACTCTATGACTTACCTCCCCAACACTTAGTCATTTTTTATGACTTACCACATTTTACTCCTTTTTACACCAAGTTTTCCATTATGGATGTGGGACATCCTTCCTCTTCATTTACCTTTTTCCCTCATGTCAGTGTCCTGCAACCCACAATCCCATGACCCTCAATTTGCACCTCCATTTCCACATCATTTCAACTTTACCTTCATTAAGTTTTACGCTTATTACACTTGGTTAATTTATTTATCTTTGAATGTGGATGCGAGAGACCCTCCTTCACCCATCCCTTGACCTCTCTTTGAACAATCCACATGACTTATGACTTATCATCCACATGAATTATCTTTTTTTCTACTCACTTTTGCAATTATTCTATTTATTGAATGCGAGAATGTGGGAGTCCATACTTCTAATTTCTCACTTCTAGCTACCCCTGAAACCCACATCCGTACCTCATACTTAGTCATTTTTACTTAGTTTTATCTCCTCACCTACCTCCTTTACCTTCACATTCTCATAAATCTACCAACCTTTCTTTTAATGTTTTAATATTATTTCATTTAAATACTATTTCCCATCCCAAGTTTACTTCTCTTTATTTTGGGACACACCTCCCAATGACACATGGCAGTGAAGACCTATTATATTTGGACACGTGGAACCAAGTGGATCTACCTTGAGTGACACATGGATGTAAAAATATGACTGGACAATCACTTGGCATGATGACTACGTGATGATGTGGTAGTCAAGAAATACTCTGTGCACGATTCCTGCTCTTTTTTTAATTGTTTAAAAAAATCACATTTTTTTCTTAACTTTTTCGGCATTCTGGTGCATTTATATAATACGCACTGATGCATCCTGATTACATTACGCACTGATGAATCCATATTATGTGACAAACCAATAACATATAATTTTTTTTATTAGCAAAATCTCAAAACACAGTGTGGTTAATTTTTCAACGCACCAGTGCATTTGTGGTTTATAAGTGCACAAAGATACTTTTAAAGTTATTTGAACGTTTATTTGCACACAAAATAGTATATTCATATCAAATTGCCTTTTAGGATGAATTCAAATGACTTACAATACTTCAATATACATTTTACGTTTTATGTTGCCTTATTCTTAAAAAATGGTTTGAAAACTATATTCAAACTCAGATTGTGGTATGGTCCTTGAAATTTATTTTAGATATGTAAATAAAAAGTTATTGCTAATTTTGCTGAAATGCAGGGATAGAACCTTATTATATGATCAAAAGGCCAATTCTTCAAATTCTATCCCATTCCATATTGCTCAAAGTCCATTGCAGAGTTCTCCCTTTTCATCTCTAGTAAGTTTAACTTATTTTATTTATGTTTTGATTATCTAATTTAATTTTGTTTTGTCCATGTCAATATGAATAAAAATGAATCCAAATTTATAGGATCCTGATTTAGAATTGAGTTGAGATGCATAAAATATTCCAGTACTGGTTAAAAAAAATGTCAGAAGGTCTTATCAGGAGCAACATACTGCAATCAGTTGGTAGATGAAAATGGACAACCGCTTTACCATACCAATTGTGACATTCCATCTTCTAGACACAATCTTGGGTTGATTGTTGAGCCTCATTTTTGTCACCTCCAAATGCATTATATTGTCCCATATCCTGACCAATTTTGCCTCATACATATGCACTATGTTTATATTTCCTCAACATACATTTCGTTTAACAATTATTGTGTATATATGAGGTAACTCACGTTGAAAGCATAATTTGTTTGATTTCTTAATTAAATTGGGATTAAATTATTGTTGTTTATGCTTCTAATTACGTTGATTCCTTTAAGAATCTTTCATGACAAGGATTTATCTCATCCAGTACTCATCTTCAAGATTTGTACGATACTTTCGTTGGTCTGGTATTGCAGCATTTCAATTGTTCTATTCTGGTACTCCACCTATTTCGGTACCAAATCCGCGTTGATCCGGTACCAAGATATGTTACTGTGTTAGTTTGGTACTAAAGCTTATTCTACAGGATTGCCATTTTGAATGAGTAGACTAGTGATGGCTTCAAGAAATTGGTTGGATGGAAGCATCTTTGATTCATTTGAAGACCACGATAGACTTCATCACTCATGCACTTCATGTCATGAGGATGAAGTCCATTCCTTGAGATACTCTATGTTCATCAATTGTAATATTCTGTAAACATTCATTGATTATATTCTGACTTTGATTGTAACAGTTGACCTTCTTTAAAAAGGATGTTGTGTAGATGATCGATAGAGATAATATACACCATTATGCTGGGAAATTGAATGTTGAATTACTGATTCACTCATTTAATTGAAAGCATACGAATGCTAGTTTTTGCAATTCATGGATGTGAGTAAAGTATCTATTTTGTAACTTCTTTAGAGCTACCTTGTTGGGTCAGCAAGGTCCCACCGCCCTAACCAAGGTAAGTCTCCCTGTATATGTTTATGTGTTGACATAAGTTAATTGTGTGTGTGTGTGAAAATAAAATAATTGTGTATTGAAAATGATTTTGAGTGAATGAACTTTCCTAAGTACAATGTAGATCTCTAAATAGGTACATGTTGATTTTGGATTAGTTTGAATGAACATATATACATTAAGCATAGTAGATGATTCTATTTATGTTTCTGCAAGGTGATATTTAGTCAACAAAAGTTGGGTAGATGTTTGGGATTGTTAGATAAGTAATTGTTATTTTTCTGAATTTGGAAGTCTTAGTAATTGTGTTGTCCTCAGTAGGTACAAGAACAATTAGAATTCATCTCTCACCCTTCATGCATTAGTAATGAAGTATTTCAATCATATTGACTGTCTCCAGTATTGAGGAAGGAAGTTTTGATTGGAGTTGATTAAGTCATGATTGGTTTCGTTCCAAGAGTAAATAGAGTGAATTGTCAATTGTTATGTGAATTCAATTGCTATAGGAAGCAGGGTCTCAGTTCATATTTTTATTTCACGAGCCTATAATGAATAAACTTTCTATATGAGAAAGAACCATTTTCAATCGAGTGTTTGCTTGATATTTTTACTATGATCTTTATCTTCTAGTTTGAAGTTATGTGAAGAATAGTGTTTAGATATTCCAAAAACATAGTAATTTGTTATTGATTGTTTATTTATTGAGCTAGATACAACAAACATAGATAGATTACCTATTTTTGGTACATATAGTGTAACAACTCTATTGATTACGAATCTCGGTCGATAAATTATGTTTGGTAATATATTATGAATATAATTTCACCAACATCAATGATGGTAGTAATTGTTTTGTATAATGTAATTTGAACAAACAAATTATTGCATTGTGCTTACTAATATCATTTATGTACTAATGTTCAATATTTTTGAAATTATGATTCTGATGATGAGCGAACTCCCTACCATCTTTCATTGCACCCCACACCAATGTCAACTTGAGAGAAGGATGCAATGAGAGCATAAATCGGAGAGGAAGCGTACCAAAAATGGTTGAATCAACCACATATTCAATTCCCACTACGTCCAGATTCACCAATTAGGAATGACTACAAAAATAATAGCTCTTTAGAAGTTGGCAATGGAGACAATCAAAAAGAGGTTGGTATGGATGATTACATACGGGATACGACTGCCATGGAGGCAATATTTTTAGATGAATTCTAGAACGATGAGCTATAAGATGATTCTCTAATCAGTGATACCATTTTCAAAATCCTGAAATATGCTTCCACCACCCCTCTCTTTGGACCTAGTGCCTAGTCAAAGTCTACCCAACTTGGGACAACAATGTTACTGTACAACGTGAAAACAAAGTTTTGCATGATAAATGCATGTTTCTCGGAAATATTGAGGCAATTGACCAACAAGTGCCTCAAATTAATTTTGAGAAATCTTGTCACACAATCAACATTAGAAATGGTTTATTTTATAAACGTTAAATGACCTTGTACATTTCTATTTCCCACTAACTACAGAATATTGAAAGATAAGGTTTTTACTAGTGATAATGTTTTAGCTGGTAGCTGCGAAGAGGAAAAGTAGTTGTTGAAAATTTTGGGTGTTGAGTATATATCATATCATGCATGTCTGAATGATTGTATTCTATATAGAGGAGAATTTGTAGACAAAGATATATGTCTGAAATGTGGGAATGATAGGTACCATAAATCAAATAAAAATGATAAATTGCATGGTCCTCATCATAAGATATTGAGGCACATGTCTATAATCCCAAGGATTCAAAGGTTGTTTCATTGCAAAGAATTAACTATGTTGCAGCCCAAGTGAGTCGGGAGTTATGAGAATCCCAACATATTCAATAGCCATGAAGCATATAGAAGATATATAGCCAGAAAAATTCAGGGATGAAGTACGAAGTATACGAATCAACATAGAAATGGATGGCATCAACCCATATTCCCTCCAAAACACCAAATATTATGTTTGGCATATAGTAGTGATCAATAACAATATCCCCCCATGGTTATATGTGAAGAATGAACATCTTATGTTGGCTCTTATAGTTCCTAGTAGAAGAAAAGTGAAGAATATGGATGTCTACCTACAACCATTGGTAGATGAATTGAAGGAATTGTGGGAAGGGATACATGTATATGATGTATCAAGACCCATCGCAACAGATCAGAGTTTTACATTGTATGGCGTATGTGCTTACACCACACATGATTATCCAATATTAGGAGTTTGCTTTGGTAATTAACATGTTTATTTATTTGTTTATATACATAACAATATTTATTTTCATATTTGATTTGTTTTGATTGACATTCTATTCTTAAATGCTAGTGTTCTATGTATGCAATAATTTCCCAGGTCTTGTAACTAAAGTCTATCATGGATGTACATTTTTTGGACCTTCTCTGAAGGCTAGGTGGTCCAACCACCTACGAAATCCAGTGTACAACTGCTCGATGGTATTCCTCCCATAAGAACACCCTTATAGAAGAGCAACATATGCTTTCAATGGTAAATGAGAGAGAACTCAAAGGCCTGCAATAATGACACCAACATAATGGATTAGAGAATATGAGAGAGAGAGAGAGAGAGAAGGAGAAGGAGATTACAGAAATGTTCGATTCAAATGGGGAGCTTATGTTCGATGATCCAAAATTCTTCGAAAACTATGTTGAGAAATTTCCCATTGGGATGGAAAAAAAATCTATGAGCTCCCATATTGGGAGAATCTTAAGATTTCCCACTTACTAGATCCCATGCATATATTTAAAAATGTTTCACCTTCTTTATGGCGGCACATATCATCGAAAAAAAGTGGCACATTGGTTGTGAGGAGAGATTTTATTTCTTAAAAAACTAAAAAGAAACATTGGCCAAGACAAGAAAGTATAGGAGAGGCTCGTCCCTCTTGGTCTTTCAAAGAAGGTGATGTCCAATGGATTTTGAAGAAAGAAAATCTTTCTTTGGAAAATGAAGTTATATTGGGTTTGAAGGTGCCTTATTTATACAGGTCCTCCCTACGATGTTGCTTCACTGTGCGTCAACACCATTTGTCAGGGTTGAAATAACATGACCATTTGAACCTTGTAAAGGTACAACATATATCAAAAATATGATTTTATTATTTGTAATTTTTATTTTTATGCCATGGAACAAAACATAATTAATTTTGTATGTGTTTACTTTGTAGTGTCATTATCCTCTGCTCGTGTGTGGGTGTGTGAACCATGAATTCCCCATGACCTAAGGCATGCCATATCTAAATTATATGCATTCATACATTGGATCGCATCAAACGAGATTCATATGGCTAGAATTCCATGGTGGTGTCAAGAGATAGCTAAGATTTGTTGTATGTTTGAGAAGGAACTACCATCAAGTTTCATGGACTTGAAGGTTCATCTTCTAATTCACCTATTATATGAGGTTGAATTAGATGGGGTGGTCTCCTATCATTGTATGTTTTTATTGGAGAGGTACATATGAAAATTGAAAGGATTTGTTTGTCAAAGGGGAAAAACCGAGGGGTCTATGGCAGAGGGGTACATATCATATGAGTATTTATATTATGCAAGTGAGTACATCAAGCAAATCAACAACACACTAGGTACAGTGATTTTTGATGATGAAAGGGATGAAGACAAAAGAGAAGGGGAGATTTTCCAAATGAATAGAAAAAGGTTCTTGATAAAGAGTAAGTGACTTATAGTTTAATAAATTTCTACATAGTAACTATTCACATTGAAATTCATAATGTATATTTTCATGATCTCATATTTACTATATGTTGGTTTGATTTCATGAATACATTAGCAAATTCAGAAATTGATGCCATCAATAAATTCATTCTTTACAATTTGGAGGCAACACAGTCGTGGGTTGCATTGTATGAACATAAGAGGAGGAAATGGGAAAGTGATAGGAAAGAATTCAAATGGTTAAATGGTAGAAGCATTCCTTATCCTGATCATTTAAAAGAAAATATACCAATGATATGTCCCAACAGTTGGGTTACTTACCAAGTCAGAGAGAAATATGGTGCATCTGGTCGTTACCCACGTGAAGAAGAGGATGCACTAAACATAGGTATTTGTTGCAGCAACTTGGTTACAATCTATTTGTGTACATAATTTTTAACTTCATAATGCACATTTGAATTGTAAGTACATATATATTATTTTACATTTTAATGGTCAGGTTATTAGACACATATTGACACTGTGATTTGTTCACTTTTTAATAGGTGCATTTGTTCCCATATATGTGGTCATATGGACATCATTTTCACACAGAGTATTTCTATGATGGACACATGACACAAGACCATGGAGTGGAATTCAAGTTCGACCAATCTATTTGTGCTAGCCACCACGATCAAAACACCATACATGGGAAGTTAGATTACTTCAGAAAGATACAAGAGATCATTCAAGTGAACTACACTTTTGTCCAATGTGTTATTTTTAGGTGCAAGTGGTGGGATGCCTTTGATCAAAATAATGTAAAGGAATATCGTGATAGTGGGATTATATGTATCAACTCTCAAAATATGTGGGATGAAGCTTAGGATCCTTATGTTTTCCCAAAACACTGCAACCAAGTGTTTTTTTTACCTAGATTTGTTGGATAGGGATTGGTGGTTTGTATTAAGACATGATCCTAGATGAAAACATATTTTTTCAGAAAAACAATGTTATCATTCCAAGATAATGAGGGCGATGAAAACAGAGAGTGATATATTATACATGCTTTATTCTTTAATTACTTTTATGTTTTCAAATCTATAGTGGATTTAATAATTTGATTATTAAATTTATAATGTTTTTAGTATTTAATATTCGATATGAAATATTATTAATTTTTTGATTGGATGATATAATTAAATGTTATGTGTAAATGATATAAATATTTTTCCATTGTAAATCTAGATGATATTTGAACTTTTAGTATTTTAATTT
>ML784721.1:46021-68481 GCA_009831015.1 Picea engelmannii | reverse complement strand
AGGATAAAGACTGGAATCAAACCATGGACTATGAGCACATCCCCTTATGTTGCATAAAATGTCATGAGCATGGTCACCTCTTCCACGACTATCCCTTGAATGCTCAAAAACCAAAAGTAGGGGAGGGGAAGAAAAAGGATGGCTATACCACAGTTAAAGGTAGGAAAAAAAAAAGTGAAAACAAAATCAAGAAAGAACTCGGAAAATCCCCATAAGAAATTCCTTTGACATCCTCAACCAACTCATGGAGGAAGAGAATGTAGAAAATCCACACAAGAATGATAACCAGGACAAGGACAAAGGAAAGTCCAAGCACCAAACAAAATTAGCCAAAGAACAACATCAAGAAACAAGCCCATCATCCCAACAAAATGTGGACAAGCTATAGGATAGGGGGGATACCCTAATGCAACTAGATGAATAGGATCTAGTGGATATGGATCTAGAAAAATTGGAGGAGGCCTTCAAAAGAAAAGAGTTGCAAATCATCCCAGTAGAAAAACTCAGGGAAGTGCATAAATTTTTCTTTGAATCTATCGTAGGATCCACCTCAATATTGGGGATATCCTCAGACCCAACCTCTGATTTAAGACATACCTCTCGTGAAAGCAAGCACCAGGGCTGCAAATCCACACACCAACTCATCAAAGAGCTAGGAAACTACATGCTCAACTCAGGAAGATCTAGAGACTCATGGAAGGGTACCTGAATCCACCCCCCAACTCATCATGATGAATATCATCTCTTGGAATATTATAGGGCTTAATGGAAGGTCCAAACAAAGGACCCTTTGAGACAACATTCATGTAGAGAATCCAAACATTCACCTTTTACAGGAAACAAAATGTGTCGAGGATGAAGTGGAGGACATATTCCAACACTGTTGGAGGACCTGTAACTCCATTCATACATATTCAAATGGGGCCACAGGGGGCCTAGAGATACTATGGAACCCTACTACAGTCATCATAGACCAACCCTTCTCCACAATGGGCACACTCACTGCTCACTTCAGGGACATAGGATCTAAAATCGAGGGGATGATTACGAATGCTTATGGGTTGTAAAGTCCTCAAGACAAAGATTTGTTCCTAGGGAGACTATCTGCTATTAGGTCATTGTCATGATCAGAGCATTGGTTGATAGGAGGTGACTTCAAAATCATCCTTACACTGGAGGAAAAGATGGGAGGCACCAAGTGGCTGGATCAGGATAATGGTAAGTTCATAACTCTCATCGATCAACTTAATTTAATAGACATGGACATTAGAAATGGCATCTTCACTTGGTTCAACCACAGATCAGGGAACCAACATGTTGCAAGTAGACTAGATTGTTTCCTCATCTCCGAATCACTATTATTGAATGATCCGGTCCTTGAAGCCAACATCCTCTAAAAAGATGGCTCAGATCACTGGACAGTCTCTCTCTGGTTAGGCATTGGCACCATGCCCAATCTTAAGCCCTTCATATTTGAGAATTTCTGGCTCAACCACCCATACTTTCGAAACCTCTCCAAATCTTGGTGGAAGCAAGCAGAAATAGACCATGGCACATGTATGTATAAATTCCAACAAAGATTTAAAAAATTCAAAGGATAACTAAAGAACTGAAATAAAAACATGTTTAGAAATATACTACAAAGGAAGCAGGAAATCATGCGATGCTTGGAAGCTCTGCAATAGGTATTTATTGCAAGGGAAAGAAAAACATCATTGATAAAGGAGGAAGAGCAGTTACAGGTAAAATTGGAAGAGCGACAAAAGAAAGAGGAGATACTATGGAGGCATAGATCCAGATTACATTGGCTCAAGGAAGGGGAAAATAACACCAAGTTCTTTCACATATCCACGGTGAAAAATAGATACATCAACATAATCAATCAATTAGAAGATGACCAGGGCAACCCCATCCTATATCATGGAAGAATATAAGAGGAACTGACAAACTACTATAAATATCTTCTCAGTGAACCCATAAAGGATTGAACGCCTATTATTCGCAAGATCAACAGGCACATCCCCTCCCTAGTCACAAAATAACAAAATGAATTATTGACCTGAACAATCACACAAAAGGAAGTGGACCAAGAGGTTAAAGAGATGCCCCTAAGAAAATACCCAAGGTCAGATGGATTCACAACAAAATTCTTCCACTATTGTTGGCCACTAATCCGGGAAGCATTCTGGCAAGTAGTTGAGGAATCTAGAACTTCTGGGAAAGTTATTTTGTCCTTCAATGCCACCTTCCTCACTCTAATCCCAAAGGAAGAAAGGGTAACACATCCCAAACAATTACAACCAATAGCACTTTGCAATGTAATCTACAAAATCATCACGAAAGTTATTTCCCTTCGACTCAAACCGATCTTTCCCTTCATCATCTCCAAAGAGAAAGAAGGCTATGTGGAGGGGTGTAAAATCATGGATAGTGTCATCCTAGCACATGAAGTCATACACTCACTTAAGTCAACACAAGCCCAAGGTATTCTCATCAAACTTGACCTTTCTAAATCTTTTGATAGAATAAGTTGGAAATAGATGTGCTCCCTCCTTGAATCCTTCAACTTTGATAACATCTGTGTAGCCTGGATCATGTAGCTCACTTCCTCAACCTTCTTCTCCATCCTTGTCAATGGAGTAACCTCTCGACCCTTTTCTCCCACCCCTGACATTCGACAAGGGGATCCCCTCTCCCCCTTCCTCTTTGTCATAATAGCGGAATACCTTGGGCACTATATCAAAGCCTCAATAGAGTATGGATCTCTCAAGGGTCTACCACTCCATAACTTCCAACCAGCTCTCTCTCATAGTCAATTTGTAGATGACACACTATTGTTGGACTCCCCCACTGACCAGGAGACCAACAAGCTCAAAATCATCCTCACCAACTTTGTTGATGTGTCAGGAACCTCCCTAAACCTCAACAAGTTGCAGCTCTACTTTTTCAACACCCCGGTGGCAATCCAAAACCATATCTCCTGACATTTTAGCATCCCCAAGAGTTCCCTTCCATCGAATTATCTGGGTGTTCCCATTATGGGAGAAACCACTTGAAATATGTCCTGGGACAACCTGCTACTTTCCATATCTAATAGACTTAGTACTTGGACCTTCATATTGCTAAACCTTGTTGCCCTCTTGGTTCTTCTAAAATTCTTTCTCCATGCCCTACCAACTTACCTCTTCACCACCTTAGAAACTCCTCAGTTTGTCATTAGAGCCATCAGAAACCTCCAACAAAGTTTCTTGTTGCATGGTCATCGTTGGATTTGTGTTTTGACTATTTGTTTCAATGGCCAAATCCTTTTTGCATGCGATATTACACATGATATTCTCTCATTTATCCATTTTGAAGGTTTTATCAAAGCTTTATATATCAATTCACCATGAATTCACACTAGGTATGTATAATTGTTATTTTTGCAATGATTTTGTGATCAATTCATCTTAGTTTGATGTTTATGAAGATCTAATGTATGGTTTTCTTACAATAGGGTAGAATCGTGATCTGATCCTCCATATGGTACCTCGTCCGACACTCTGTTTAACACTTGATCCAACACTCCATCTGACACGCGATCCGACACTCGGAGCGCACTGAAGTTGGCGATTGGTATATTGGTGGCCTTTGATGGAAGAATTGAATATCTAGGTTTTATTCTCGCTCATTCCCTCTAGCCAAAAATCTAGACACACCTCGAATTGGGCAGTTGTAGTGACCATTGAGTGGCACACAAGATTGTTAAGAAGATGTTGCTGTTAGAAAAAAATTAATAAGTTTACTATTTTTAGAGAGGGACGACCCTTCTAGTGGTTGACCTATCAAGATGTGTAATCACTGATAAATAATACTATCCATGACATGAACCAAAAGATGAATTTTGTTATTTGATACAGACATTATCACCAATCTTGTTCTATACTCTGTTTTTATGTTTAATGACAATGTTGTGTTAATTTAGCATCTGCGTTTTCCTGTTGGAGTGTTGCCACGACTTATTGGGGGGCCCACCAGTGGTTTGGGTGATTGTGTATATCAATACATATTTACATTTATTGTTTTTCCTTACTTAGATTTCAAAATTGTCTCTTTACTATATGAATTTCTCAATTTCAATTGGTTGTTGTATGTATGTTTTAATTACATATTGCTTATCTAATTCATCTTCATGTACATTGCATATTTCTTTTTGAAATATGTATATCATAGAGGGACATCCATGGTTGTGTGTTAATGATTATATCTTGTTTGTAGGTTGTAGAAGCTGGTTAATTATAGTGTTATGTCTTTTTCTTCCTAGCTATAAGTTACTCTGCAGGGTGTTACACGTCAAAATTACTCAACTGGATAAGTGTCGCATGTTCCTCTCAATTGTCGTAAGTGTCGCATCTTCCTTACAAATTTCGCAAGGGTCGCAATTTGTTCACAAGTGTCACAAACGATGTTCGAGCATACTGCCATGCCGACAACACTAAGGAGGCACTTAAAACATCTCATATACTTGATCTGGAGAAGAGGAATTGATTAACTGGAGTCAAAGAACTCTTGACACCTGAGAAGAGCTTTTAATCAAAGGTTCTAGGGATGAGCGCTCCCCTATATTAGTCTAGGGAGCACTAGCGCTCCCCTATAAGGCTTTAGGGAGCGTTATAACGCTCCCCTGCCCCCTCTGAAGGAGCGCTATCCACCTTTGGAGTGTTGACGCTTCCCTCAAGCTTCCTAGGGAGCGCTACAGTGCTCTAATGCCCCTTTTGAAGGAGCGCTGCCTAATCTGAGGAAGCTGTTGGCCCGTTGAGGAGAATGAGGGGAGGATATTTCAAGATTAGAAGGCAGTTGCATTCGAATTCTTGGTTTCATCAGGAGATCCCTGATCTAAGGAGGAGGTTCCTCAACTTGTTCTAAAGATAACTCAAGAGGTTAAGCTCCTCTTAACCTATATAAGCAAGCTCTATGATGGTGAAAAAGGGGGAAGAATTTATTTTTCTGGGTTTTTCCTCTGTGTCTCTCTTGCTGGGTAACCTTGTGAGTCAATCCTTCTTCTTTCCATCTTTGACATCTGTCTTTTTCTTGAAGAACAAACATCTTTCTATTTGGATTTTGTAGCCTTCTTCACTATTGTTGTTGAGTTTTTCTGCCATTTGGAGTTTGAAACCCATGCATTGTCTTTCTCTCCTCGTCGACTGAGCGAAAAAATCTGGTGAAGGTCATCAAAGGCCTATAGATCTCTTCATTTTGATTTTAGTTAAGATCATTGTTCTTCGACATTTATTTTGGTGTGAAGTTCTTGATTTTTCTTGGATTTTTTCTTTTCTTTCGCCTCTTGTTTTGATCACGATGAGAGGGTGTGTTGTTTGTATGATTCTTGCTTGTGTTGGTCTGATTTTCATTGATCCAAAAAGATAATTAGCAAGACGAGCATTGTTTTGAATTGATCATCATTCATATACGAACAATAAAAAGTACATCTTAATGAATAGTTTGCATATTAGTTTGCATTTCTGAAATGTTGTAGCATCATATTGGATTTGATTGAGAACAAAATTGATTGAGGGAATTCCTTATCAAGTGTTTGATAGTGAAAACGACTCTTCCTCCTTCCCTTAAATAGGTATTCATTGAAAAGAAACGATTTCCTATCATACTTCATGCATATTTTTGGGAATTGAGTCATCATTCCATCAGTTTCACTTTTGTACACCCTCTGAGTAAACAACAGCCATTAAAATCAACGCTTAACTAAAATTTATCATACTTTTTACATCTTTGTTAGCAAACCTACATTAGCTTAAGGTGTAGGGCTTTGGAATAGGTTGAAAGGATAACTTTCCAAAGCTATAAAACAAACTTAGTATCTTGCGGTAGGGAGAGTTAAATCCAATTGTCATATTAGTCTACCTGGGATCCCCCTCTCACACATGGGTTATGCACGAGGTCGCATTTGGGTGAGCTATGGGGACTAAAACTCCGTGGTTTAATGGATTGTGGTGGTCAGATCGTATTATGGGGATCGCTTAAAGGTAAATCCACAATTGCTGTGTGGAAGCCTTTTAGTTGATTTCGAGCTCGATACCCTGCCCGTACGTTCGGATTGGACTGTCGACTGTTCCTGCCCAGGGGATGACTACGAGTTGGTGACCTTAGTAGCCATAATCTTTATGGTCTTACACAAGGTGATGGTGAAGGGAAGTCTCATTGTACCTGGAACGGACGTTGGTCAAACTCACTCGGGCTCCTTGGAGGGTAAATCCACAATTACTGCGTGGAAGCTTGCACCAAGGCATAAGTCCGTTAAGCAGGTCACCAACGTAATTGATCCACCCGCTCTATCCCCGCCCCTTCCTATTTTGATCTCACGACGTTGGATTTCATCACCAACTAGTGGTTTCATTGTAGGAAGGTTTGTTTGATTGTTTTCTTCTTAGATTCTTAGTGTGTGTTGTTTGTTTTACTTAATGGACCTTAGGTCGAGTCAGTGTTAATGGCGTCGAATCCTAGGAGTACCAATGGAGGAACCCCTTCTTCTAGGGAACCTTATACCTTTCCGTCATTTGGAAACTTTGGTCCTCCATATGTTGCCACACTGAGTCTTCCAGGACTCACTATTGGATTACCAGTTTGGTTGTTCCCCACTCCGATGATCCCGAATCCTCCCAATGTTTTAGTTGCACCTAATACTTTGGATGTCAATACACCACCCACACATCAACCTCATGTCAAATTTTCGCCTTCTTCGCCCATTAATTCTCCTTCCATTTCTCCTTCTTCGCCTAGTGAAAGCTCTAAAGAAAGTAGCCAGGCTGATTAGAAGAAGAAGAAATAGAAAGAGAAGAAGAAGAAGAGCCTTAAAAGGACCAAGTCCCCAACAACATCAGATGTTGGCTCTAAGAAACCAGTTATTGTCAATAGTACTGGGAGTGTTGATGAGGTCAACAAGATTAAAATGAAGAATCCAAAACCCAAATTCTCTTGCAACCTTTGTAAGGGTGACCACTTTCTGATGGATTGCCCCGGTCTTACCCAGGTCTTAGAAATGTGGTCCTCCATGTCATCGGCCTCTGTCAGTCATATCGATGATACCCCGTCAACCAGTGATGTTCAGGTTGGTAAGAAGAAGAAAACTGTCAAGTTCCCTTGCATGTTATATAAAGGTAATCATTTCTCTCACCTTTGTTCTCGCATGGACAAGGCTTCTTCTCTTTTGGAAAAAATTCAACTTCCAAAAGGTTATCATAAGCTTTCCTCCAACCCATCATTGGTTGATGGACTAGTCAATCCAGCTCCATCCCCGGTCAGTCCGATTGATCAGGTGGTCAATCTAGTTTCCTCCTCAATTGAACCACAAACCCAAGTAGTTGATCCAGTTCCATCATCGGTCAGCCCCATTCTTCATCAAAAGAGTGACACCAAAGTGGTCGATCTATTTTCATCCTTGGTCAATCCCACTCTCCTGTTAGAGAGTGACACTAAAGCGGTCGATCCATTTCTACCCTTCGACCCCATTCTTCCTTTGGAGAATGAAAATCAAGTGGTCGATCCCATTCCTCCATTGAGGAATGTCAAATTGATTGATCCAGTCCCTTCCTCGGTCAGTCCCACTCTTCCTCTGAAGAGTGCCAAAGTGGTTGACCTAGTTCTGCCATCGGTCGATCCCACTACTCCTTTGATGAGTGCCAAAGTGACTGATCTAGTCCCTTCCTCGGTCAATCCCACTCTTCCTTTGAAGAGTGCCAAAGTGGTCTATCCAAGTCCACCATTGGTTGATCCGATCCAATCATCGGTCGATCCTACTCTCCTTCTAGAGAGTAAACTCGATACTGCCCATGTTTTTCTCATTAATACAGACTCTACTGTGTCGGGGGGCATTCCTCCTTCTCTCGTGAAACCCCCTCCAAGTAATGAGGCCATCCTTTTTTATTGGGGTGCGCTAACTGGGCCTCGTCTTCCCTCTCACATTCCTTTCCAGATTACAGTACAGGTTTGTGGTCGGGACGTTCCTCAAAAGTTGATAGATGAAGGTGCATCCATTAGTATTTTGTCTTCTGTTGCTTGGTACGCTTTGGGTTGTCCGCGGCTTGCACCAGTTACACAGAATCTGTTAGCTTTTAACAGAAGAACTAGTCAACCTTTAGGGATCCTTCCTCAGTTTCCTGTAACTTTGGGAGGGAAAACTGTCTTTATTGATGTCATGGTAGTCCGAGACCCCTTGGATTTCACTTTACTCCTTGGGCGGGATTATGTCTATTCTATGAAAGCTATTGTATCCACTCTTTTTCGTGTGATATCTTTCCCTCGCAATGGAATAATTGTGACTATTGATCAACTTTCACTCATTGGCCCCGACTGGGTTACCTCCCTAAGTGGTTCTTATATTCAGACAGTATCACCCCTGCCGCATGTCAATTATGTGGCATTGTCTCCCATGACCTCAACTTCCAATGATTTGGATCCAGTAGTTGACATGGTGATCTCTTCGGTAGGGTTATTGGAGCCTGATCTCCTTCCTCCTATCGCAACCCTCGACATGTGTTCCTTCTTTAGTGATTATCTTCCATCCAGTGAAGATCTTCTGGAGGCCATGACCATGTTTTATCCCTTGTCGTGGCATCCTTCTAGAGCATTATCCTCTTGGAAGCCATGATCCGGACGAAACACGAGCATAGTTTCTCTTTTCCATGGCAAGCTCGTTAAAAAATGAAACAGAGGCCACGATCATAATTTCTCTTCTCTGTGGAAAGCTCGTTAAAAAATGAAACAGAGGCTATGTGCATAGTTTCTCTTATCTGTGGCAAGCTCGTTAAAAAATGAAACAGAGGCTTTGAGCATAGTTTTCTTCTCTGTAGCAAGCTCGTTAAAAAATGAAACAACAATCTGGGGATCGAACCTGGAACCTTGAGCATATTTCTTTTCCTGTGTCAAGCTCGTTAAAAAATGAAACAATCACGTCTCCCTTCAAGTTGAGTCTTTCGCTAGATCTCGTAGATGTCGAGTCGAGTCTTTCATTCGGTCTCATTCTTGAACCTTCATTTCATCCACCTGTATCCTTTTTCTTCATCTAGCACAGAAATTGGTGACAACCTCAAAGTCGATGAATGAATTGAAGCTTGGGGAGCATGTCTCCAGCCTTTGATGATCATTCTGGAGTCAAGCCACCATCTTTCAAGCTGGGGGCATACCGAGATTAGACTTTGTTCTTTCTCGTGCTCGTAAATACATGATAATGCAACCGGGTAAACTTTTATCTCTTTTTCAGACCCGTACAGATACACAAACACACGAAAAAGGAACCCCCCTGGAGTCTCCTTTAAACCCTTTTCAGACTCTCTAAATATGAAAATATTGTCGAGTGACCTTGCTTCCTTTCACACTCATTAAAAGGTCAGAAAGGGCATCTTTTGAGCGATAGTTTATCTCTTTTTCGGTCTCGTTAGACTACTATATAAAAAAGGAACTGAGAGAGTTCTCTTTTAAGTGTTTTTCCAAACTCTATAATCCTGAAAAACCTTCGATTTTTCTGTCTTTGGACTCGTTAAAACACACATCAACAGGACCATATGGGACCGATCCCTTACTTCTTCCAGTTCGTTAAACAAAGGAAGAGGAACTTACCGAAGGTGAGTTATATCGAGCATGTGTTATCCTCCTCGAGCTCATTAACTCAAAAAGAGGTACTCATCTATCTGGATGGGGGAAAAATTGAAAGGAGTAAGCCAAGCAGTCTCTTGAGAACATTGTCCAGCAATTATTAGAGTCGCCCTTGAACATGGCACTGTGTCTTTTGCACGCATTTTAATCCATTGAACCTCTGTACTGAGCCAATCCTTTGAGTTTATTTCACTCCTTTGGGTCACCTGACGTAAGTCACTACATCCACTGCATCATCAAGTTTTGGTCCATGTCATGTTTTGCTGTTGTGCCTCAGTGTTCAAGGGAAGTATCTGCCTCTAGAGTCAGCCATCCCAAATATCTTGCCTCAAAACCTGTGTCAGCCCATGTTCATTTGATCTACCAATTACATCTCTATGTCTGTTTCATGTCATTGATGGGGGATACATCAAGGCCCTCCTTCGACAAGTCTATTCCTGTTGACTTCAACACATTATCCAGGATTTAGGCTTAGAAACCAGTTAGTACTTTGGGACCTGCATGCCTCAATGGCAGGCCTCCTCACATCCGACAACAGGTTTACATCATTGACCTCTGATTGGATGATTCCATGGATGTTCGACTCTAGCTCATCCATTCACATTCATTGGAATGTACTATGGTACCTTGGGAATCATTGACATTAATGGTGATCTCCCTCGCGCTTGTTAACGGTTCACACCATTGACCGGTAATCAAGTGGTTTCTGCCATGTTCGACATCAAAACATCTATTCACATGGTTAGATTCGTGCCATATTGGGATTGGTAAGAAGACCCTGGGTTGAGCAACCACTTTGATATACGCTTTTCCCAGGTTGCGAAGGAGTTCTATTGGACAAATGACACATATACTGTTACATAGATCCACTTTGTATTGGTCGTGGCTATGTCTTGGCATCTCATAGATCCACTATGTATTCTTCGCGGCTACGATCATTCTGAGTCATCAAAGTATAGATCCACATTGTATCTTCGGTGGCTATACCTTTTTATCAATACAATTATGGATCTGCAATGTATTTTATGGCGGCCATATCTTGCAAGTCTTGGTCACACAAGCATAGGTATGCCTGCCTTGGGTTTTGAAATATGTCATGATATTTGTTGGATGTTTGTGTGCAGCTTTCGTCAGGTTCTCTACGTCTATACCCTTTCTTGAAAGTATACAAAGTATTTTAGTTATCATTTCCTATCTTCTAACTTCATACTTTGGGGGGCAATCTGTTACACATCGAAATTACTCACTTTGATAGTGTCGCAAGTGTCGTCATTACAAAGGTCACAAGTGTTGCATGTTGCTCACAAGTGTTGCAAGTGTCAGGGAAGCATACTGCCATGATGCCTATGTCGTGCCTATAACGACATGAGGAGGACACTTAAAACACCTCAAACATTTGATTTGGAAGAGGAGAAATGAGTCAGCAAGCTTGCAAACCTTTTTCCATCTGAAAGCACCTCAAAAACTGAGTTTTTGGAGGGGAGCACTCCCCCTTACACTATCTTGAAGCGTCGACGCTCCCCCTTACACTATCAGGGAGCGTTATAAAGCTCCCCTGGCCCTTTTGAGGGAGCGCTATATATTTTGAGAGTGTTGGCACCCCCCTAAAGCCTACAATGGAGTGCTACAACGCTCTGATGGTCCTTTTGAGGGAGCGCTACCTATTCTGGGTAGTTGTTAAGTTGTTGAGATGAATGGGGTAAGGATCCTTTCATTCTTGGAAGGCAGTTGGATTCGAATCCCTAGTCCAGCCATGATCTTAGGGCAGGTCCTCAACTGAAGGAGGCAAATCCTCAACTTCCCCAAGGATATCTCAAGTGGTTAAAGCCTCTCCAAGGCTATATAAGCAAGCTTTCTAATGGTGAAAGGAGACTGGAAAAAGAGAATCACACCAAACTTATGATCTTATAAGTGGTGCTAGAATGAAGAAGAATTTCTAGTATGAAACCTATGATCTCATAGGAAACACATAGTTAGTCAAAGGAGAGTGATCAGTGAAGTTGTTGTTACCCAGGTTGTGGATCTTTCGAGCAAGGGTTAGACAAAGGGGACTTGACGAAGCTGTCGCATTCGCATCTACGATTGTAAGTACTGTTGTCGTTATTCTAATTAATATGACACACTTGGCCTGTTTCTTTCTAGTTTGTGTCTGATGTTACATGAACTTATCATTGATAGATAGATCTGTTTTCAAGCTAATATCAATAGAGTAGGAAGTGGTCGTATTTTGTTTGTCTACAGAACTCAGCGAGGAGCAAAGGATCAGAGCGCAACTCGGAGCGTGCAGGGACAAACGTCGGTAAAGAGGTACTTCTATTATCCTTCCTTCTCATGTGTTAGTTTAGATAGATTTGAAAGGAACTCAGTGTCCATGTTAAGCATTTTCTATCTTAGAGTTAAGGTCAAGCTCTTAGAGGCAATCTATCTGTCCACAGGGAGATTTTCCTACAACACAGGGTACTAATTTAGATAGGTAGCTTTGATAGATTAGTTGTTTTAGTTTTGATAGTTTTGATGGAGTACTAATTTAGATAGGTTTAATTGAAATTTCAATTAATATTTGTAGGTCTGTTTCATTTGTTAATGTTGCTTCAACATGATAGGATAGAAATGGATTTTGAATTATGATAGCACCTTGGTTGATTTTGAAGTATGATTTTTAATGATAGATTAGTTCATTTTAGATTATGAATTTTAATGAAATCTCAGTTATGAATTTGAGTTGTGATTTCTAATTAGCAGTATCCAAGAGTTTTTAGGTTTGCACAAGTATTTTTATTGTCATCTCAGTCATGAATTTGAATTAGGATTTTTAATTAAGTGTTAATTATGAGTTTATAGCTTTGCTTGAGTTAGTGATTTTGAACACGGTACTTTCCAGCAGTTATGTGATAGAGTGAATGATTGATGTTGAATATTTTCATAGTGGTTTTTTCTTTAAGAATATAGTTCACTATACATAATTTCTTTTTAATGATAGTTTTATTTATGAGTTCACTACCCATGAACATAGGTTGTTTTTAAATAAATATAGTTTGTTTTTATTTGTTCACTTAAAACAATGAATTTATCATTCCTAGTTGTAGATTACTCTGTAAATTTAAAGTAAAGGTATTCATTCTTTGAGTTTATTTTCATTAGATTATATTAGGCTAGGCTATATTAGAGCTCTAGACCCGCACATACAATGTTGGCACCTCAAAGCTTATGAGCCCCGAGTTGACAATTTAATGTCGAAATAGATAGCATATATTTTAGTCGACATTTTTTGTGTCATTGTCGGGGACTTGCTAAAGGAATTAGAGCATAGGTAGGTAGGTTGCCTTTAATTACACAACAAGGGGGAGGAGAAACTTTAAGACGAGAGGTAAGAACCTGTGCATCCATTTTAATGGGTCGCTCCAAATCCTTGTCGTTCCCTTTCCACAAGAGTGTTTACCTTTTTTGCAAGTTTCTTACTTTTCTTTACTTTTTTTACTTTTCTCAGTTTGTTTACTTTACTGCAAGCATTATTTCTTTCGTGCACAATGTGTTTACTTTCAAGCAATTTATTTTTCATGCCAGTGTGCTTCTTTTACTGCAAGAGTGTTTTCTGTTATTTCTTTTATGCAAGTTTTATTTCTTTCACGCAAGTGTGCTTCCCTTTTGCAAAGTGTGTTTATTTTTCCTTCCAGTGTGTTTACTTTCATGCACGTGTGAGTTTTCTTTCGTTCTTGCAATCATATTTTATTTTATGCTTTGATTTCTTTCCTGCAAGTGTGATTTATTTTATGCAAGCATGGTGTGTTTGGTTTGCGCAAATATGATTTAAATGTATTTCATTTTTTAGGTAGTTGTGATTAAAAATCTTAAAAAATCTATAATAACAAAAAAAAAAATGGGTGTTTTAAGAACCCCAAACACTAATTCTTGTGTGAGGCAGGACCCATCAACTAGCAGAATGGATTCGAAGGTGACCATTAGTTTGGGAGAAATCTCTCAAATTCTAGAAGCAACTTGGATTTCTTCTTTTTAGGAAGAACACATATTGACAATAGTCATGAACTTCTGTACCTCTTTGGAAATGATAAAAGAACCAAAGTCTCGTGAGCTACAAAATGATTTTCCTTGACAAAATGAAAAGGAAGATGAAAAATTATGGACTACATCTAGTGGAGAGAGATCATTAATACCTGAGATTGAGGAGTTCTCAACATCCATCTCAACAAATCCTTTATGTACTTCAGAAATTAATCATCCAGAAGAATAGGATCTGCATAACACGATGAAGGAGAGCATATAAATTATTGTTGATGAACATCAAGATTACATTGAAATTTGGTTTCAAGAGGTCATCAATCCACAATACTATTCTCCTCTTCAACACCTTCTGATGCCAAAATAGGTAGGTTGGTTGGTTCTTCATATCCAAGTAATCATTGCGGTAAATGTTTCATATGTGGATATGGGTATGTTTCTTATCTTGCTTCACACATGGTTACATTGGAAAATTTCTTACACTTGAATAAAGATTTTCCTTTCTTTTTAGGTAGGGTAGGATAATAAATAAAAGTAGCATGTTGTTAGTTTAAGATTAAAGTCTAATGCAGCCTCATTTTACATTTTATTTTTCATAAAATAACTATGAGATACATGTTCTTGTTACTTGATCTCATTGATCTCATCAGTTTTTGATATTTTAGAGTGTGGTTTTTGACAAAGAGTTTTAGAAACTTTTTGCAGGTATTTGTCTAACCACAAGTGGACAAATCCAAGGAGACAAAAAGGGGACTATTTTACTTTGGAAGAAGATGTTTCTATATTTGAACTATGTTGTCTGCTTAAGCATCAATTGGCTAATGATTTTTTATTATGCTTAGGAAATTGACTGCTTTAAATTAGCCATTTTTACAAGATTTCTATCTTCCTTTCTCTCAAGGAATCTTTAATGGTAGTTTCTCATAACCTCCACCACTAGAGGATATAAGGAAGTGACAGCTTGTCTTATCAAACCTAGAGGTTACTCATACAATTTCCCTAAGAACCCTAAGTAGGTGAGTAAAGTATCTTTATGAAAGAGTAGCAAGAAGGTATGATTAGCGGTTAGCCATGGAAACATCAATATAACTTTAAAAAAAGAAGAAAGTGAGTAGGGCATGAAAGCAGTCTTCTTGCAAAAAGCAGTCTTTATATAAAAATATTAAAAGATGGTGGACCAATATCTACTATAGAAGGGTGTAAGAGGATAACCCTCCGGGATACTGAACAAGTTTGTTGGCAGTGGGTACCAACCTATGGTATGACTAGGTAAACCTGTCGGAGTATTGAACAAGCTTGTTGGTAGACGAGAAGTCTACCTAGCGAGGGTGATGATCTAACAAACAATAAATAAAATTCCTAAATCTTAAAACTTGTCCTGATGTACGACATTACTTGTAGACAAAGTTGAAAATAAGTACACATGGTTAAGCAAAGGTCAATGAAATCCATAAATCTTCCATTGGGAACTAACTTTAAGAACATTCTAAGAATCTCTCACCTACCTCTTCTTAACTATATGTAGGATGTTCTGTCCTACAGGTGGGGCCATATTTTAACCATCTCGTTAGACTAATGTGTGAAATTTATCTCTACACTTGGAAAACTGCAAATATTAGGCTATTGGGAGAATTGACTAGTTCCCTATATCTTTGATTGTGAGGTGTCACAATACTTAGGAGTGGGGGAGGGGTTTCTTGAGCTGACAAATGATAAACACTACCCATATATATTATAATCCATGAGAAGAGGAAGTAGAATCTCTGTTAAAAATCCTATCATATTTTGTTTTATGATATTCTGGGCTATTATATCAGTGGTTGTTTTTATTAAAATGCTAAATTCTATATTGTTTACATTATTGTGTGTTATAAACCTATTGTGCATTTTTTTACTTTTTTATGTTTATGGAAGACTGCTTAACTGGTTCTTTGTAACAATTATAGATCAATAACAGTCTGTTAAACTCACTACAGATCTACGTTACACACATATGAACAGAAAAACAATTTATTGAACAAAGGAACAAGTTGTTTTATATTGTTACAAGAATGATGACAAGGAAATTAACAATGGATCATTATATTCACACTTATCCTGTCCATGCTCTTGTTCACCATGACTATCAGAAATTTCCCAAACTGAGTGTTATGGGTGAACGCCCATTATAATGGGGATAATTTCCACATGCACAGGAGTACCATATGAAGCTCCATATGGAGTCCCATATGGAGTTCCATATGGAGTGCATTTGGAAGACCGGATGGAGTGCCATCTAGATGACCAAATGAAGTGCCATATGGAGGATCGGATGAGGTATGCATATACTGTAAATGACCATAATTGCATGCAGAAATGATCGTTTGAATTGATACACCTGTTGCAATGGTAAGTTAAGATGGATTGAATAATATGTTTTTCAATTTTCATATTAATAATTGAATTAAAACTTTTTAATGCATTTTTATGATCAAATGTCCAAGTCAAAGACTTGGACATTGATCTAATTCTCACATAATTGCATTTGCCTCCAAAGTACACCACCATTCGAAATTCAAATTCTGCGCAATCATAGTCACACATGGCAGTCGTGTGTGATGAATTCACTCACAAATTCAACCGTTTCCACCTCAATTGCATTAAAAATCAGGGATTTTGGCCCAATTGCCATTCCACTCATCCTCTGCTTGTTGTGTCACACTCACCCTCTTCCTGATTCCTTTATTATACTAAACCTTCACATTGTAACCATGCCCAAACTCTATGAACCATCCTCCTATTCTGAGCTTTTAGCCATTCCCAAATTTGTAGAGTGTAGAGAGATTTTCCTTCACACAGGGTGGGGACCATTCTTGTCCAGTCTGCAGGGCCGCGACGATGGATTATCACTACAATTATCTCTTGGGTTCGATGGGAGGCTGGATCGCATAGGGTATCTGACCTTCTTGGTCTCTAAAGAGTCTATTGCCTCAGCCACAAAATTGCCATGGGTTGGGGATCGATGGTTCAAACACCATCAATTGCCATGTCCAAGCTATAACAGAGTATTCAAGCCTGAATTTCAAAATGTTTCTAGAGCCAAAGAGTACTCAAAATAATGTATCATAGATGAATTGATTAACCCCCTGATTGTAATTACTAGGCTTATCACTTGTGAAGGTAGGTACTCTATTTTCAAAGCTTGTCATTTTCGTCTATTAGCCCATTTCCAATTTAATAAACCCTTGAATTTTCCTTTCTACTTCTTGAAAATTCTTGAGAAAATATCTTCCCAAGTTCGTAAAAAATTGGATAACCCTAAAAATAGTCTATTCCACCATGGCCTCATCAAATTTCTTGTTATAGATGAGTTGAAAAAATAGGGCAAGACATGGGATTAATTCCTCTACCAATTCTCAAACCCCCATCTCATAGTCAAGACCAGCAAAAGATCAGTTGATTCAGGGGATGTTACTCCATCTAAACCTCATTCTCCAAAAACAACAAACCCTCCAACTCAAACTATCTCTCTGTCTAATCAAAAGGCCAAGAAAATTGTTGATTCCCTGCAGCCTCATCAGGTAATAAAATCAAAAATTTTGTTGATAAGTCCCCATTTCCTTCAACACCTGTTGATCCTCAACCTAAGAAGCTACAACATGAATTTGAGCAAGACTTTTCCTTTAGTCCCTACAAATAGAAGATGATCCAATCGATTCAAGGGGGAATCTTTTTGAATAAGAACCTGAAGTACGAGTGGCAAACCCAATGTAAAACCTCCAAGAACTTTGGATCCTATCCAATTATCTTATGATCATGAAAGCCCCCATAAAAGACTCAGAGAAGTTTCTGCAGAAGAGTTTGAGCCCGATAAAGAAGTTAAATATGAACCTATTCTCTCTCACAAAAACATTATTACTCCTTCCTCCCATATGCCCACATCGTCTTCCAAAGTTGATATACCTTCTACATCCATCAAGGGATCCAAGCCCTCTTCTTTTGAACCATCTAACCATACCTCAGTTATTGAGAAATTGCAACAAGAAAATTCTTAGTTGCTTCAACAATTGGAAGAGCGAAAAACTATGGATAGGCATCTAAATCATGACAATGTTGTATTGAAAGCAAAGGTAAATTCTCTCCAGTGATTGGTTGATCAAATGACCACCACCAATCATAGCCTCTGGCTGAAATTGAAACACCGTAAAAGTCCCAAGACAATATCCCTAGGGCAAGAGGGAGAAGCTTCTCAATCCAATCCACCCCCTCCTTCACGAGTCTAGTTATGTCGGGTGATTCATTTTTGTTTACAGAGGGACCTGCAAATTCTTAGGCATGGGGGTAATGTTGAGTTCATGTTTTGACTATTTTTTATCGATGGCCAAATCCTTTTGGCATGCAATATTACAAATGCTATGCTCTCATTTATCCATTTTGAAGGTTTTCTCAAAGCTTTATATATCAATTCACCATGAATTCACACCAGGTATGTATAATTGGCGTTTTTGTAATGATTTTGTGATCAATTCATCTCAGTTTGATGTTTATGAATATCTAATGTATGGTTTGCATGCAACAAGGCAGAATCACGATATGATCTTGCATCTGGTACTTCATTCGGCACTCCGTTCAACACTTGATGAGGCATGCGATCCGACACTCCATCTAGCACGAGATTCAACACTCGGAGCACATTGAAGATGGTGGTTGGTATATTGGCGGCCTTTGGTGGATGAATCAAATATCTGGGTTTTATTCCCCCTCGTTCCCTCCAACTATAGAGAACGACACACCTCAGATTGGATGGGCAGTTGCAGCGACCACTAAGTGACACATAATATTGTTAAGAAGATGCTGTTGTTAGAATAAAATTAATGAGTTTACTATTTTTAGAGAGGTTCGACCCTTCCAGTGGTCGATCTATCAAGTTGTGTAATAACCTATAAATACTACTGTCCATGACATGAACCATGAGAATTTTTTTTTTTATTTGTACAGACATTATCACCCATCTTGTTCTATACTCTATTTTTATGCTTAATGATAGTGATGTGTTAATTTAGCATCCATGTTTTCCTGTTGCAGTGTTTCCACGGCCTACTGGGGGGCCCACCATTGGTCTGCATGATTGTGTATATCAGTACATATTTACATTTATCTTGTTTCCTTAATTAGATTTCGAAATTTTCTCTTTACTGTATGAATTTCTCAATTTCAATTGCTTCTTGTATGTATGTTTTAATTACAGATTGCTTATCTAATTCCTCTTCATGTACATTGAATATTTCTTTTTGAACTATGTATATCATAGAGGGATGTCCGTGGTTTTTTTTTAATGATTATATCTTGTTTGCAGGTTGTAGAATCTGATTAATTACAATGTTATGTCTTTTTCTTCCTAGTTATAAGTTACTCTGCAAGGTACTAATTTAGATAGGGAGATTTAATAGAATAGTTGTTTCAGTTTTGATAGTATTGATGGAGTACTAATTTAGATAGGTTTAATTGCAATTTCAATTACTCTTTTTAGGTCTATTTCATTTGTTAATTTTTCTTCAGCATGATAGGATAGAAATGGATTTTGAATTATGATAGCACCTTGGTTGATTTTGAAGTATGATTTTTAATGATAGATTAGATCATTTTAGATTATGAATTTTAATGAAATCTCAGTTATGAATTTGAGTTGTGATTTCTAATTAGTAGTAGCCAAGAGTTTGTAGGTTTGCACAAGTATTTTTATTTTCATCTTAGTCATGAATTTGAATTAGGATTTTTAATTAAGTGTTAATTATGAGTTTATAGCTTTGCTTGAGTTAGTGATTTTGAACAGGGTACTTTCCAATAGTTATGTGATAGAGTGAATGATTGATCATTGGTATGAACATCCTCATACTTCTCTGACCTCACTCTTAGACTTATCTGGCCTCCAATATCTACCATGCTGAGAGAGAGAGAGAGGAAAACCCAGGCGGGGAGCCTCCTAGTACTGTAATGCTACAAGGCAAAGACGACTGCACAAATTGGAGAGGGATTTATCTATGGCCCAAACACAGCTAACCATGAATCCGCCCATGCCTCCAATGGCCTTTGTGGAGGAGGAAATTCCAGAGGAACCAATTCAGGTTCCACCATAGTCCCTCCTCTACACAGTCCCAGATTCCCAAGATAACCCCAACACCAGCATTGCAGCTATCGACCCAGTGATGGCCATGGAAGGTGCCACTTGCATTGTCCAGGAGTAACTCCCACGATGAACTTCCCAACTGAGCCCCCACTACTCAACCCAGTTGCAGATTGCGACCGCAGTCCACTCAGTCTCTTAGGACTGGAGTAGTTGGAGCTCATTTTTTAAATGAGGGGCTACACGATGGAGAAATTTCACTGGCATACCCTCATTAGCAGTCGAATAGACATATTTTTCAATGCCTTCTTGAACGCACTAGTGAAGAAGAGGTGCCTGACCTACACGCAACCCTTTGCACTCATACCTAGCAAGGGAACTCCTCATAGCGGCTTTCCGGATGGCAGGTTCCACAATTCTCATAGCCCTCCTAATGTTTAAAGTTGCTCAGTCCTCTGCGCCTCGCTTACATGGAAATGGATTTTTGTTCTTGTCTACCTGTTCTGGTTCTCTGTTTCATTTTCGGTTTAGTTTGAATTATCATCTTTTGACAATATGTCCAGAAAGAACTGTCAACACCACAAGTTGCCACTTGCTCTGGTTTCCATCTAAATGGTAGAACAAGTGGCGGTTGTTATTTTTGGAAGAAAGAATAAATGGTTTTCACCTGTTTCAGTTTCCACTAGTTTGACGGAACAGGTGGCAAGCCTATGAAATATATCAGTTTTGTATCGTGACAACGAATTAATAAGGAAATACCCCTTTTTATTTACAAAAAAAAATATCAAATACTTTATATCATAATTTTAAAATGTATTTTTGTTACCCACCATTTCATATCATTACCATATCGTATTATATCGTATTAGTTTTTAATTTTGAGTTCATACATACTAATTAGGGGAATATTCAGATTTAAAATGAACCTCCTAAGTGAGTTTTAAAAAGAAAACATCAATGTCCTTAAATAACTAATGCATGTGTCCCTCTCTAAACCCATATAATAATATATACTTAAGATATTACATAAAAATCAAATACATAATATATTATGTAATATAATAAATATAATATAATATATCATGTTATGTATTAATTATAATATAATAAATATATTATATTATATTATATATTAATTGTAACATAATAAAATATAATACATTAAGTTATAAATTAATTTTATATTACATATAATATATAATAATTAAAAATTGAATTAAACATGTAGATTATAACATTTTTTTATCCCTTATCTCTTATCTTTATTCCCTCTTTTTATTTGTGGGTAAGAAATTTTACACTCCTAATAGCTAATTGTAAATTGGATATAAATTTTACTGCTCCTAATAGCTAATTCAATTATTAATATCAATTAAAACAACAATTAACAACATGTAACATAGGATATCAAAAAATGACATAAAACTTAAATATATGTAATTAACCTACTTAAGAAAATTAATTAAAGAGAATAATTCATACAAATTTAAAAATATATATATATATATATATATATTCTAAATATTTTTATGTTTTTTACATGTTTATTGGTTAAGTTTCACATTCATGCATTCTTATACTATAGTAAAAAAATGTTGAATTAGAGATTTTGAGACTTGTATTAATTATGGGAATATAAAAAAATATGACCAAATTACAATTAAGAGGAAGTTAAAATATCACAAAGATTTTATAAATGCTAATGAGCGTATCATAACTATTTTTAATTATTCATTATGAACTTATGAATAAAAGCAATATTCTTTAAATGAGGACCAATTCTCACATAGTACTTTCAAGTAAACTAGTTTGTAAAATTGTGATACAAAGTAAGGTTGAAGATTAATATAATTTACTTTTAACTTGTCCAAACTTTAATTAGTAACATAAGACATATCTTTACCCATTTTTATAACTTATTTACTTTTCTTGGTTAAGTTTGACATTCATGCATCCTTATAGTATAGTAAAAAAATGTTGAATTAGATATTTTGAGACTTGTATTAATTATGGGAATATAAAAAAAAAATGATCAAATTACAAGGGGAATTTAAAATATCACAAAGATTTTATAAATGTTAATTGAGCTTATCATAACTATTTTTAATTATTCATTACGAACTTATGAACAAAAGCAATATTCTAGAAATGAGGACCAATTCTCACATCATACTTTTAAGTAAAGTAGTTTGTAAAATTGTGATACAAAGTAAGGTTGAAGGTTAATATAATTTAGTTTTAACTTGCCCAAACTTTAATTAATAACATAAGACATATCTTTATCCATTTTTATAACTTATTTACTTTTCAAGACCTCTTAACTACAAAAAAATGATAAATTGGTATTTTCATTTTCATCATGTTCAAATATAAAAATGACAACATAATAACTTAATTAGAATTGTTGTAATGTAACCTAATTAAATCTATATTTTGTACTATATACAAGTTAATACATCAAAATATTTTTAAAAGATAGGTATATGCAACTTTGATGCTAATTTCACTTGTTTTAGACATGAGTACTTTATTTTGTATATATTCAAAAATAAAGTAACTTAAGTAAGAGTACTTTACTTTATGGAGAAAATTATATAACATGACCTAACATCAACATAAACATATAAACTAAGTACATCAACATCAACACCAACATATAAATTAAGTAAATCAACATGAACAATTATATATATAT